>JAGXJF010001155.1:0-92576 GCA_019208055.1 Stipa capillata
TCGTCGCGCTCACGACGACCACGAGTAGCTCCACGTGTTCCAGAAGCCATGCTGTTGCAGCCAAATGACAACAAGATGAGAGGGCAACACGGGAGAGGTGGAAAACATGATTAGGTTCAAATGAGGCAAGAATATAGAATCATAGGGAATATTTGCAAGTTTACATTAACAGAGGACACCCTGGCTTTCTGGTTAACGAATGGGAATACTTGCGGTCATGTTTTGAGTAACTAGAATTAAAGTTATGGCATCGGCAGATCAGGGTTCAGCAACAGGGTTTATACAGGATTAGAGAAGCAAGAAACTCCAGAACTTAGGGTGCAGATCAGCAACGGTATCTGAAAACTGCGATCGGATAGTGCATATCTCAGAGGGAGTCCAAAGAAGAAGTTTTAGAACTTGTCATAATCTTTTCCAATGCCATGGAGATTTCTCCAATCAGAGTTTACGATGGAAAGGTTATGTTCAAAACACTAGTGCTGATATCAGTTTTTCAGAAGCTGCAATCTATTAAGCTGAAAATGGTAACCTTAATTCCAGAATTATAATTGGAGCTCAACAATAAACTTATTGGAAATTTTGTGTAGTATCGATAGAGTTTTTATTTACTTGAATTGGGTAAGTGGAATCCTTGGTCCCACAAGAGGAACAAGGGGGGGAGGGAAGTCGTCAATGAGGCACGTGCGGAGTGGCTCACTCCAGAGAATGTCGATGGAACTTTTATCGTAGTGAGGGTTATTCTATTTGGGAGAATCTAAGGTCTCGATGAAGCGAATCCAAGGCCATAAGTACCTAACTCGTTGTTCAGGAAGATACTGAGGCGTAGGGATCACAAGGAACATAAGCATGGTAGAACGGTGAAGCTGAGAGGGTATACCGCTGCTCAAGAACTTCCACCGTACTACAGGAAGATGGGGGCTAATGAAAATGTTAGTCACGTAGACTTTTAAACATGGATTGGGGATAGGGATGTTCTCAGCATCCAAAGATGGAAACCGGAAACTTAAGTTCTTAAAGATAGAGATTCGGTCTGGCTTGCTCATTTGGACCGTGGGGTGCGTATACAACCACAGGGGTGATCAGTCCCAGTAGCGGTACTCATACCACTCCAAGTATTCAGGCTGACCGATGTTAGTCGCTTCAGGGCTGAGGACAGGGCATACAGGGATACACCGCTCGAGCGCACTAGAAGCAAATAGCAGGGTAGACGGTATGGGGGCCAATCCATCCCGTACTCAAACTATTGACTCCGCACGCCGATGGTCGAATCGTGTTGCCTAGTACTCAGCCAAAAGATTCAACATGGCCGAGAATCTATGGAAAAGGGGTGCATCACCACCAGGAGGAGGGGTTGTCACTCATCACTTAACCCCACACATTAACATCCAATCGAGCTGAAGGGTAAAGGCATCGTTCAGAAGTGGGTTGGGCATTAATCCAGAGCGGATGGAGTAGTCTTACTAGAGCTGGGGAATATAATTTTGTCACTATAGAAGGATTGCACTTTCCCAAATATTCCATAGAATCCGGGCATAGGTTAGTAAGTGGTATTAGAGCCAGGTTTCAATCCTGGGCAACGGTAAATGGTAAAGATGCGACAGACTTAAATCAAGAAGGGAGAAGATCACATGAAGGACCCTTCGATAGGAAAGGTAAAGGAATAAACCACATGCGCACATGACGCTTTGGAAAATCATAGCTCACAAGGATCACCTAAACAGGAAATATGAGAAGGTCGAATCGATGATAAGGAACAAGACATGAACCCCAAAAGACAATTTTGAGTTCGGTTAACGACTCGATCATTAGCCCTTTGCCAAGAGATGGAGGCATCTCACCTTCTAATTGCAGTAGTGAGAAGCCCAAGGAGTCGTGGAAGCCATATGACCACAAGGGAAACCAAATGGCTTTGCTGTTACTTGATCGAGACAAAAATTTCAAAGGATACTTCACAGAGTCTTATATGGGCAGCAAGGGCATGTTAATATCACAAGGACATAGAAAGGCCCTAGGGGATAAAATTGGTCTTTGGTAGAAACAAGGAATTAAAGCAAAGGAGAAACACTCAGGTTTACAACTTACACATATGGTATGAATAAATACCTAACAGCTTAAAGAACGTCTCGCTAAGAAGCAAGACGGGGTAAGAGTTGTAAACATTTTGCAATCAAAATGAGGTAGGAAAGAAGAAAATTCAGACCTAAGACAGCGGAAGATAAGGAATAAATAGAATCTTACCTAGTATTTTTGAAGCTAGCTTGTAATTTCATAAATAGCTTTTTCAATCAAAGTCCTTAACTAACGTCCACCTGCAATTGGCTCCCTACGGTCAATTTGGCTCTGATACCAAGCTGTCACGGACCCGGAATCCACATATGATTAGGGGAATGCGAAGTCGCCAAGGACCGAAGGACTCGTTAGCCCGGTGGCACGGTACCTGCGCCGTACGCACCAAGGTGAAACGATCCGACACCCGCTACGTGCGAGCCGGCCGGAAGCGACCAATCTTCCCCAAACCACATATAGATCCTAGATACCGGTGAAGGGGTAAGACCGCGTGATAAGTCTGCGCTCCGTGATAGTCATAGGAGGACTAGAGCCCGGGATATGCATCCCCTCAACCTAACCTAGCCACGAGGTGCGACTCTGGGAGGATCCAGCTCTGCTCTGCCGTCAGCACGAGGCGTGACGGTCGTAGGAGGCTAAGCGAGTACGGGACGAATCCCCTGGATCGACTCAACCAAAGCCACCTAGGACTAGTGGTTCGCTCACCTCTGCCATCACGAAAACGCAATCACAGCACGCAATAATACCGCTGCACAGTTGTCCACATACTTCATCACATACACGCATTGTACATGGACAACCGCAAGTAACAACTTGGACTACCACAGCACAAATTCTACTAAAGAAAGACTTATAGAATACATATTTATACACATAGCGACTCGGAAGTCGATCACAATATACATTATTACAACCAGCAGCGGAAGGAAAACGGAAAAAGCCCGAGATGGTGGGGGAAACCACCTCCAAACAGCTCGCAACAAAGTTCCCGAGGAAATCGAAACCTAGAGTGGTAAATCCAAGCAGCGACGTCAACTTCAATTGCTCCAAGAACCTGCCTAGGATAAACCTAGGTGAGTACAACCACCGTACTCGCAAGACATTGCTTATTGATTAATTAAAACATGGTATTAATCAAGTTTGACAAGTGATAAAGGTTCGCATTTCATACCAACTTCAAGTTACATACTAGAGATGAACTGAACATAAACTACACAATTTAATCTCATTGTAGCAATAGCATAGCAATGATAAACACATGACGATAAAAGTAACTTAAGAGCATACACACAAATATAACCATACAAATGTCATCATTTCCAATTTATTTGGGTAGCCCACACCCATTTAAAAATCTCAATCTTTCTCACGGCAACACATACCTCAGACTCCAATTCATAACAACACATGCCTCAAACCCACTCTCATGGCAACACATGCCTAACCGTCACTCTCATGGCAACACATGCCTAACCGTCACTCTCATGGCAACACATGCCTAACCGTCACTCTCATGGCAACACATGCCTAACCGTCACTCTCATGGCAACACATGCCTAACCGTCACTCTCATGGCAACACATGCCTAACCGTCACCAACGAGCCGACAACCTCGGATATAAAGAGTGCAACCCTGGTGGAGTTTACACTACTCCCCCCCAGTCTCTGAGACTTACGTCAACTATATCGTAGTTTCGTTTCGTTGGTGACCTACGCGCTTTCCCTCGGGTCTTCACCGCCGACTCAGCCACCTCGGGTATAAGGAGTGCAACCCTGCTGGAGGTTGTGAGGCTCCACGCAGTCTCTGAGACTTATCCCCAATATACCGTAGCGCTGGTCTCGGTAGCACCCTCAGTTCTCATCTTCACCGCCGACTCAACCACCTCGGGTATAAGGAGTGCAACCCTGGTGGAGTTCACAAGGCTCTCGCCAGTCTCTGAGACTTATCCCCAATATACCGTAGTGTTGGCCTCGGTGCACTTTCGGTTCTCATCCACGTGTGATAAGGGTAGTGTATCTGGGAATAACCTCCGACTGGGGCGCACAAACACAATTTCAATAATCTCAATAATCTCAATAATCTCACTATCCACCAGTCGTATCCCACATACATGCCCCCTCGGCGCTCACATCTCACTTTATTAGGTTCGAGTTGAAAGGGCATCAGGTTAAAGTACCAGCCTTAGCTACTTCATAATAACAAGACTTACACATACTAATGAAGCATCCAGCACAGATCAAGCTAACATTCACACAAGCATCAAGTCAATCCAATTAAGTATGCCAAACAAGATTAACACACAATGAAATGATTAATCAACAAGCAATGGAGCTTGCCTGGTTGCCTGGGGAAGTAAGAGGATTCTGCGTGAAAACTCCAGAACACTCGAAACGCTGGTAAGAAGCAAATGACCTCCAACAGAAGAAAAGCAAATCTAAGAAACCGGTTTGAAAATGACGAAAATGTATGGATGCAATTGACGTGGATGCAACTACGATGGATTAAAATAAAGTGTACAAATACATAGGCAGGTTGGTCTTTATTTCAGATTCTAGCCTAGTTTTAGTTGTACTATCATTTTAATTCTTGGACGAACCTAGGGAATGGATGCATGCATGGGATGTGATGGGTAGTTAAGGAAAAGGGCTGTTATATCAATGGTTAGAATTAGGGCTCATCCAATTAAGGTTTGCATAGGCTATCAATGGCTTCTGCTATTAGGGTTGGCCTACAACCATATGCCTATATATACCTTTACAAAGAATACTATAGCTACCATCCGCTTTTATTAGCTATTGTCCACACGGCATAACCCCGATAACTTATCATGCTAGTATCCCATGCTATCCAAGCCTAGTATGTTAGTCATCATCCAATGGGTATCGGAATAATCTAGCAAGCTAACTTCGACAGCCATGGTGGATGTGCTTTACCCTAATATGCCATACTTATATATACATTCGCAGTAAATATTTATCTTTCTTGTTGATCGAAATAGGGCATGATGTTGACGAATACCCAATAACCCTAACACAAGTCCTACTATTCATTTTAAAACGGAACTAAGGTATAACATGAAATAGATATACGGTAGCGTGCAAGTAAGCACTAGTACGAGCTATACGTGTAGCATGACATCTTAGGTTACATCTAGCATACACACAAGGATAATCCTAGCATGAATATTGCATTGCTATGAGAACTTAACCAAAGTAGAGCTGAACTCCATACTAGGACCACATGGGATATATATACTAACTACATATGCGTGGTAACAAGAATTATTAATATAGACTAAGCCTGAGATGGATGCATATGATCAGAGGAGACACCGCTCAAATGTGTCACGGACCCAAAATCCACATATGGTTAGGGGAACGCGAAGTCGCCAAGGACCGAAGGACTCGTCCTCTGCGGTGGCACGGTACCTGCGCCGTACGCACCGAGACGGAACGATCCGACACCCGCCACGTGCGAGCCGGCCGGAAGCGACCAATCTTCCCAGAACCACATACAGATTCCAGATTCCGGTGGAGGTTTAAAGCCGTTCCCAAATCCTACCACGCAGAACAAAGTCGGAGGAGCCCGGCGATTCCACCCACACCCTAACCTAGCCCGGGGGCTAGTGGGTCGCCCGAAGGCCCGGTAGAACCCACCCACACCCTGCCTGGCCGGCACAGCATCATAGCCAGCGGGTCACTCAACCGAGTCCTGCTCGACGTAGTAAAAAGAGGTACAACAGTAATTCTCCACGGCATGCCCACACACTTCATAACATTCACACATTGCATATGGGCAGCCTGAATAACAACTCGAATACCAAAAACAAGCATTACATTACTATATTAACACTAGTTGTCCACTGAGTGAACTTTATACAAGTATCAGTCGGCGATAACCGTAAACTTAGTTGCCACTGAAATATGTACAATGCAGCGGAAATAAACCAAAAGCCCCGCAGTGGTGCATCAACCACTGCTTAACAACCAAACCACGCCCACGAGTCGAACGCGGACCAAGGAAACCATTTGTGCTAAGCTTCATCATAAAATTCCGCAACAGTTGGCTCACCTGCAGAAAGTCTAGGAATATCCTAGGTGAGTACGAAAGTACTCGCAAGACTTAACCGTGCTTGATTAAATGTCCTACGCATACTAATTCAACGGCAATTAAACATGAATGCAATTCCATCGGAATAATACATAATCAAGGTAACAACCTAACAATAGCATAATTAGGAATAGAAGAATCGAAGTGAACTTCAGGAATTACATGAACACCAAGCATTCAAGACAATTGAAACATCACATTGGGGTAGCCCACACCCATTTCAATTCAATCCACCTCTTGGATCGCTACCGGCAATACGACTACCCTGGACATGTTGAGTGCATTTCACTTGGAGGAAGAAGCCGGTGCTGTGCAAGAAGTTGCAAGCAAGGTGATGGTGGCTTGATGCGTCAAGGGCCGTGACTACAGTTGGTGGGTAGGTAAGGCCTAGATTTGCTAGTTCTTTTGAGTCCATAGGAAAAACCCGTACTATCAAGAGGGATGTAATTAGTATCAGTTGTCTAAGGGACTTTTGCTCAATGCTCAGAGGGTCAGTGTGTAAGCGGTAGAAAACCCCAGGGGCTAGAGTCACCAGTGTGATACAGCGTGTCACAGGTGGTCTAGTGCTCTAAGACTCAGGTACTTCTCTGGACCAGGGGAGAGCTTGTAAATGCCAAGGGAACTGCACTGCGATAGCTGGTCTGGTGAATCAGAGGGCTGTCGGAGGTTCTCTCCTTATAGGTTTCAGAGAGTGTTGTATGCTGAGGGCATGTCATGTGCCGAGACTGGGCTGAGTAGCTAGGCTGCGTCAGTTAAGGGTTCACCTGTGTGTGCCGCCGGTGACACAGGTGTCGGTCTGCCCGAGCCGTTATAGTTGGGCGGAGTGGTTGGCTGTGTCACCGGTGGCTGACACCGGTGGCTCACTAATCCTACGTGGCAACAGTGTAACGGTCGGGTGCCTGTGAACCCTATATATAGGGGACCAGGGGAGGACTTCGTCCTCAACCTTGCAAAAACCTGTGAATCACATACGACCGTTGCAAAGCCTCCAACCACCGAACAAAAGCCAAAAGCATAAGTGATAGTTCGTGTGAGTGTGTGAGCTTTGAGCAAAGAGCAAAGGTTCCTCCAAGAGATTGCTGCTGGTTCATCTGTTACTCTTGGAGTGTCTGCTCCTAGACGGGTGTAGGAGTTGCTGGTATCACCCAAGCTTGTGTGGGCTGGACCAGTAAGTTTGTGAAGGTGATTGAAGTCTACCTGCTGCGAGCAAAAAGACTTCCACAAGCTAAGGAAGAGGCCTGAACGTCAGGTACTCGGAGAACAAGCACGATTTAGTGCTGGCGATCTCTTCGGAGTAGCTTCTCCAACGGAGACGTACCTTCTCTGAAAGGAGTAGGGAACTTCGGTGAAAAACCTCCTTGTCTCTGAGTGCTTTACCTGTTTACTTCCTGCAGTGCTATATGCTTTTGCATACTCGTGTGTTTCTTGCTATCTTTGTTTATCTGTGATAGATCACCTTTATACCTGCTTAGCTTAGCTGTGTCTCAGTTGCTAGAGATCTTATCTGTTACCTGTTATATCTACCTGTGACACAGGCAATAGCTATCTTCATCTGTGCTAGGTTTTGATCTTACCTGTGTCCGACACCTGTGTGACAGCTGCATGCTATTTTTCATATCATATTACCCCTGTGTCTAGTGCCTGTCACACAGCCTGTTAACACTTGCTTCTGCTCAAGTCTTAATCTGTTAATCTAAGACAAAAAGAAGTAACTTTTGTTAGCCTCCTATTCACCCCCCCTCTAGTCGGCACTCCTGGTCCTTTCACATAGCCATTTTCAAAAATATTAACTTCTTAAGAGATAGTGTAAAGTTTCTACAATTTTACAGGATTGGTTAAACGTTAGCATTTCCTGTCTTCTTCTCAGTAAAGAAACATTAGGTTAAATACCATTCCTAGTTGGAATTCCATTAGGTTAAACATTAGTTCTATGGTTTGGTTCTGCTTTCTCAAACTTTGATATCACAGTAGTCGATTAGTTAATCTGAGTGCTGATAAATGATTAAGTTGGTTACAATCATGCTTATTATGACAGTGTATTAGTTATGCTAGTAAATGATTAATCTGATATAAGTATCACTTTCCTAGAACAATCAATCGGTTAGTCATGATTAACTGTCATTAACGTATCGATTGATCAAGTATTAACACATTTGAGCCACTTATTGTTTTAGTTACCACTAACGATCGTTAGAGCATTGAGCATGCCCGAAGTAGATTAACCTAACTTTCTCTGCCACGACCATAAAAGCAACCTGAGTACTAGTACACGCATCATTGAGCAATAAGTCCATTGATTAGCAAATCGATCCGAGTTGAAACTATGGTAATTGCTCTGGTACTAAACTACTCAAGTAATACAATAGTGTTTTTATTGAGCAGACATTAACATGAAGTATATTAAGTACAACCGTCTGCCATTAACACAACTAACTTTGATTAATTAGCCGAGTAGTTTAAAGTATCGGGACATCATCAAGCTGTCGTAATCGCTAATTAATTGTGGTCACGGTTCCATTTGATTAGCAGGTCATTAGGTACAATTTTAATCCAATTTAGCCGTACTGATTGTTTGAGCAACCTGGTCAAACCGCTGAGACATCCGGTCTAACCGGCGGACACCTCGGTGCGTCGCTGACGAGAAGTGGAGAATCACTCCTGCAACACACAGAGAGGAGTGAAAGGGGAAGAGGGCATGGGGGCTAGTCTCAGAGTTTTTTTTTGAAATAATAGTTTTATTTTAAAAAATTTCAGAAATAATACCACATTTAAAAAATTGTAAAAGTGTCCTCAATCGCCACTAGCTGTGGCGATTAGGGAGCAATCACCACGCGGCCTGGCGATTTGAACTTATCGCCAACGCAACTTGACGATTCATCATGGAATCGTCAAGCCGGATGGCGATTGGAGCGAAATCACCACACGCAATGGCGATTCGAACCAATCGCCACGAGCCATGGAGATTGTGCCCCAATCGCCACAAGTGATGGCGATTACAACCTCTGATGCTATATAGAGGCTAGCAGAGCACCAGGTACTCTTCCTGAGTTCTTCCAAAAAAATTGTTTAGTTTTTCCTGAGTAGATAGTTTTTAGTTGAGAGGAGAAGTAGTTCGCAGATGGATAGCGACGATGGAAGTAAGTTTCACAATTTTTTTCCTTGCTCGTATGGGTAGAAATTTTGAGATTTAGAAGTTGTGTTTTCTGCCACATTAATTTTTCGTACAAATTGCTAGATGTCAGTGATGTTGTTTGGACCGTGAGAATGGACCACGAACTTCTTAGAGCTACGGATGATAGGAAGCACGCTTGTAAAATTCTTCATTCGCAGATCTTCGAGGAAGTTCATATGCGTGGGATTGGAGAGATTTTAGCGAGAAGAGGTTTTCCTGGACTTGCCTACAAGCAGGTGCACAAACATTTGTGAGAGTTCCACAAGATGTATGAGAGGGTAAGCGAGCTTAGAAAACTAGCTGGGGTGAAGTACACGAGAGACGAATGGTCGGGCGGAACGATAAGTCTTCCAGAATCTCAGTATAATAAGCACATAAGGATTAGTATAATTCCTTTGTATAAAGTTTGTAAGCATTTTCATGTACTGTTTACATTTGTTAGATCATATTCTTGGTGTGTAGGCACATCCGAAGGATGTAGGGTTGCTCAACAACAGAATCACAAACTTCGGATGGGTGGACCGATTTGGGAGAGACCCATTTGCTAGTAGGAGACACTTAATAAAGAGGACAGATGAACAAGAAGAACTCATATTTGCTGGACTCCCCCTTTGTCAAAATGTGGGCGCACATCCAAAAAAGATGTTCGATCATCAAAGCATAAAGGCGCATCCAGTTCATCGAAAAGGGTATGTACCGAGTCAAGTGATAAGGAGTTTTCGAAATTGTTTTGCTTCAAAGCACCCACTCCGGTACTCTTCGCAAGTGATAGCGAAGATGACTTTATGTAGACGTATTAGAAGTGTTAGTGAATAGTTGCTTGTTCTATCTATGACATTGGTAGCCAAGTTGTGATAGTTTTCACAACTATAAATGTGGCTGTGTAATGTGGCTTTATAACGTATGCTTATGTAATCGATTTGGATATTAATTTGTTAGTCTACTCTGGATCGTTGATCACTATATGCTTACTAATATCTAGCAGTGAATAATAGAAATAGAAGTCCATAATTTCATATAATACGAAATACCTGTACAAAAAAATGTACAAATAAAAGGACCCACCCTTTGTATGACTCACTGCACTTTATACTTCCTCAAGGACGCATGCACGTAGCCCTCACACCCAGCAGACTTACACTTCACTGAGTACTGATCTCTATAACTTTTCTGTACTCCAAATGTTCTCTATGTCAACATCATTCAAAGCTTCATCACCTCTTTCACCTCTTTCTTCGTACCATAGGGTGCACCTTGGACAATCTCGTTCGGTTTTTATGGATAACTATCTGCATCTCCACCCTCAACATTCATGACGGTGGACAAGTCTGTGTTCCACATACTAGGAATCGGATCGTCCTCTCCTTCATTCTCAGCTTTTTCCTCTTCACTGCTACCATCTTCGACATTCATATGTTCCTCTCTAGCAACGGCATCATCATTCTCCATAATCTGCACTAGCTCTTGACGTATCTCCCCCTCTCCACCGAATCGCTCAGGTATTCAATAGCTCCTAGAGCGAAAGGTCCTGTGGATGGTCCACCGCTTTCCACTATAGTGTCTTCTTCACCACCTTCCACTACAGTGTCTTCTGCACGAACAACTTCCTCTGCCGCTATGTTGTTCTGTCCAACTCCATTGCCTCTGCCTCCCACTTCTTCAGATGACACCTCCTTTAGTACTGCCTAGACTAATAGATAATGGGAACCCTTGCGTGCCTTACTTGCTCTCAACCAAGCACGCCAATCTTTGGACAGATTTAGCGGGAACAAATCCCACTGGATATGCTTGCAAGACTTGCTGAAATATGCCTGCAAGGTTACACTTGTGACCTCCGGATCAAGACCAAAGGCCCGTATGAACCATTCTCTAATGGCATCGATAGGGTATTTGTTTGGGTCTTGCATAGTTACTTTCGTTTGTTGAAAGCTACTAAGATCGACAAAACCAGACTCATTTATACGGATGGTACCAACACCGTAGTTCTGACATTCCTATCATCCAAAACATAATTTTTTAGACTATACAATCTATGATCCTCCCATGCGTAAAATAATGTTCTACTTCGTTTTTTAATAGACTACAAAATTATAAACTACTTTTTGTACACAAATATTATAAATTATTATTGCACTAAATACAAGATGCAGATGTTCTACCTCTAAATCAATGTTGACTTTCACAAAGTATCATTGAAATGTCATCTACCTAATCTACCATTTGTTCTGAACTAATCATATAGCTATTCTATTTGAACATCTACAAGTTCTACCATACATGCCTATTTCAAATTGTACCCTACTTCTACACATTACGAGATCTAAATAGTAGTACTGAATCTACCCTAAATTTACAACTAATTCTAGATCTACTACTAAACCTACTACTAGATCAACTACTAAAACTAAAACTATCTACAATAAACAGAGAAAGATTTTAAAAATACCTCCAAATCACTACAGAAACACCCCACACTTCTTCCTCTCTACCTCCTCTCTTCTCCTTTCTCCTCTCTACCTGAAACCCTCCTCTTCTCTTCTCTTCACCCCCCAAAACCCTCCTCTCTTCTCTCCTCAACCCGCACCGGCAGCCGTGTGGTTTTATACATCCAGGAGGCTATCGCCACCCTGCGTGGCGATTACACCAAGTGTCCTGGTGGTTACCGAATTGGTGGGGGATCCAGACCACAGTAACTACCTATCTACACTGGGGATGGCGATTGTGGCCTATCGCCACACCGCGTGGTGATGGCCTTTAATATTGTCGGCTGTGCTGGCGATAGGGTCAAATCACTAGGCCGCATGGCGATTGCTCCCTAATCACCAGAACTGGTGGCAATTGAGGATAATTTTGCAATTTTTTTGAATGTGATATTATTTCTGAAATTTCTGAAAATAAAAATATTATTAAAAAAACTTTGCTAGTCTCACCCCGAGGTAGAGGAGCTGGGCTCGAGTGTTGGTGGCGATGGAGCGGCAATCGGTGGCTTGAGATTGGGGATAGAGAGCTTGGGGCAGCGGCCGACGGTGCGACTTCCTCTGAGGTTGGGAAGTTCAAAGCGGTGGCGCAAGGTTGAGGAGAAGGCAGTGCTCCTTCGATGGTGATGTGCGCGCCTTCGTCTGCTAGATGGGCGGCAGCTTTCGGGCGACAAGCGAGCAAGCGAGAAGGGAGCGTGGGAAGGAAGGCGCCATGGGAGAGGAGGCTCTAGCAGCTGGAGGTAGGGAGGAATTACTTTGACAAGGGCGGCGACCTTTGTCTTCCAGGGGCTTGCTCTGTTGGTGAGGGACTTCGGTGGAAGCAGCAAGAAAATGAGAGAAGAAGAGAGGAGCAGTTCGGGCAAGGAAATAAAGGAAAAGAGGAGGAGGGCTTGGTCCAAGAACAGCTCGGTGGCGTGGAAGGAGCTGCATGGGGCGGTTTCGCTGGCGGCTTGAGGGAGGACGCGTGGGCGGCGAGGTCTACGGAGCAAGCGTGCGGTAGAAGGGGTGCTGTCGAGTGAATGGATAAGGGTGGCGGTAGAAGTTAGCTTGTGGGTGGGTCCCGCAAGGTAATGAGGTGGAGGGGATGAGGGCAAACATGCGGTTGAGTGGCAAATGGGCCTCGGCTCATTTGCGCGACGGGGGAGGTTTGGGTTTAAGCCTTCCTTTTTATTTTTCTTTTGTTTCTATTTTTGTTTTAGGCTTTGAACAACAGATATTTATATTAATACTTTTGAAACTTATAAACCAAAATAATTATTGTAAACTTAGTATTGTCCATGTCTTTGCAAAGATAGCCTCAATTTCAATAATCATGTATCCAAGTGAAAAATTCAAATATGTTCACTTTGAAATGTTTTGTAGCACTATTCTAAGACACTTACAATATATACAATTATTAAGTCGAGATTTTGATGATATTAGTGTTTGGATTTGCATGTAAGTTAATTTTCTTGTCCAAGTATTAAAGTTTTTGAATTGAGCTAAATTTGGAGGACCTATATGCATGCATGAGGTCATATTAAGTCAAGGTTTTTATTTCTTCGGGTTTTTAGCAAGCATATATTATAGCCTACAAGATTTGGGATGTTACAGAAACTATCCAGGATATATAAAGATTGGCTAGTTGACTAGCTGTAATTATCTCTCGGATAGGTAGGAAATGCGCTACTTTGAAAAGTTGATCAATAACTACTGAAATGGCATTATTGCCTTTTTGAGTCTTGGGAAGACTAGTAATTAAATCCATTCTGATCTCATCCCATTTCCTTTCAAGGATGGGCAAATGTTGAAGAGTACCTGTGGGTCTTTGATGTCTAGCCTTAACACAATGGTAAACATTGCTTTTGGCAATGAAGAGAGCTATCTCTCTTTTCATCCAAGTCCCACTAAAACCTTTGTCAGAGGTCCTGGTACATTTATGTACTCCCAGGATGAATAGATAATGGGGATTCATGAGCATCACAAAGGATTATCTCACGAAGACTCTATTTCTTTGCCACAACAAGAGTTTTCCAAAATAAATGGTTCCTTGATCATCCACCAAGAAACATTTAGCAACTCCGCTCTGAATGTTCTCTTTGATTTTTGAATCACCAGATCATGCTTTTGGGATGCTTTGATTTGATCTTCCAATGACAGTCTGACTTCAAGATTGTTCAGGAAACCATAGAGAACAACCTCAAGATTAAGTCTAGAAAATTGCGCATGGAGTGATTGTTCGGGTTGTAGCACAAGATTGTCATAGTAGATCTTCCGACTATGTGCGTCAGCCATGAAGTTAGCTTTACCGGGTTGGTAATGAAGTCCTACGTCACAATACTTGATCAATTCCAACCATCTGTGTCGCCTGAGATTCAGGTCAAGTTGGGTGAACAGATATTTCAGGCTTTTGTGATCTGAATATAATTCACAGCGGTTACTGATGAGGTAACGCCACCATGTTTTCAAGGCATGGACCATCACAGTGAGTTCCATAATCTACCATATGGCCCCCTTACATCAACACAAAACCAATGCCTTGTCGTGAGGCATCATAGAAGATATCACAATTTTTGTGGCTGTATGGAAGGACAAGCACATGAGCTATGTTCACTTTGTGTTTCAGCTCTTGAAAGCTTTCTCTAAATCGAGGTGACCACTTGAACTTCGTCTCTTTCTTGAGGAGTTCAATCAAGGGTTTGGTGTGTTTGGAAAAGTTTTCAATGAATCGATGGTACTAACTAGCCAAACCAAGAAAGCTTCGGACTTGGGTGAGACTTGGGTTGTTCCAAATTGAGAACATCCCAAACTTTACTAGAGTCCACAACAACACCTTCTGATGAAAGCACATGGCCTAGAAAAGCAGCTTCTTTCAACCAGAATTGACACTTGATGAAGTTAGCATAAAGTTGATGTTCACAAAGTTTTTCCAAAACAAGCCATTAATGGTTGGCATTGTCTTGGTTACTGTTGGGAAAGATGAGAATGTCATCGCTGTAGATAATGAAAAAATGGTCTAGATACTCCTTGAAAACAGAGTTCATTAGCCTCATGAAAGTGGCAGGGGCATTGGTTAACCCAAAAAACATCACAGTTTTACTCGTACAAACTGTATCGAGTAGTGAATTTTGTTTTGGAAATATCTTCAGGATGGATTTTGATTTGATGATATCCCAATCTCAAATCGACTTTAGAGAAGATGGTGCTATGGTTAATTGATAAAAAGGATCATCAATCTGAGGAAGTGGATATTTGTTTCTTGCACCTCATTAAGGGGTCGACAATCAATACATATTCAAAGGTTCTTGTCCTTCTTTTCCATGAAATGTGTTGAGCATCCCTAAGTGAGGAGCTAGGTCAGATGAAACCTTTTTCTTCCAACTCCTAGAGTTGTTTCTTTAACTCAAACAATTCCTTTGGAGACATTTGGTATGGATTCTTGAAGACTGGAGTAGTGCTAGGGACTAATTCAATTATGAATTTTGACATACCGATTAGGTGGCAAAACCGGCAACCCTTCTGGAAAGACATCCAGAAAACCACGAACCACCGGGACGTCTTGGATTTTAGGTAGGTTTGACCATCTAGTGCACAAAGATGAGCCTTGACAAACCTTGGAGTGAGCCTGCTAGTTTGACCTAAAGAATAGAGAAGAGACACCATCTTGGTGGCATAATCAATCTAGGCTTGGTTCTTCGACAACCAATCCATACCAAGGACGACATTAATATTAGTGATGCTAACAAAATCAAAGTGGCTAGGCACTCCAAATTGCCAACTTCTATGAGGACTTCATGACACTCTTATGCATGAACTCATAGGAATGTTATGTTTGATTGCCAAATCTTCTAGATATGGAAGAATGCAAAGATCTCAAATAAAAAAGAACTGATGCTAGAATTGAGCTAAAAGAAAGCGTATCCAACATGACTTTAGAAACTTCTTGTGCTTCTTCAACGACCACATGGTTCATGCGGCTGCGATTAAAACTTTTAGAAAATACCAAGGTTCAAACCAATCCAATGTAGCTAATGTTGAAGATGAAGTACATGAGAGCCAAATCTATGGGTGGTGATGATGGAGATGGAAAACTATGGGTGACAATGGCAACGACGTTTCTCTATTTCTCCTTGGTTCCTCCTATCTTCCTCTCTTCTTCGCGACGTGAGGCATACTGTATAAATAGAAAAGCCTTTGGAGGGGGACTCTAGGGGACAAAATGGATCTACTCGCGAAAGGGCGGCAGTGGTCGAGCCCTATGGTTCCCACATGACAGGCTAGGGCAGCTCCATTTCCCGTGTCCTTTCGTGCGATGCACTCCTCCTGAACATTCCTGAAACATGCTGGATTTTCTTATTTTTGTAGTTTTTTCCTGTGTAGATAAAAGAAGTTGGAAAAATCCAGAAATCTACCTGTTTATTGAATAATGCAGAAAATCAATTAAATTATATAATGGAAATATTGTGAAAAGACATTATTAAACTCAGAAAACATGATATGTTTTTAACGTATCAAGCCCCCAATATTAAGCTCTTACTCATCCTCAAGTAATTCATACATAAAGAACTTAAGTTTGATAATGGCTTTGAGTAGTAGAAGTTGTACATGATTGGTGTATCTTTATTTATTCAATAAAGCAATACCTGAAAAACTTAGCAAGAGAAATATGCAACACATAGGCATTTATCCAAAATAATTATTACCAATCATTAGCCCAATGTTGTCTTTGAAACTTAAATGCTAAGATCACAACTCAAAATAGAAAATAAATTCTCATTAGTGCACTTCCTACCCATGGCTAGAGGGAATTATGATGTTTGAGGTTTATTAGAGAGTAATATAATATCACAATGAAATTTTGGGTGCTCACCTACTAGAGGCAAGTCATAAGTGGAAGGCCTTATCTACCAAAATGTAGAGATCCCTTGAATTTTTCACTTTTGTTAGACAAGCAAGTTTTTTATTGGTCACCATTTGTTTCATCAATTTATCTACAAAAGTATTTGGTGTCTCATACTTTGGTCAGTTAGAGAGATAATGATGGTGGTACGAAGGACTCAATCAAGAAAATAGGAAGTCTCTTCCAAATATAAGGTGTTCCTCGGGCCCTAGTAATGACCTAGTTATCGATGTTGCAAGAGAAGCAATGATTGCCATATAAATGCATAAGTAAAAATCATATCGCAATAAAAGAGATGCTCTCTAATGATATAAGCGAAGCACAATAGCTAATAAATGCTCTCAAAAGTATGAGCAAGATCAATGTTCCAAAAGATATAAGTGAAGACCCTGAGCAAAATAAATGCTCCAAATGATATCAGCGAAGAGTATGAGCAAAGTGAGGCTATCTAAAAATATAAGTGAAGATCACGAGCTAATGAATGGGCTTAAAAGATATAAATGAAGCATATGAGCCACAAAAGTGTTGTTGTTGTGAATGCTATGCTGAATATATGCACTAGCCTATAAATAATTATGTCGCATAAAAAAGTAAGAGCATATGAAGAACATGGTACCTCTCTTCTACTATTATTTTTCTTCTTTTTTCTTCTCATTTTTGAGAGCCCTACAAAAAAGAGAAGTACCTTATAATGATGAGCTCATTTACACACTATAACAAGCAAGACATTAATCAAAATGGATATAAGTGTGCTTGCAAAAGTAACTTTAATAAAGTGATGAATAAATGATAAGTGCAGTAGCAGATACTCGAATGGCTAAAAGCATAAAGAGCCATGATAGGTAGGTACCATGGACACAAATGGCAAACTAAATGGCTTTTCGGATGTCTCTCTTTTTCTATTTATTTTCATCTGCATCACATGTTCTGTTTCAACGGTCTCTATTGCAACCTCGGTGTCATATTTATTTTATTTATTTATTTAGAGAGACTTACCCCATGACTTTGGATGTACCGGTGAAAATATGTAAAATATCATATGATAAATGCAAATCCGAGTACTGTAGAGGCTAGCAAATAAGATAGAGTTGAATGACCGAATTAGAGAACATGCTTGACTAAAGTGGAACCATATGAAAAACAACAAGTATCTTTAAAACAATTTATATTATACCCGACAATATTCCCCATTGGCTAAAATCCAGTTCAACATACAGCTGGTCCCTATTCATTAGAAAGTGATAACTATGCTCTCATTTAAAATTTTAGTGAAGCGCAAGGTAGTAGGTGAACATCATAAGAACAAATTAACTATCCCAAATCACAACCTTAATAAAGGAGTAAGAATATCGACAATAGTCCTAATGGGTAATAATAATCGATGAACAATATGCACTATGGTTGTCATAAATCTTTGCATAAGATAATTTAGTTGTTTCAAGAAAAAAGAATCAGTATACCTCAACCGTTATGCCTCCTTCCAACTCATTCCCATCAAGAGACACCTAGAGCAATTGTTTCCCATAGTGCATAAACAAATAGTAGATTGATTCCATAACTTGAGGAAATACCAAGGTACAAACCAATCCAATGTTGCTGATGTTGAAGAGGAAGTACAAGGGACCTTAATCTATGGGTGGTGATGGTGGAGATGGAAAACTATAGGTGATGGTGGCAGTGAGGTCTCTCTATTCCTCCTCGGTTCCTCTTCCCTTCCTTTCTTCTTCGCGATGCGAGGTGTTCTATATGAATAAAAATACCTTCGCATGAGGACTTCAGGGACGAAACAGACCTACTAGAGAAAGGGCGGCAGTGACCGAGCCTAGCTTGTGTGCCCCATGCGGCAAGCTAAGTGGCATAGCCCGCCATAGCACCCTGCCAAGTGGTCTTTTCGCGGCTCTGCTGCCCGCGTCATTTCATGCAATGTACTCCTCTTCCGGAACATTCCTGAAAATGTTGGATTTTTTTTACTTTTATGATGTTTTTCCTACATACATGTAAGAAGAGGGAAAAATCTGGCATTCTGGCAGTTTATTAAATAACAAATAAAATGAATTAAAATATATAGTGGAAATACCACGAAAAGACATTATTAAACTGATAAAACATGATATGTTTTTTACATATCAGGACCCCCTAGAGAAATGGCCTAGCTGGCCACAAGTGAAACAAGCTCTGAATGCTGCACATTGGAACAGTGTTACTGGACTGTCCACTATAGGCCCTTCACTGGAAATCTTGCTGAGGTCGACGAGGAACAAACCGGGAGGGCTTTTGTGGATATAACATGCTGGAGGGAATCCAAACGTGTTGCTTGTGAGCACCGGAGTGAGATGACTTGGTGGTGTCCCATGCATGTTTATGAGATTCCTTGAGAGTATGCTTGACGTGTTCTAGCTTAATGGCCTTGTTGACCAGAGTTTGGAAAATAGGAAAGTCAAAGGCTAGAACTCGTCGCAAATCTCGGTGGTTTGACTCCCATGCGGAAGTTCTCCTTCTTGTGGGGTGCTAGTAGAAACATCTTCCTAAGCATAACGAGCCAAGTGATTGAACTCGTGTAGATGCTCTGTGATGGTAGGACATCCTTTCTTCAAAGCGTGGAATTCCTCCACCTCCATCACCCCTTCCAGAATATGAGCCCCCTCAAAAAGCAGTGTGGAATTCCTGCCAGGTGATAGTATCGCTAGGCTCTTGCATGGTGTAGAATTTCTCCCACCATGCAGTAGCAGGACTTCAAGTTGATAGACAACATAGTTCACGCGGTCAGCCACAGGAATATGTGTAGTCTCAAGCTTGCACTCGATGGTGCGAACCAGTCATCTGCTTCAAGAGGATCTTCAAAGCAATTGAACACATTTGGTTGTGTCCTCGTGAATTAGAAAGACCGACATGATAATCAGCTTGCTAATTGGTATTTTGGACAAGATGCTCAAGGAGTTGAGTCTATTCCATATGATTGTGCGCAATATGAGCAAGGACTTCCGCCCTGGTCCACGGAGGAGGAAGATTATCATCGTCGTGGTTTGCACGATGACCATGACCGGTTGAGGAGCTCGCACAAGTGTGTCCAGCCGTCCTGAAATAGCAAATAGATATTACAAGAGAACTCAAAGAGAGTCATGTGGAAGAATTTGGACAACATGTAGTTTGAACCGAATAGTAAAGGTACATGGTACATCCTAGCATATCACAAATGGTAGTATAATAGCTCAAAGGCTAATTCACATTCCATAGGATATAAAAAGAAAGGTTCATACACATGAGTGTTATTATTACAAGCACACAAGTTTGAATATGTACATCATCGTGATACAAGACCATACACACAAAAACACACCAAAGTTCTGTTCATATAAATTATTTAGCTACAACTTTGGTTGGCTAATTTACATAAGAAGAAGTCATACACTGGTATCATGCACGATAACCATTTTTTCATAGATACACTACTAAAGCTACATGGAGCTTTAGTACTCGTCAAGGTGAGGCAAAATGGGTACACGAGGTGTATTGAACTACTTGGTCCCATTTGGCTAGGGCATACTTGGGCAAGGAGGTGGTACAGAGACGTGATGACTGAGGCGAAGTGGTCCATGCTCAAGTGTGAAACCCCCTGAAATCTAGGTAGCTGATGTCAAGAGGAAGCTGGCTCGATCTCTACATCGAGCACCCCGCAACTGAGGCGGCTCATACAAACACTAGGCTCCACTAACACTTAGTAAGTTCCATAGATAAGCACGAGTGGCAAATAGCTCATGGCGAACAACTTGAAACTCTTGCTCCATAGCCTGGATCAACTAGGCCCGAGGACCTCTAGGTTATCCTCATCGTCCATGTCCATGTAAATGGCATTGTTCACTCCATCCTCGCTTGGAGAGTAGCAGGAAAACTATGGAACAAAGAGAGCGACATCAGAGGCAACTCATATTATAGGCGAGTGAGGGCACAGTATGCTGCCTCCTGCACTACCATGTCAATTATAGTGTCATTTCCATAGCAAATGTGCATGGGGCATGTGTCCCTCTCATGATATGGATGTATGAGAACCATGGCTAAATATGGAGCCTAGTGTAGTCATGAAATTTCTCATACACAGTGTACTCAGGCATCCAGTGATAACCGTTGCTTGCGAGAAGCTCAGGATAGCCAGGAGTTCCAATGCATCATGTCAGATGGATGATCTGCCCTTGAGACATCTAAGGAAAAAATGGAAAACAAGAGTTAGTAACTCTTAGAATCTCATATAATTACATCAAGGAACAAAAGATTAATCCACCGATGTGACATCTAAGTTTGAAAAGAACAGGATCTCAAATCTAAGATCGAAGGAGATAAGGAATAAACAAAAACTTTACTCGCATTTTTCTCAACTCCTTTTTGGATTGACGTAGTTTTGGCAACACTAGATGGAACAATGACCAAGGTCAAGGTTGTCCTATACATAGTCCTGCTTTGATACCAACACTGTTGGGACCCAGAATTTGGATTATAAAACTTCAACTATAATTAGTTCCCAAGTTGTCAACTATACATTTGTGATGAGGATATAAATATTCCATCCTTAGTAGAGTGATATGATCTCGGAGAGTCCGAGACGTCAACCCCGACCTTGATAGCAAGCAAATGAATGCATCAGTTGGAGTGGAGTGATATGGTCTCCTCACTCTTCTTAACTATGCTCAAACATCAACCCCAACCTCGCCCCAAAAAATTAATGCATGGCTGGATTAGGGTGATATAGTTCTCAAACTCTTAGTCAAAAAGTCACTTCACAATACTGATCACACTTGAGAATTACATAAAGTGAACCCCAAACCCCTACACACTTCATGCACTTTATAATCATACATATCAGGTATCACAACAGTAACTTTTTGTCAGAAACTACACTAATATACATATCTCTGAAACGAGTAAGTTTAACAAACTTAATTCATAAATGGTCACATGACCAAGTAGCGAACATATAGCGGAAATTTTATAGTGACTTAGGCCGTCGCAAGGTAGCAAAGCCAAAAGATAGCAAGGTGCTGCCATAACCCTGGCACAGGTCACTACCTAGGACTCCAATGACTACACGTCGTCGAAGTCGATCTCCATGTAGAAACCACCCTCAGAAGGGGTGATCTCTTTTGTAATAAAAGATTTCAATGTTGCAAGGTGAGTACAAAAGTACTCTACAAGACTTGAAGGGAAAATAGTCTTAGATGCACTAGGTGCCAATAAGGGATGTTTGTGGACTAGTTTACATAAAGCTAAGTTTCACATTAATTAAGCTAGGTAGATGTAAATTGACTACAAGATAAAAAGGAGGTAAGCAAGAATTCTCCAAGCTACTCTATTGATTCCATCACTATCACATATAATTGCCTCAACCCTTCCTTGAACCACCCACGAGGAAGAGGTTACTAACTCGAGTAATTGAGAGTTGGCCATTTTAGATTAACATAGAATTTCTAATTCGATGTAGTTAATTACCGAGCGGTCCATAATCATGGGAATGACTATTTGAGTAGATTTAATCCTGCAAGGGTGTACAACTTTACCTACACGTATCAATTGCTTTGTAATGCCATGCAATTAGTACACTTCACGAGGTGTACTGGCGGAAGGTGATCGACCATGACTATTTCTTTGCTTTTGACATAACCTATGAGCCACCAATATGAGCTAGTCTGTGAGCATGAGTCCGATTGTTGAGCATGACATGGTCCCATAAGTTATGAATCATGGTACATCCCTAGCTTCCATGAGATTGTGTGTCCACCCCATCCACGCCACCCTTATATTAAGATAACCACATCACTTCATTTTACACTCACACTTCAAACGGAAGCGGTGAACTAAAGCAGCTCATATGCTAATTCTAGATAACTTAGTAAGTCGCGAAGGTTCCATATGCCCTCGTGTAGAAGTATGCTCATCTTGCGTGAAAACGAGACAGCCCACCATGTTCCCAACCATGCCCTCTAGTCTAAACCCATAATTATTAGTCATGTTCTTTAATTACGTTCCTATAGTCTACAAGTATCATTACATGTGGTTCAACTACACTTAACCTAATTCATCGTACCATTCGAAAGATCATGACTCGATAAATCTAAACATGACTAAGCATGTAATTGTAATATAGACTAGCTCTAAGAAAAAAGCACTATCTACCATCAAAGTTGTAGTTGTTTGCATGCAATATTGACTTTGAACACAAATAGTTAGTTTGAAATCATAGGTGTTTCCAATGTGATCAGAAGGGGGGCTGCTTGCCTTGCTGATCAGGAGTGGGGTACTGCTCCACGTCCTATTCACTTACTTGATTACCTTCTGGATCTACTGAGAAGAAGCAGAAACACCGGAAAGGCACTATAACATTTACTACTAATGGAGAATCATCAACATGATCATGATATGAGATGCATGTCATTGTATAGTATTCTCAAAATAAAGACTAATGCAAGTGGAATCAGGTTAATCAAAGTTTGGGTGCTTAAGATATTTCATTCCGAAGAATCTATCTTCGGAGATAGGGAAATAACTAGATTCACTTTCCTTGTTGGAGGCAAATCCTGGCCTTCACAAACTTCTTGAGGGTCACCAGAAATTGCTTGGGACCTCTCGAGCACTCCTGGCCATCTAGGAGACCCCAATCTCCAAGAGTAACAAGAACGATGAAGACCCCAATCTCCCACTCACAAAAACTTGCTGTTGGCTGGAAAAACAGTTGCCCAAAGTGTTTGGGTTTTCACCCAAAGTATCCGAGATTCAAAGATCAACGGTTCTATTTTCCTTGGAATCAAGCTGCACAGACACTCCGGCCACACACCTACCTGGATACTTCAGACACAAACCTAAAGACTTGGAACATAGATATTGAGCACAATTTTGCCAGATAGGCCCCATAATATCTTACTCAAATACTCTAGTCCAACACTTAGGGAAAATTCTATGATCCAACAGGCCCATACAGTCCGGGATATATCCCGGTACTCCAAAGCGGTAATAGAATGGGATGAAATGATTAGAGTGTCTGACCTAGAAACTCCGGATTACACTCCAGCCGAAACACCCCTCTCTGTCTTCCTCCCAGAGACTTTGGACAGACTCCTGGATACTTTGGCCAACAGATAAAAATTGAGATATCTTAGCAATTTTTGATGGAGACCTTTGGGAAAGATGATCCTAGTTGAGCATTTTGAGCACCAAAAATATTTTTTAACCCACGGCTTTTCCTATACTCAATGTGATTTTAAATCACTAAACTGTAGGAATTAAACAGGGCCTAATCTTCGTTGATCCCTTGTCACTTTTATTTTTCAACTTTTTAGAGCTCGATAATGTCAGTTAGATTTCACTTGTGGGACTAAAACCTGTTTATGTACTTCATACACATAATAGTCCCTTAATCGTTTGTCATTAACCACGAAAACCCACTTAGGGGGCCTAGATGCACTTTCAATCCCCCCTTTTTGGTGATTGATGACAAAACGATTAAAGTTTCTATTTTGGATAAAAAAATTCTTTTTGGTTTCATCGATATATGACAAGCTCCCCCAAAAATTGTGCATTTAGAATTTTGCGTAAGAGTTTTCCCTATATCCAAAACTTCGTGGTAGTGCATAGTGTACAATTTAGCATATAAAAATAACACAACTATGCATCCAAGGTGATGAACAAGAGATATGGCATAATAACAACTTAGGAAATTGGATAACAACCTAAAAAATTTCAAGATAGCAGCATGTCTCACGTCACCGGTTCAAACATCAAGTTCACACATAGGAATAGAAATAAGAGTATACAAGACGAATAAGATCAAAAGAAATGTAAGTTCTAAACTCTCAACAAGCTAGCTACCTATGACCCCAAAAGTGAAGCCTACTACTAATTCTTCTTCCCCTTTGGCACCAAGAAACCAAAAAGAGTAAGAAAGAACTAGAAACTACTAGTCGTTTTCCCCATGAGCCGAAGGTGGTGAAGCTAACGGTGTTGGTGAGAGAGGTGGAGAGTAGAAAGGGTCAAGGAAGGACTCATCGTCATCACTAGGTGTGTACTTATACCCATTTGAGTCATGGGTAAAACGACTAGTAGTTTCTAGTTCTTTCTTACTCCTTTTGGTTTCTTGGTGCCAAAGGGGGAGAAGAATTAGTAGTAGGCTTCGCTTTTGGGGAGGTGGATCTCTTCTGAGTCTTCCCATCTCGCATTGCTTGGTTGACATTGTTGGATCAGTGGCTTCCGACAGGGTGGGGGTGAATGTCAGTTTCAAAATTTTCTTTAAAAAAAGAATACAATGCAAAGTATTCTAATCAAACAATGCAGCAGAAAACCATCGACAACAGCAATCAGAGTCAGTGAAGCTAAAACCAGACAAATCAGAATTTCCGGAGTAGAGATATCGGAAGTTCTGACCTTACCGGAAGTTCCGAAGTGACCCTCTTTCTAAAATCTCTGGAAAAATCAGAACTTCCAACTTCCGGATCGGAACTTCCGGAGCAAGGAAAGCGGACCTTCCGATATTGGTAAAAACAGCGGACTATCGCGCGGAAAAATGTTCGCAGATTTTGAACTACCCAACAGAATTGAACGAAATTTTGCACGGTGGTAGACAAGAGACTTACGAAGCTAGTCCAATTAGAATCAAGTCAAAGTCTTGTCTGTGCTAAGAGAAAAAGCCAATTTGCTCTCTGCTATTTTCTACCTTCAAAAATCAGCCCTAGCAATAAGATGAACGAGAATCAAATTCTTGATTTCTAGGACCTTGTGAGGTATGTTGATAAGGAATTAACACGAAATCATCTCACATATCCTAGCAACATATTCCAAGCCCCAAAGACAAGATTGAAACCACAAAGAGAATCAAAATTGAAGACTCCAAGAACTTGTCTTTCCTTCAATATAGATCTGAAATCAAGACTAGAATGAGAGATTCTTCGGGTATACTAGGATGAAATTAACATGAACATGATCTTACATCCCTAGCTTGCCATATCCAAGAAATTTCAAAAAGACAGATGCAAGAGAACGAAAATCCAAAGAGAGAGAGAGAAACTCAAGAACACGTACTCTCTTCTTGGAACTCTTCTTATATTGATTTTCTTGATGTTTACAAGCCTCTCAAGTTAGGCCAAAGCTCTCCTGAGCAGCTCTTCTAAGAGATTGTCCAAAAAGAGTTAGGGTTTCACAAACCCACCATCTCTTATTTATAGTGGAAGGGACATACTCCTATCCACTTGGGCCTTAAAGCCCATTTAAGGGCATAGAGCACTCAGCACACATCCCAAAGCGTCTAAGACACCTATCCACCCTCAAACCCCCTTACCACCACAAGCCTAATCCTAAACCGCATCATTGGCCGCCGCCACGATTTCTTTGATTTTGCTTCGGTGGTGTTTGCAACTTTACAAAATTGCCCTCACACCAACTTGGTCCTCACGTCTTGTCTCCAACTTTGCCTTGTCTGCAAAGCCTCCTTCTTGAGCCACCCGATGTCATCGCCACCACCTTGATCGCATCTCCGCCTTCCAGGTGTCATGCCAATCCTCGTGACTGAACCACCGTCACAATCATTAACCCTGCACACTAGTAGACAAGCAAAATGGTTGCTAGCACAAGTTTTCTACTTGACCCAAGTTAGTCGAGAAAACAATTCCATCAATTCTTCAGGACACAAATTGACCAAACTCTAATTCATCAGAAAGCACGTGGACAAAGTGTTTTCACTATCGAAACATCCGGTTGCTAGACCAGAAACTCCGGTTCTCCCAAACACGATCTGAAAGAAAAGTCTAGACACTGAACTCGGTCACTCCGGAATTGAAAGTCGGAGACTCCGACTTCAGTTCCGACTCCACACAGTCGAGTCTAGAACCTAAACTCAAAGCCTCCGGAAATGGAAGTCGGAGCCTCGGACTTCAAGCTCAGACATTCCGACTTTAACAATGGAACTTCCGAATCACCTCAGACCATTCGGTTCGCACAAACCTCGGAGATTCCGAAAAACCTCGGAGCTTCCGGAGAACCTCAGAGCTTCCGGAGATGAAGGTCCGAACCTCTGAATTCAAACTTGAAACCTCCGAAACACATCGGACCATCCGGTTATCAAATCGGAGACTCCATTTTTTCCAGAGCGCTAAAAACATAGTCGAGATCGGATCTTCTGAAATACATCAGAAGTTCCGATCAGAATGCCAAAACATCCGATATACACATTTCAAACATGAACGTTGAATTCTTACAACCTAATATTCAACTCCAATAACAAACTCTATGGCAAAGTATTCATCATCTGAAACCTAGAGAAGCAATACAACTCCACCTAGGTTCTACAATCTCCCCCTTGATGAATATATTGCCAACATCTCAAATCAATCAAATTGGAGTTGGTTGGAAACTACATGCTGCAAGAATTCACACTTGCCAAAGGAAAGTGTAACATCCCTAAAGTAATAGACTGTAATTGTGCATCATGCGTGCATTCATGTAATTACAACTATGGAGAAATTTGAAAAATTTCCAAAGTTCCAAATAAAAACGAATCCTAATGTGTTTATATTAAGTTCCAAGCTTTGGCTTAAGATCATTTGAACCAAAAGTGTGATGAAATGTTGGAAATAATGTTTATTTGTTTATAAAGGTATCGGCAAAAGATTTAAGAATAAATGGAATTTGAAACAGAAAAATAAAAGGAACAAGAAACAAAAGAAGAAAACAGAAAAGGAATTAAAAATCCTAAACTAAATTCCCCCCTGCCGGATGGGCTCCTAACCCACCCCTGGCCCAACCTTTTCTTCCTGGCCCAGCTAACCCCCCGGCCTGCCAGCCGCCCTGCTCTTATCCGCCTGCCGCCGCCGCTCGGGTGCCCGGCAAGCGAGCTGCTTGGCCAGCCGCGCCGCCATGCAGGTGCCCCGGTGGCAAGACCACCGAAGCCGGCTGCCACCTCCTGCTTGAGCCGCCGCCCCTCCCCCTCTCTTCCCTCCCTCTTATCTACCCCCGGCCCCGGCTCTTTCCCTTTCTCTCTCTCCCTTTTTCCTCTCGGACACCGCCGTGTTGCCGGTCGCCGCCTCCCCCTTTCGTCGCCGCCTGTCTCGGCCTCGCCTCTGGTGCCGCTCGCTCACCCCGTCGCTCCGCTCCGCCTCGGCTCCTCACCGCCCAAGTCGCCCCGGCAGCTGCTCGGTTCCTCACCACCCCGCCGCTCCGTCCCACCACCTCGGTCTACCGCTCCACCTCGCCGCCGGTTGCCGTCGCCTCGGGCTTCGGCTCCGCCCACCCTCGGCTGCCGCCTCTTCCCCGCGCCGCTCGGTCCCGCCTCCATCCACTCGGCGACCTCGCCACCGGACCTCGACCCGAACCTCACCGCCGCTCCTTGCCACCGCCGGTAAGCCGCCACCGCCTGCCCCGCTGCCATCGCCCCTTTCCCGTCCCTCCTCGCCGCCGGCAGCCGTGCCACCTCGGTCGAGCCGAGCCAACGACCGGCCTCCCGACCGGCGGGTTGTTAGGTTAGGGCATTAATGCCCTTTTTAACTGGTTAGGGCATATTTAATGCCTAATAAATGATTAGCATTTAAATACCGTAATTAATAACCATCATTACTGTTCCGACACCATTATTGCTAATGATTGTTCATTAAATGCTAATCATTGTCAATTAATGCTAACCGATAGATTAATGATGAAATTAGTGACTAACAGTGCATTAAATGAGTTTAATAAATATGTCCGAATGACATGTGGGTCCCACCCGACAGGGTTAAAAATAAAAAGATAAAAGAAAATTAGAAATTATGACAAGTGGGTCCCACTTGTCATTGACCCAAGTCAACTTTGGTCAAAGCTGACCATGGGGCCCACCTGTCAGTCTCTGTGGGTAAAATAAATTAAGTAATTTAAATAATTATTTACTGAAAAATACAAAAAGGATTTTTAAATTGATTAAATCTTAGAAAATTCATAGAAAATTCATTTTTAATCAGAAAAATGCAAATAATATATCAAAATGTTTAGAAAAATGAGAGCTATTCAAATATGTCATTTTCATGCATGTTTGCATGCTAGGAAAATATAATTGGCTAAAAGCTCAAGTTAGGGTTTTCCCGATTAGCCGAAAGTCGTCGGATCGCGATATCTCGAGCGTCTGGACTCCGATTAAATTGATTCCGCTTGCATTAGTCTTCATTTTGCATCCTCTATGCCATGGCATGCATTTCATCTGATGCTGATGTTCAACATATCGATATTTACAATTATGCCCTTTTTCGGTGCTTTCATTCTTCCTCGATAGAGCCGGAAGGTCCCGAAGAGGACAACCTCGATCACGAGCAGAGTTTTGTTGCTAAGCAACAAGGCAAGCAGCCCCTTTGAACATATTGCAAACACCTATTATTTGCAAAGTATTATTTGTTTTCAAATTCAATATCACAAGCGTTCAAATTCTACGTTTCGCTAAGTATTAACCCTATTCCTTTGCATAGAACTTACTTTGTCACTCAATCAACTCCATCACCACCCCAACATAGCTAGAGTAGCATAGTGCATACCCTTATATTGCTTACTATGTTACTATTGCTTAGACATGCTTAGACATGTAAAAGTTGTAATTCCTTGGGTGGCAGATGAATTCACACCATTGGATGGGTTACGTCGTAGGTGGGTGTTCACTGGGATGTGATTAATAACTTGCTTAATCATTATTGGTGTTAGACGAGAGGCCATGGTTGGGAGCATGGTGGGTTGTCTCGTCTTCCCACAAGGACCGGTGTCCCTTCGAACCAAGATTTGCGTACTTCTACACGGGTGGATTATGGGGCCACCC
The DNA here is from genome assembly GCA_019208055.1 of Stipa capillata. Lineage (NCBI taxonomy): Eukaryota > Viridiplantae > Streptophyta > Magnoliopsida > Poales > Poaceae > Stipa > Stipa capillata. The sequence continues at coordinate 29,509 of JAGXJF010001155.1, forward strand.
ACAACTAAATAATTTGCCTAGACTTAGTGTATGAGCCGCATAGTTTGCCGTTTCCGTTCACTGGGTGAGTAAAAAATGATGTGGTGTGGTGTCTCAATATAGGTGTGGGGTTACACACGGTTCGAGTCCAGGGATGTATCACCTGCTACAACTTATGGGACCATGTCGTAGTTGCGGCCGGACTGATGTACATGGACTGGCCCATAAGGGTGGCTCATACCTAGGTCGAAAGCATTGTAACGGTCATGTTCGATCACTCTCCGCCAGCACACCTCGTGAAAGTGCGTCAATCGCGATGGCAGTAGGAGTCGATCGATACGTGTAGGTAAAGATGTACACCCTTGCAGGGTTTGAACTGTTGAACAGCCGTGTCTGTTGTTATGGACAGCTTGGTAAGTTTTTGTATCGAATTAGACAACTACAACAATACTCTAAAAACTTGCCAACTCTAAGGTTGAGGTGTTAGTGACTGCTTCCTCCCAGGGTGGTCGAGGAAGGGTCAGGGTACCTAAGGTGTGGTGATCTGCAGTAAGGAATAATCGGGAAGTGTTCGACTCGTCTCCTTTGAAAAGTATTCCAGTAGTCGATTTTCATCTACTTAACGAATATTGTTAAAAGTAAATTGGCTTTCCGCAAAATAGTCCACAGATAACCATTTTATTGACACCTATTGCATCTATTATTAATTTCCCCTTGTAAGTCTTGCTGAGTACAATTTTTGTACTCACTCTGCAATCATTGACATTTTTCTTGTAGAGGAAACCATTCCCTTCGAGGGTGGTTTATACGTAGAGATCGACGCCAACGACAACTAGTCGCTGGAAATCCCAGGCAGTGGTCCTGCCCAGGGTTTGGCAGCTCGTTTTGTTCTGCTGCCACTTTTGGCTTGGCCTTTTTGGCTTCGTAGCCATCTTTACTCTTCCACTGTGTAAGCAACTCTTGTGTATGTATATTATGTTGTTAAGTTTCAAGAACTTATAATATCACATCTTCAGTTGTAGAGTTGCTATTGTGATACCGGTTCATTCTCACCTGCCTCATATGCCCTGCGTGTATGTTATTGAAGCACATGATGTGGGTAGGGTTTCAGAGTCTATATTATAGAGTTGTTAGGTCTAATCACCCCTGTGAAGCGACTCTTCTACTGAGAGGTTGGGAGCTATATCATCCTACTCCAGCCGAGCATTAATTTGCCGGGACGAGTTTGGGATTGAAGTTCTGGCTCAGTAGGAAAGAGTGAGGAGACCATATCACCCTACTTAATCCGTGCATCAGTTTGCCGGAGCAAGTTCCGGGTTGACTTCTCGGGCTATTCGAACCCATACCACTCCACTCCTCTTGGAACTGATACCCAAGGGTTGAGGTCGGGGTTGATGTTTCGACTTAGCGGGTGATTTCACTTAAAGCTCTCTGTTATGGATTTTGGGTCCCGACAGAAAGACAAAACAAGCACCAGGCCAAGTAAATGTCTGAAAGAGTAAAAATCCAAATATGTAAGTGCAGGCAAAAATAATGTCTCTAGAACTGCCCCTCACTCCTATTGATATTATGCATTTGATTTCTACTCAAAACTAAATGTACACACATGCCTATCTTGCAAGGATATGCCAAAATTATGATGAACTTTCTCTCCCCCTTTGGCACTATAGTCATCAAGGGACTTCACGCCTCCCCCTTTGACTATGTAGTGTATGAATATCAAGCATAAGCATGTATGCATGATGTGAAATGGACATTTTTTGATTTTTCAATTTTTAGCAAGCTTTGAGAATTATCCAAAATAGACACAAAAGGTGCTAATATGCCACAGAAAAACTCCTCAATCCATAAAAGGACATGTATAGCAAGAAAATAAGCCAGCATCTTAATTTCTTAGCACATTTAAAAATTTCACTAATGATGAGTTCCAAACTAGGTGCACACTAGCAAAAATCTAAACATGAGTGAAGCATGACAACCTAGCGCCATGTCAAGATTAGGAGGACAACCAATCAAGATTGGGACCAAGAAGCTCTACCAGACCCAGCAGTCCATATGGCCACAGGTGTAGTACCCACATGTCACGCTATTTTTTGGCTGAATTTTGGAAGGGAAGGTGTAATGCTGTACCATTCTTGTCGCTTTTGAAGGTATTTTACTATGTCCCGTGAACTTGGCTTTGAAAAAAGCTGTATCCAAAATATTAGTGATATTGCTGAAGTCTGATCTCTTGGTCTCGTCGGAGTCAAGGTAAAATGCCTTGGCCCAGCATGGAATGATCACAATGAGGACCCAGTGGTCGCTGCATAAATGTGAACAAATGGACGTAAGCAGGCGGAGATACGTGTGTAAAAAACAAAAAAATTCCCACGGTGCTAAGTTAAAGGACTTACAGAGGGTTGTAGGGGCTAGTAGGTAGTCCTTGTCCTTATGAACGATGAATGCATGCGTAAGGTATTCTTCCAGAAAGACTCGACCGTCCGGGGTCGCAGCATAGCCTTCGTTCATGCATATCGGATCGATTATTCCAATATTGGAGTCGCGTAGACGTCTGCACTCTTGGGCTTGGTAGAGAGCCCATAGCCTGACCATCATGGTGTCGAGCCTATAGAGGTTGTACATGTTGAAGAGGTCTTCAAAGTTGATGTCAAAGGTGTCCTGGTCGTTCTCCATGAAGAAATTGTAATCTCTTGGCACCTTGACCTTCCAATATTGGCAAAATGTTTGCGAATCTTTGGACATCTTTAGGTAATCTTCATGCAGCGCCTTCATGTCCTCTGAAAGATTGTCCAACTCATCTGCGGGAGCAAGTCTTGACCTGGATAGAAAATCTCTCGCCAGAGACCCATGCTCTGTGTAGATAATTTGCAGAGACTACACTTTAAGGTCGAGGTGCCAAAAGATTACGGTTTCTTCCTGGACAGACAACATTATGGTTTCTTCCTGGACAGACAGCATGACACCTTTGACATCAATTTTGAAGATATCTTTATGTTGTTCAACCTCTTCCGGCTCGACAGCATGCTCGTCAGGCTGTGGACGCTTCACCAAGCCCAATAGTGTAGGCGTCTGCCCAACTGCGCTTTTGGAATAATGGATCCGTTCATTATGAACGGCTACTATGTACGAGAAGCGACGCCGGTCCTAATAAATTACGTCCTGGAGTCATTGATATACCATAAGGACAACGACTACATACTCCTGCCCTACAACCCCCTATAAGTTACTTACTACCGTGCCTAGTTTGCTTTTCTTAAGCACGTATCCATGGCCTAAAGCAAGCACCTAGAGCATGGTATGACACTTTGAAAGAATTTCTGATCAACAATGGATTTAAAATGGGCTTAGTAGATACAACTCTATTCACTAAGAAAAATGAAAATGATTTATTTGTGTGCAAATATATGTCGATGACATAATATTTGGCAGTACTAACCGCTCCATGAGTGATGAGTTTAGCCAAATGATGACCAAGAGGTTTGAGATGTCTCTGGACGGTGAACTCAAGTACTTTCTAGGACTTCAGATCAAACAACTCAAGGAAGGTACTTTTATCTCTCAAGAAAAATTCACCAAGGACATCATCACTAAGTTTGGCATGAAGGATGCAAAGCCTATCCATACTCCCATGCAAACTAATGGTCATCTGGATTTAAACACTGAAGATGTCTTCAGGGTCTGAGAAAGCTGACAGTGGGATGAAGTGGTCTGACCTAGAAAAGTCAAGCTTTGAGCTCACAATTTCAGATTCAGATCAAGAAAGAGAAAAGCTGAGACAGAAAGCTGCAGTGACTGAGAAGAAAAAGGCAAGCCAAAGAGTTGATAGGGAGAGGAATGCAGCTGCCAAGAAAGCTAGTCAATCCAGCTCTGCAAAAAGGGTTCCTGGCAAGAGAACAAGAACCTCATCAACTGTTGAGCATACTTCCTTGGGCAAGGAAGCAGCCAAGAAAGGAAAGAAAACAGTAAAGAAGAGTTCTAAGCCACCTATTGAAGATGTGGTGTTGCCAAGGGGCACACTTATCATCAGAGAGCCTGCTCTAGAGCCTCAAGTGTCTCAAGAAGACCTTGAGCATGATAAGTATATCCTTGATGAATTGGATGCTTTGGCAGCAAGGATCAGTAATGCCATAGATGAGAAAACCAAGAGGCAGTTGACCACCATCTACACTGCCAAGAGCTTTGAGCTTTCAGAGGCTGCTAGGCCTGTTACAATGCAAATCCCTGAACCTTCCAAAGAAGATAGAGCTCTCCTAAGGGAGATTGCTGATTTGCACAAGCAGCTTCAAGCAGCCACTTCATATTAAGCTGAGGTTGAACTGAGAAATTTTTTTATTGAAACTCAGGAGAAAATCTCAACCAGCTGTCTGGCAATGCCTTATTCTAAGCCAGTTGAAATAAAGCACAATGATAGGGAGCTTATTCATCAGATTAGTGAATTGATCCATAAGGCCAACTCTCTGCCCTCTGGTCTTGAGAAGCAAGCAATACAAGTTGAAATCAAGCTTAAAAGAGGTCTCCTATGCCCTGACTTCAAGTCAGCTCGATCTTCTGCCTCAACTCAAAAATCAATGCCCAAAGGCCTGAGTTCAGAACAATGAGACATCATTCTTCTCCAACAAATCAATGAACTGCTAGGCAAAGCAATGAGATTGCCCAAAGTTCCAGAGAAGACAGCCTTGATGGCTGAAGTTAAGCTCAAATAGAGTCAAGTATCTGCTGCTAACCAGCCAGATCCTGCAGTGCTATCTGCTCTAAGAGCCAAGAGAAAAAGGTCTGACACAGTTGTTATCAGCAAAGAGCCTCCAGCAAAGAAGCAGCCAGAACCAGATGTTGAAATCATTTCAGAAACCTCTCTAATCTCCAAGCCTACAATGAAAGATCAGCTAGACTAGCAAAAGGAAGCTCTCCAACAAATTAAGAAGGAGATGCCACCACCTGTGTCACAGGTGGCCAGCCCAGCCAAGTCTGATCTATAGACTTACCAGAGGAGGAGCAGAAGGACATTGAGCTCTACAAGTGTAGAATCCCTCTCCTCTCTGGATGTGCAGAAGCAGATGTCTCCATCCCAGTTTCTTGTGTCTGAGGCTAAGAAACAAGCACCAAAAGAGGCCCAAGTGCCTTCGTCATCAGTAGAGGCTGGATCTGTGAAGCCTACTGAACCTGCCAAATCACCAAGTCCACAGCTGTCTCAGCTAACTGTGCCTCAAGCAGAAGAGGTTCAAGCCCAAGTGACCCACCGGACTCCATCACCTGTGTCTCCAGTAGCTGACCCAGTCTCCATTGCTCAAGCACCTGTGTCCTCTCCTATGGCACAGGCACCTGACGCAGCTGGTCAAGAAGAAAGCTCAGAGAGAGAATTAGATGATGGTAGAGGAGTATCAGTAACTCCACCAAGGGCCAGAGAACCTAGGTCAGATTCTGACAAAGATTATCAAGCAGAAAGCTCATCTCCTAGCGCAGAATCAGTCACAGAACCAGAAGAGGAAGAAGAGGAAGAACATGAAGACAGCTCACCAGTCCCTCAGCTGCAGATGATGATTTGGAATCCAAGTATCACTACATATTTTCATATGCTCTGAGGACTGAGGTTAACCAAATGGTATTCATCTCAAGAGCTGTAGTCAAAAAGCTTCCTAAGAGTGACCCAAAGAAGTCTAAGAGCAAAGTTGCCTCAATGAGCACCAGTACATTCATTAAAATGAGGTCAATTTGCCCATACTTCTCTGAAGATAAGGAGTTCAAGGAACCATCTTGCTCAGACCCCAGATTTCACAATGATCATCAACAGGGTGTATATCATGAAATCTTGTCTTCGAAAGGATTTGTTGACTGCAAGGCCATAGACTGGTCTGCCCTGAATGATCCCAGGCTGAGAACCCTACCATCTCTAATTCAAGCCTCAGGCCTGGAGTTTATTTGCAGTCTCCAACAGGATTATGACCCAGAGATTCTTAGAGAATTTTATGCCACAGTCTGGGTTGAACAAAGCAACCAAGATGTTATGCTCTGGAAGACTAGAGGTCAACTCCTGTCAATAACAGCCTCAGAGTTTAACAGTTTGTTACATGCACCAGTGGAGTCTGGAATGCCCAATCTTTTCAAGCTAGAGCCAGTCTCCAATGCTAATAGAAGGAAGTTCTACCCTAGGAACTTCACTTTTCCTGCCAAAGCCCCTCCTGAACATGTCTATTTCAAGGGCATCACCATCACAGCCAAGCATCTTATGAAGATCATCAATGTTACTCTTCAGCCCAAGGGAGGCAACACAGATGCTGTGTATAACCCAGTTTGGCAGATTTTGGTGCACATTGCAAAGAACCAGCATTTTGATGTAGCCAGATATATCTTTCATGAGATAGATGCGGTTCAAAAAGACAAGAAAGCAAAGCTGAGGTATGGATCGTACATCATGTACATGATCTTTCAACGCACAGGTCTTCTGGATTCCAACTTTGACATGACAGTGAAGACCATAAAGACCCAGCTCAGGCCTCAGGCTGATGACCATCCTGATGAGGTTGTTGTGCCAGCTTTGTTTGGCGATTCTCCTGATCCAGCTGTGCCTGCCCCCGGTGACATAGCTGCTCCCATAGCTCCTCAAGTGTCTGTCCCTCTGGTGCCAGCGCCTGAAGTCCAAGTGCCTACCGGTGTCACAGCTGAGTCTCCTGAAGCTGACCCAGCTGAGTTAGTGTCTATGACACAGGTATCTGAAGATGGCACTCTGTCCTCCTCTCTCATGTCTCAAGCAGCAGCCAGAGCCTACCAGAACAAGGTTATGCCAATACAGTTTGCAGCTCTGCGCAGAGAAAATCTTCAACTCAGAACCAAAGTTGACAATCTGGACTCCAAAGTCGATCAGCTGCAGCCTCAACTGTCAGAAGTTCTCCAGCTGCTGAAGACCAAATTCCCTTGAATGTTTCTTCTCCTCATCCCCTTTCTGGTGTTTTAGTGTCAAAGGGGAGAAAAAATGGTAGTAATAGTGAAAGTGGGGAGAGAGACAATAGAGAGAGAATATCTTGGATATAGGGGGAGTAAGCATCTTGCTGTATCAAGACTTGTGTTTTAATTTTTGATTCTTCTGTCTTGATTACAATTAATCTTCATGATCTGCTCTAATATCGTAATGCTCTGATTAAAACTCATATACTCTAGTTATTATAACTGCATTAGAAGAAAAATATATCAATTCAGATATATCCTTTATGTCATATGCTCTGATACATATGCTCTGAAATGACATATGCTCTGATACACATTCTCTGAACTGATAAAAGTGTAAGTTGTAAGAACATACTACTCATATCCAAAATTAAAATATGTGCACTAGACTAATAAAAGCAAATCCATTATGCACAGCTTCAGGGGGAGTATTTTCTAACAACCCGCACATGTATCTCTCATTCAACCTTTATGAGAATTTTTTGAATGGGTTACCACTAACCACCAAAAGGGGGAGATTGAAAGAGCATCTAGGCCCCTAAGTGGTTTTGATGGTTAATGGCAACTCAATCTGGGATCTAATGTTTACAATGAGTGTAAGCAGGTTAAATAGGTTCCAGGAAGAAGGGTCATCAAGGGAATGATGACCACCCAAAAAGTACAAAGGTGGTTTCCAGGACAAGGGAATGGCTGTGCTAGACAGCTGTGTCTAGATTTGCTAGTTTCTTTGAGTCCATAGGAAACACCCGTACTATTAAGAGGGATGAAGTAGTAATAATCTGTGGAGGATCTTTTGCTCAATGCTCAGGGTGTTGGACAGTGGCACTAATGCTTTGAGGTCAGTGGCCCTGTGTCAGCAGTTTTGCACAAGTGTGAAATTGGTTTTTGTTAGCACTCTGCAGTGCTAGCAGTAGAAAACCCTAGGGGTTAGAATCATCCGGTGTGACACAGCTGTGTCACAAGTGGTCTAGCACTCTATGACTCAGGTACATCTCTGTACCAGGAGAGAGCTTGTAAATGCTAAGGGACCAGCACTGTGATGGTTTGTCTGCTGAGTCAGAAGACTGTCGGAGGTTCTCTCCTATTAGAGATCAGAGTAGTTGTATGCTGAAGGCATGTCATGTGCCAAGACCGGGCTGAGTAGTGTTGCTACGTCAGTTAAGGGTTCACCTGTGTCAGCCTTCAGTGACATAGGTGTCGGTCTGCCTGAGCCGGTTATAGGTTGGGCGTAGTGTGTAGCTGTGTCACCGGTGCCTGTCACCGGTGGCTCAATTAATCCTACGTGGCAACAGTGTAACGGTCGGGTTCCTGCGAACCCTATATATAGGGGACCAGGGGAGGTCTTCGACCTTAACCATCCAAGCTAGCTCAAACCAGTAAAGCATATTCAACCATTGCAAGCCTCTTTCACTCGGAACAAAAGCAAACCTTCCTAAGAGAGTTAGAGTCCTTGAGCAAAAGAGCATTTAGTTCCTCCAAGATTCGTTGCTGCTGAATCTATTACTCTTGGAGTGTCTACTCCTAGACGGGCGTAGGAGTTGCTGGTATCACCCAAGCTTGTGTGGGCTGAACCAGTAGTTTGTGAAGGTGATCTGAAGTATACCTACTGCAAGGCAAAAGGACTTCCACAAGCAAAGCAAGGAGCCTGATCGTCAGGTACTCGGAGAACAAGCACGATTCAGTACTGGTGATCTCTTCGGAGTAGCCTCTCCAACGGAGACGTACCTCTCTGAGAAGAGCAGGGAACTTTGGTGAAAAACACCTTGTCTCTGAGTACTTATTGTATTTCTTAGAGTACTTGCTATTCTTGCATGCTTGTGTGATCTTAGACTTATCCTGTTCATCTGTTGTAGATCACCTTTTTTCCTATGCTATCTTAGCTGTGTCTCAGTTGCTATTGATCATATCTCTAGCTACCTGTTACGCAGCTAGTTAGGTTGTACACTATTCCTAAGTCTTTAGCTCATCTGTGTTAGCCACCTGTGTGACAACTACTTGTTAAATCATACATAATATCTTGCCTGTGCTATTCACCTGTTACACAGTCAGCTCACCTTGCAACTAGCTAAGAGTTAATCTGTTCAACAAAGTTAAAAGAAGTAGTTTTAATTAGCCTCCTATTCACCCCCCTCTAGTCAGCACCTTCGGTCCTTTCACCATAATTCACCCGTGTAGAAGTACGCAAAACCTTGGTTCAAAAGGACACCGGGAACGGTCCTTGTGGGAAAATGAGACAACCCACCATGCTCCCAGCCATGGCCTCTCGTCTAAGACCAATTATATTAATCAAGTTTATTAGACACTTCCCGGTGAACACCCACCTACCACGTAACCCATCCAATGGTGTTGATTCGTCTGCCATCCAAGGAATTACAACTTTTACATGTCTAAGCATGTCTAAGCATATTTGATACGGTGGCTCCCGATCTTCACGATTTGGACAAGGGTAACTAGAAGGGCCTAGATGAAATCCCAAACCAACAACAAAACCCCAACGGGTTAGCCTTTGGAACTAGGACTCAAATCAACTCCTCCTCTCAATGAATTCCTCGATTACCATCTGGGGATTACAAGGTCTAAGATGGAACCCTAATCTAGAGGGATGAAACCCCGACCCCCTTGGATACATGGGCCACAGCCCATTTTACTGCTCGCAGGCAGAATTCGAAGGGTCCGGATTGAGGCCGGAGGATCCAGGTGGCTGGATGGTCCGGGCTGATGTTCGGGTTTTCCAGAAGCAATCCGGACGCTCATCCGGAGTGTCCTGGTGGGAGGTCCGGCCCTGTCCAGAGAAGATCCGGACACTCAGCCGGAGCTTCCGGGTTGAGGTCCGGCCTTTCCAGAGAGGATCCGGATACTCGCCTGGAGGGTTCGGGCTAAGGTCCGACTCTGATCCGGAGGGTCCGGGCCTCAGCCGGACAGTCCGGGTCTTCACTTCTAGTGCACATCCGGAGGTTCTGAGGCAGCGGTCTGACTGGGCGTCGGCTTGGTCCGTATCCTTTTTCCGGTGTTTCTGCTTCTTCTCGATAGCACCGGAAGGTTACGATGTGAACGAACCCGACTGTGAGTAGTACCCTGCTCCTAAATAGCAAGGCAAGCAGTCCCTCCTTTGAACATGTTGATGTCACCAAATATTTCCAAAATTACTATTGTGTTAAATTTTATATCGCATGTGTTTAACTTATACTTTATCAATAGATAGTTGATTTCCTATCATTTGCATGAAACTACCTTGTAACCTAAAATAAATGTTAATTCCTACCAACCTAGCATGATTAAGATTAGTCGAGTCTTTACAACCTAATAATATCAGTATCACATGCTCAGCCAACTAGCATGACATCTGGCTGGCCGATTACCACACAGCGTGCAGGACCAATGGAGCGGCAACGATTATGTGGCAATCCATTACCTACCCTTGTTTCTAGCCGACTCGGCTCGAGCCTGGCTTACTAGCTTGCCTTAGGGTTGTATCCAGACATGGACCGACCTTGAAACCCTCTTCGTGAACAACTTCCATGGCACCTACAACAGGCCTGGGAACGCATGGGATCTCCACAGTTGCACCCAAGAGGCGGGTCAGACTCTCAGAGAATACATCCAACGCTTCTTCAAAAAGAAAAACTCTCTGCCGGAAGTCCGAGAAGATGACGTCATTACCGCCTTCTCCAAGGGTGTCCGTAGCACCGAAGGTTCAGCGCCCGGTCTACTTCATCAGTGAAGTACTTTCCGAGTCCAAGGCGCAATACTCACAAATATAGAAGATAATTTATGCGGTGTTCATCACATCTCGGAAGCTAGTCCACTACTTCCAAGGACACCCGATTACGGTGGTTAGCTCCTTCTCGATCGTGGACGTCATCAACAACCGTGACGCCACAGGGAGGATTGCTAAATGGGCAATGGAACTAATGGCATTCAGCATAGTTTATGCCCCCCGCACGGCTATCAAGTCTCAAGCTTTTGCTGACTTCATGGCTGAGTGGACAGAAGTCCAGTCCCCACCCTCTGTCATCGACCTTGAACATTGAACACTCTACTTCGACGGCTCACTGATGCTTCAGGGCACGGGGGCTGGCGTCGTGCTCATTTCTCCAAAAGGAGAACGCTTCAAGTATGTGCTACAAATCCACTTCCCGACATCCAACACATGTCGCCGAATATGAAGCCTTACTACACGACCTTCGCATTGCCACCTCACTCGGGATCCGCTGGCTCCTCGCCCACGGAGATTCCGAACTGGTAGTCCGGCAGGTGATGAAGGACTGGTCGTGCCGAGACCCAGCCATGGAAGCCTACTGCCAAGAGGTGCACAAGCTTGAAGCCAAGATTGATGGCCTCGAAATAACGCATGTCCTCCACCAAGACAACGAAGCTAGAGACACCCTCACCAAGCTAGGGTCTAGTCGGGATGTCGTCCCGACTGGAGTTTTCCTCCAGGAGTTGCATGTCCCCTCTATCAAAGCAGAGACGGCACCTGAGACCACCGAACCTCACGCCGAGGAACTTGATAGCACTCAGCAGCCGCCCCACAAAGTTCTGGTCATCGATCCCGACTGGAGAACACCCTTCCTCGACTACCTCCTTGGGGATATACTCCCGCAGGATCAGACCGAGGCACGGCGCCTGGCAAGGCGCGCCAAGGCCTACGTCATAATTGAAGGCAACTTGTACAAGAAGAGCGTATTTGGCATTCTCCAATGATGCATACCTTAAGAACAAGGGCTGAAACTGCTACATGACATCATTTGGGAGTTTGCGGACACCACGCGGCGCCAAAGTCGCTAGTTGGGAAAGCTTTTCGACAAGGCTTCTACTGGCCGACTGCCGTTTTAGACGCCAAGCACATTGTGCTTGTGAGGGATGTTAGTACTTCGCCCAGCAGACGCACTTGTTGGCTCAGGCGCTCCAACCTATCCCGATCACCTAGCCTTTCGCCGTCTGGGGTCTGGACATGGTTGGTCCCCTCAAGAGGGCTCCCGGGGCTACACCCATCTCTTCGTCGCCGTGGATAAGTTCACCAAGTGGATTGAAACCAAGGCAGTTGCCACGATCACGGCAGAACGGGCCGTCGAGTTCTTCCGGGATATCGTTTACCGGTTTGGTGTCTCCAATAGCATCATCACTGATAATGGCACGCAGTTCACCAGCACAGCCTTCCTCCAATTCTGTGACGACTATAACATTGGCCTCAACTTCACCAATGTGACACACTCATGCACTAACGGGCAGGTTAAGCGAGCCAATGGTCTAATTATGCAAGGCATCAAGCCTCGGATTTTCCAGGGCCTGAAGAAATTCGCGGGTAAATGGGCAGCCGAGCTACCATCGGTACTCTGGAGCCTACGAACTACACCCAAACTGGTCAATCAGATATACACCTTTTTTCATGGTATATGGAGCCGAGGCCGTTCTGCCGACTGGCCTGGATCATGGATCCCCACGTGTCCATGCTTACACTGAGGCCGAGTCGGAGGAAGCGAGACAAGACGCTATCGACCAGCTTGAAGAAGCACGCGAAGTTGCCTTCCTTCGGTCGGCAAAGTACAAGCAGGGCCTACGCCGCTATCAGAGCCGACACGTACGCAGACGTTCCTTCAACGTTGGCGACTTGGTCCTACGCCGAGTCCAATCCAACACGGATAAGCACAAGCTCTCCCCACCATGGGAGGGTCCGTATGTGGTCGCTGAAGTACTACGCCCGGGGGCTTACCGACTGAAGGATAAAGATGGCAACATCATCACCAACGCATGGAACATTGAATAGCTACGTCGTTTCTATGCTTAAACCCTGTACTTCAATATTATGGACGAATGAATAAATATTTTTTTGCTCCAGTTGACATAATCCTCAGAGTTCCCGACTAGCCCGCTATGCGCGCCCACGGTCATGCATAATGGACACTCGGGGGCTAACCGCCCTGGGTGCGCCCAACCGCACTCGGGCTTTTTACGTTCGCACAATTATTTTAGTACTGTGTACAAGGCTCAGCGTCAACCCTTTGTCTTCGATCACCGGTTTACGCCACAACCCAGCGCTACACGGGAATACAGCCCACGGCTACTCTCTACGCAACGGGCACACACAACGAAGCCGGCTTACACATGAACAAATAATTAAGCAGGAGGAAAACAACCGAACATAGAACAAAGCTCACCAAAAACATGTATCCATGAATTACACTTGGGCTTCCCCGAGTACCAGACATACATGTCAAACTGTTCATCTACTCTATCTCTGCCTTTACAGGTTAGCCCGATCGGCTAGATTGTTCGCGGCAACGGAGACTCTTCCACTAGAGTCGGGATATCTTCTTCAGGGAAGTCAGCCACATGTCCCTCCTCGGTGTCTCTCATGTCAATCACGGGGTAATGGGACTTAGCCACTACCAGCACGAACTTAACACTGAGTCGGGTGAGCTCCCTCTGCAAGGTCTTCGCTTTACCAGGCGCTTGCCGAAGGCGCTTGACGACCGTTTCCGCATGATCCAGGGTCGGGTCATCCTCCCACAGCGTGTCACAAGCGACCCGACCAGCCCTCTTCAGAGACTCCGCCGTCGTGTTGATCTTCCCCATACGGGTTTGAAAAGCTGCACAGAGTCCACAAAAAACATTAAACAGGACGATCGGCAAAATCTCCAACTGCTCGGACAAGGGAAAGGCCCTTACCAGTAGCGGAGTTGGCGGCCCGCTTGTTCGCAGACTCGGCGGATTCCAGGGCTCTCCTCAAACGGCCATCGGTTGCAACCGCCTCCTCCTCGAGCTCCCGAATGTGAGCCCTCGCTGCTTCAAACTCTTGCCGGACTTTGGCAGTGCTTTCAAGCTCTGCCTTGAGTCGGGCAGCCTCCTCCTTGTGCTTAGCGGCGCTTTCGAGTTCCGCCTTAAGCCTAGTGACCTCCTCTCTGAGTTTGGTGGCACCCTCAAGCTCCGTCCTGAGTCGGGCAGCCTCCTCCCTCAGTTCGGTGGTACCCTGAAGCTCCTTCGGAGTCCGAAGGCCTCGCCCTGAGCAGCTGCAAAAGGAATTGTTGACGAATCAGCATGAGCACGAGCAGGAGCCACTGAAGAAGGTTAGATTCGTTACCTTGAACATCCCTCTTCAGGGACTGGATCTGCGCCTCCTTCACAGCCACTTGCTCCTGGACCATGTGGAGGGAACCCTTCAAATTGTCCCACTCGGCCTGGTGCTGGCCGAGTCAGTCGAAAGCCGGAAGCTTTTCCTGAAGGAACCCGGTCTTATCCCGGGACCTCTTGGCTAAGTTTTGCATACACAACACAGGAAATCAGCTCCATGAGAGAAAATATCAAGACCCTCCGCTCGGTTCTATGAACCGAGTAGAGGCTCAGGGCTACACCCATTGGGTGCACTGATCGTGCCTCCAATGTGAAATTTACAAGCCTAAAAAGAACCTTCACCCGACTATTCTAGTCGGCCGGAGGCTCGGGGGCTACACCCACTGGGTGCACTGATCGTGCCTCAAGTGCAAAGTCTACAAGCTAATAAAGAACCTCCGCCTGACCAAGATGGTCGGGCAGAGGCTCGGGGGCTACTCCCCAGTGAGTGTGCCACCCCATGCACTCATGGTGAAAAGCAAAGAAGAAGCATAAGGGCAGAAATCGTACCTGCATCAGCGGCCGGATCTTGCCGTTCACCAGGTTGGCGCTCTCCTTCACTGTCTTCAATAGCGTCGGGAGCGTCTCTCCGAGTTGGGCGGTGGCGACCGTCGCCTCATTCCACTCCTCTGATTCGCGAACGTTGTCAATTTCCCACGCAAACCTTGCCCGAGGGACCCGCTTGGCAGACTCGAAGAGGTTGAATGGCCATCTGGAGGCTCGGCGGCGGTGGCGGCACGCGGTCAATCTCCAGCACCTCCACCGGTAGCAGCAAGTTCCCCTGATGATCCGCCGGAACGGCGTGCGCCCGCCCCGGGCTAGCTCGCTCGGTCGCGACGGAACTCTGTGTTTCGGCGTTGGGCTCCTCTGACCGAGTGACAAACGGCGAAGTCGGGGGCGCACCACCTTGGCGGGGGGAAGACCGCTCCGAGGGAGCACCTGCGGCCCTCAGGGGAGACGAGGATCGGGCGTCCGGCCCCCGATCCGTCCCCATCGCGGGCAGGATCCGAAGCACCCGGCGTATCCCGTGGGATGACTAGCTTCATCGGCCTACAACAAATGTCTAAGTTATTTCTATTCTCCGCAATACAAAAGGAAAGAAGACTCACTCCATTACATACTTGGAAGACCGAGGATAGGTCGCGTGCTTTAGGCCTTGGAACTTGCCTCCCGGGGGCAGCAGTTGCCGAGGCCGGTGGCGCCGTAGAGTCACTCTGCCCACCAAATGCGGCATCCACCGAACATTTCCTCCTATGGATGAGAGGAACCTCATCATCCTCCTCCTGGGCCTCCTCCCCAGCTGTTACCACCGGCGGAGGGGCGCTAGGCTCCTCCGTCGTGGGTGCCCCTCCCCCTGATGACCCGGCACCAACAGACGGCTGTCGGGCGCTTCCCTGCGATGGCTACCCACCGCTGGGGATGTCGGCATACTGGGGCTGGTTCCATACCTCCTTCTCCGAAAGAGGAGCCGAGGAACTGAACCCAAATGGATCCTGCGAGGTTGGGGTGCACAGACGAATACCGAGTATGACTCGTTTGAAGCACAGACTACAAATGACGAAGTCAGAGGACTGACTGGTCACCTGATTTAGAGAGTTGGATGTGTCCAGGTCTGTGCCTTGGGCCATCAGCTTCCCGACCTGACGTTTGACCTCCTCCTCCGGGAGCTCGGCGGTCGACTCCCGGGTTACATCTTGAGGGCCGCTGTACTCATACATCGGCCGGACCCTGAGCTTCGCGGGCTGGATTCGGCGCCTGATGAAGGTCGCTACGACGCCGACCCTGGTGACCTTCGATTGAATCACTTGGGAGAGGTGGGCCATCAGGACTTGGAACGCAGGCTGCTCCATCCAGCGAAAGCTCTGTCCAACTCGCCTTGACCTCAGGGGGCTGGCCCACAAATGACGGGAGCGAAGGCTCAGGGTTGCTGCAGTAAAACTAGTCCGAGTGCCATCTTTGTTGGAAGTTTGAAATGGCAACTCGAGGTAGTACTTGACGGCTCCCGGCCTTAGCTGGAATCCAGCGCCTCCGACCACGGCCGGGCAGTTCTTGCTCGGCTACGGCTTGACGATGAACAGCTGCTTCCATAGCGCAAGGTGCGGCTCGATCCCGAGGAAGCACTCGCAGAGCGTGATGAAGGCAGCTATGTGGAGCATCCCATTGGGATTGAGATTGTGCAGCTCTAGCCCGTAGAAATAGAGAAGTCTGCGCAAGAACGGATGTACCGGGACGGAGAGGCCCCGGTGGAAGAACGAAGAGTGGATGATGAGCTCGCCGGTGTTGGGAGTCAGCACCTCTTCTCTGGCGGCAGGATGCCACTCTATCAGCTCTTTCGGCGGCAGCACTCCCGCTTTCACCAAAGTACACAGCCGGGTCTCCGTGGCGGTGGATTTGGTCCAAGGCACCATCAAGCTGGTGGGGGAGATGCTTTCACTAAATGAAGCCCACACCACTGCGTCCTCCTCCTCCTTGAGCGGATCTGCTTCCTAGATGGAGGTGGGCATTCAGCGGTGACGGATCCGATCTAGGGTTTCTATGGGATACTTGATCGGGGTTCAACCGGCTAGAATGGGGAGGCAAATGCGGGGAATGGCAGCGGAGTGGAGTCCAAGCAGCAGCGAGATGGATTTGGGATCAACGGCGATTCGGATTTGCTAGGTGGCGGCGCTCTCAATTCATAGTAGCGGGAGAGACGAAAGGTTTTGGGTGCGCAGAAGAGACAAAGCGTGAAAAAGTACCCAGTGTGAACGGACCGGGTTTTAAAGAGGAGATAGCTAGGCAGGGGCGAATTTTCTGCCCCCGCGGGGTGGCCCTTACGTTTGCACGACGTAACTCTTCCGCACTCACCGCGCAACTTTTCCGCTTCAACGGCACAAAATTTCTGTTTTCGGATCCCGCGCCATCGGGGTTTCAACGGTTAACCCCCCGGGGATAATGGCCGTTTGAATACACCCCCCATAGTGAGTGATTGTAAGCTACCTTTAACGGGTCACTAGTCAGTTACCGAACAACTCGGGACCGAACGTTACGGTTTTGAAGGGTTTCGAGAATTGGCCTCCGGGGGAATGCAATCACTTGAATACACCCGAGTGAAGGGCAGTTGTGGCGCGCCTGTAGCAGGCCGCTAGTCGGATACCGAGCAACTCGGAGCTAGCGGTTTCTCCACCCGGATATTCTGGGAACTTTACCCTGGAATCTCTAGGATCCGAAACTTCCGGATTCAGTGGAACGTCCGGGTATTAGGCGCTGCTACTCGGACTAAAGCGGTACAGCTTGTGTTCTGGTTCTGACATGAGTTTCAAGGGCATTCCCCTAGAGGGACACTAGCTGGATCCGAGCCACTCAGAAAACCTAAGGCCACTCGGGAATTCAGTCGGGATTCATGGTATGTCCCCCGCTGGGCTATCAGCCGGTCTTCATCCACTGGGAAAAACCGGATACCACCAGGACTTACCCGTTATTAACTCAACCGCCATGATATTCCTACCCTACGAGTGAATATTACTCGGCTTATTATCTCTACTCTACAGGAGTTCAATGAGTCCCTCACAATCTTCCTGCAGGCCACAATAGGGCACACTCAGGCGGATGCCACTTGGGAAGAAGGCAAAGGCACTCGGATTGGACATTACAATGACAAGTTGTAGCCAGATCGTGAAGGACTCGAGGGCTACTGATGATGACATAGCGCTCGGGTATCATCAAGGAGGACAGTACCCGGCCCTCTGGACATAGGGTGGGCCGGGCCGACTACTCAGAGTCCGGCCTCTACACGGGAGCACCTCATCGACTTGGAGTACAAGACAAGGATACATACTTACCCGGCAGCCCCAAATTCAGTTGTAACTAATTAGGAAATCAATCTATAAACCGATCCGGACTCTTGTAACCCTACCCCGGTCGCCTATATAAGGCCAGGTAGAGATCCCCCGATCGAAAAGCTCATCAGTTCTCGTATTTTCATATACATGTAACCTTAGCAGCCTAGAGATCTACTTTCGAGGTCTTGTGGCACTCGGGACACAAGCAATATCATCCCCAAACACAGGACGTAGGGTATTACCTCTCCTTGAGGGCCTGAACCTATCTAAACTTTGTCTCCCGTGTGCACCCATCCAGATCTGCTGTGCGTACGCTGCCCCGCATTCATTATTGCTGGACTACTACACCAACACTGGTGTACATGGAATGGCCCACAGGGGTGGCTCATATCTAGGTCTAAAGCATTGTAACGGTCGTGTTCGATATCCCTCTGCCAACACACTTCATGAAGTATGTTAATGATCTGGCATAAGAGTCACTCGATAAGTGTACGTAGAGACGTACACCCATGTAGGGTTAGAACTATTCGAATAGTTGTGTCCACGGTTATGAAAAACTTGGCAATTATCTACATTAAATTAGACAACTTCAATATTACTCTAAAACTGTAAATTTTAGTTTAGAGAAGCTAGTGGTGGCTTCCTCCTAGGTGGTTGAGGAAGATCGTTGGTCGTCGGTAGATGGTGACAGAAGTTTGGACTGTTTTGAGTCTTGCTTATCCCCTTGTAACTTGATTTGGTACTCATCCTTCATCTCCTTAGAGAATTATCAAATGAACTTGCCTTATTGCAAAATAGTCCACAACTACCCCTTCTTGATACAAGTTGCATCTATTACTAATTTTCCCTATAAGTCTTGCGGAGTACTTTTGTACTCATCTTGCAATTTTTGACATTTTATGCAGAGGAGATCATCCCTTTAGAGGATGGTTTCTTTATCGAGATCGACACCAACAACGAAAAGTCGTTGGAATCCCATGTAGTGGTCCTACCAAGCGTTGGCAGCCATTTTGTTCTGTTCTACTGCCACTTTTGGCTTACTACTTGTGGCTTCTAAGCCACTTATATAACTTTCCATTGTGTATTTGACTTTGATCTCCAGACCACTTGTGTGAATCAGATGTTAAACTTACTAAGAGTTACATGTATTATTGCAATTTCTGTTGTATAGTTACTATTGTGATGCCTGTTTACTCCAACATGCTTCATGTTCCTTGCGTGTTTAATTATGAAGTACATGAAGTATGTAGGGTTTCCAGATTCATAACATAGAATTACCAAGTGTGATCATTGCTCTGAAGCGACTCTTCCACTAAGATTTTGAGAACTATATCACTCTACTCTAGCCGTGCATTAGTTTGCCAGGACGAGCTCAGGGTTGATGTTTCGGTTCAGTGAGAAAGACTCGTTGGAGACTATATCACTCTACTCAACCTAACGCATTCAATTGCCGGCTTTGCGCTCGAGGTTGATGTCTCGGGCTATTCAAGGGCATATCACTCTACTCCTATTAAGGTGTTTATATCTCAATGGTTGAGATCGGGGTTGACGTCTCATCTTCCATAGAGGAGTAACCGTCACCCACTGGTTTCATGTCCACCGCCTCCGAGTTATTGTCACGACGGTTTACGGGAGGTAGGACTACGTGGGCTAGTGCAACTGGTGATGCCTCCATCGGTGATGTCTCGTCGATTGTTCCTACACCGAGAGAACTCTTGAGTGGAGAATACTATCCATAGTATGTTCTCCCCACCACCGGGATGGTTGGGCCTAAACCTTCTAGAGGATCAAGTGAGTAGATTTTATCTAGAACAACACTATAGTGTGATTTTACTCGCTGATGCCATGTTGAGGAAATGGTGGAGGCGTCTAGAGAAAAACATGCTTTCAACCCTTCAGGGCACTTCTTCTGCCGATTTTGCCAACGTAGCATGTTTTCCCTGATATGTTGGAGCCCCGACGTGTCGACGAGATGTCTGAGCAATTCCAAGCGTGGGGCGAAGAGCAAAGGAGGCTACAAGATGATGAAGTGCCCCGACAGGCCACTATACATGCCACCACACAGGTGCACATTCTCCTATCCTGGTGTCAACTCTTCGCCAATCCCAGTGGCTCAAGCAACGACATGCCTAGGGTGCACTGATGATTACCGGTGGGTAGAGGATCCCAACACGCCTCCCTAGGCAGATCCTCCGTTACTGAAGGCCAGATACCTAACCGCCGCTTTTGCTACTTTGTTGCCTGGCATGGTCCCAGTGGACATAGTTCACGTGGTGTTTAGGAACATCCAGGTAGAACTCGAGGAGGCAGTGGAGGACATTGTCGAGGGCTCCAACAACGCTAACTACGAAAGTGGCCACCTCGGGGCTGGCCGTCAGGAAAATGGCCAACGGGGGCCAATCGCGACCACACCTCCTAGCAAAGGCATTGAGACAGACTCGCCCCAAGTGATTGCGATTCCGCTCTTCCCAGTGGTGTACCAAATCCTACGTCGGGTGCAAGGCATTCTCACCTGGCCTGAGGGACGTGAATTGGGCCCCTCAATTCAAGATGAGCCATATTGAGACCTTTGATGGGAGCCAAAATCTATTGAAGTTCTTACAGATCTACACCACCACCATCCTCACCGCTGGAGGCGACGAGATGGTAATGGCCAAACTACCTCCCTACGGTGTTTAGTGATTCTACTCGGGCCTGGCTATTCAACTAGCCCGAGGGCTCCATTCATAGTTGGGGGATGCTCTGTTGCAAGCTTGTCAACAACTTTGAGGGTGCTACAAGAAGCCAAGCAAGGATGATGACCTATTTCGTCTGTGCCAGAAGCCTAACTACTCTTTGTGGAAATTTTTCAAGAGTTTCGTTCAAGTGCTTAACTCAATTTCTCATGTCCTTGATCGAAAAGTGGTCCACACGTTCAAGGAATCGGTAAGTTAGGAGAGCTCGCCATGTTTCTGTTCAAACCTCCTCCTCAACCCACCAAAGACCACTAAAGAGCTCTTCATATGGTTGAGAAGTATACAACTGTCGACGAAGTCACCCTCAGACAGTAAACTTAGGGCACCCCAGTCCGAGAGGCCAAAGTGCTAAAGGGACGACTTAGGTGGTGATCCAAGCGACCCCTACTGCTAGATCAGAGTTCTCGCCAAAGATTAATATGGAAAATGCATCAGAAATATGAAATGCAGGGCTACCGAAAAAATCCCTGATTGGTCTCTCCTTCTAGGGATGTCGTGCTGCCCTTATATAGATAGGAGCGACTTACAAGTGAATGTACTTATCTACCCCTAGGCAGTTTACGGTGCTACCCTATTTTACATCACAGGGCCTAGGGCCGATTCATATTTCCCCCCTTGCCTTCACCTACTATATGCGCTAGTTTGTGCCCGGTGCTCCTCGTCGGTATGAAATGCTGCCTGTAATACCCAGATTCGACAATTAGGGTTTGACTCGCATTCATGCATACATGTCATCATATTCATGCATGAAAACCCACACACACCCCCTGCTAAAACTAAAATACCATATGATGATACTTTATAGAAAATGTACATATCTCATCCTCGGCAGAAAAACTTGCAAACACCAATCAACTTAATTGAAGAATTAGGAATCGGTAATAGCATTAGAAGATAGAGGGATCTGTGATCCCCTTTGAGGTATCACCAGGCTAGTTTTCCCTCTTTCCTTCCCCGGAGTCTCCGTCTAAAGCCCCCTAGTATCGTTAACCCAACCTAGGGTTGGAAAGTAAAATGGAGAAGAGGGCAAAATCGTAATTGAGCACCTAGGTCATGTCCCTGAGTACGAATAGTTGCCAAAGTTTGTATTTAGCTTTAAATATGAAAATCCTAACCCCACGAAACCTTTTGAAAACTTAGAGGCCCACAGGACCTAAGCGCGATATCAATGCGATATTAGGTCAAAGGATGGATTCGAACTAGAAACCAGGGTATAGAGTGTCCCAAACCACCCCAAACCACTTCAAGTTTACACAGTAGGCCCCATAACCCATTTTGAACATCCTGGTGAAATTTAGAAATTTTTGAAAGACCACAAGACTTAGTCGCAACTCAAACTCCGAATTAGGTCAAGACATGGGATTGAACTGGAACCTAGGGCAAACACACTCCAAATTACTTCAAATTCCTACAGTAGGTCCCACACAATGGTTGGAAGGTCCTGTGAAAATTTCAGAATTTTTGGAGTTATTTTGGAACATAAAATGACGTAGAATATAGCACTGGTGTTAAAGAAATTAAAAGAAAAAGAAAACCCTAGAAGAACTGGGCCTAGGCCTGCTCGGCCGGCCCGCGAGCCAGCCCACCAGCAAAGCCCGTTTTCCCCTTCCCCCTTTACGCCTTCTCCTTCTGAAGGCGCCCCCCAGCCCCGGTGCGCCTCCCCTCTCTCTTCCCCGTCGCCCGGTCCCACGCGTCAGCCCTCCTCCGACACGTCCCCGCCGCCGGATTGGCCCCGGTGGGCGGCGCGCCACCTCGCCGTTCCGACCGGCCGCCTTATTTAAGGCCGTTCGGACACCGCCACGTCTCCCCTCTCTTCCCCACGTCACCGCAACCTAACTCCCCTCTCCCCGGTGTTCTTCTTCCCCGCGCCGCCCCTTTCTTCCCCGAGGCCGGCAATTGCTCCGGTGAGCAATTCACCGCGTTCCGGTGGGTCCCGAGTTTCTCCGCCTTGCCCCCCAAGCAAGCCGTCCCCTCCTTAACCTCCTCCGCTCCTCGGTTTTCCAGATCCATCCCCGAAAGCTCCTCGCCACCGCGGTCTTCCCCGACTCCGGTCTCCACTCCGACGAGCTCGGATAGCTCGCTCCGGTGAGCCCCCGTGCCCATCTTCTTGCTTCCGAACACCCTTGCTTCCTCCCTCCACCAACCTTCTCCTCTATTTCTCAGATCCTTGCCCCTAGCTGCTCGTCGGTGACCACCCGAAGCTCTTCGCCACCGGCCTCCGTCGCTAGCCCGATCCCGGTAGCCTCCGTCGTCCCAGAGCAGCTCATTGAGCTCCAGGTGAACTTCTCGTGCCTCTGCCACCGTCCCCGTGCCCTAGCTCGTCCTCAAGGCTTCTCCGGCGAGGTCTCCGGTGTAGCACCGCCGCCTCGGGCTCCTTCTCCGGCCGACCAGAAGAGAGAGAAGAGAGAGAAGGAGTGGGTGAGAGAGAGGAGAAAAAGAGAGCGACGTGGCGCGGTGTGGTTGGCCAGTTTCGTCCAGTCAGCAGCCACCGGGGTCCCGCTTGTCAACCAGAGAGCATTAAGGGGTGGGAATCGAGTGTAGGTTAGCCGGGTGCGCTTGTTGTTTAGATTTTAACTCGGGGTAGTCTTCGGGTAGCTTTAGCAATTAGGTTTCGTGCAGTTAGGGTTAGGGTTTTGATTAAAAATTCGACAAATTTCAAACACGCGTAACTTTCAAACCGTAACTCCGTTTTCAATAAATTTTATATATTTGGAAACCTCTCGAAATTTCCTACAACTTGGCTGGGACAAAAATCCAATTCGAGCAGATGCACTGCAGGTCACCTTAGGGTTCGAATCGTAGTTCCTCATATTCTTCGATCATTCCATAAACCCTAGCGTGACGGCCATCACCCCATTTACATCAATTCTAGTTGCGTTAGATCCGTGTCCCATCTTGTTTTCAAAATGCATACCGTTGGAGTATAGTCGTCAACTAAAAACTACCACCTTGCTCCTAACGTAGGACTAAGACGATTTTAACGCACACACACGTTAGGTCAGCATCATAGCTCTGACCCGTCCTCGCATGAACTATAACGCACCCTTGGGTAGAACCAGTACCTAGGTCCACATATATCACCCAACAAAATACTCGTTAGCCCCTTTTATCGCAGATTGGCACAAACCCTAACTTGACGATCGAAACTCTAATACGTGCGATTCCAATTGCTTTGAACTCATGGCTTAGGTTATTTCCACAATCCCAACCTATTCAACATCGTCACCCCGTCCCGCCATTAGCGATATTAATCCTACACACCTGTTGCACCATGACCCGACATGCATGCTGGTAGGATAACAGGAGATCGGCTTAACCTAAAATATCCACATCCGCACACCACCTTAGACACCTACATTTAGCATGTCCATTCATCATGCATACATGCTGAGTCTTATGGTCTTCTTTTGCCGTTTCTTTCCAGCACTGCGAATCGTTCACCACAGGACTCGAAGAGGGAAACCACCAGGCTCACGATCTCACGCAAGATCAGGAATCCTACGACCAAGGCAAGCAGAGCTTGTTGCATCCTTTAATTGTTCAGTACCTATTTTATTTATCAATATGTTGATGTTTGCATCGTCATTCGTACCTTGTGATTGAGTTCAGTTAAACTAGCATGGTTAGGGTATGCTGCAAGTTATGTCTAGCTATGGTTGAAATTAACCTAATGCACTAAGTATTTGAACCCACTAAGGTGAGATGTGAGAGCCGAAGGGAAAGTGTCCGATGGATAAAGTTGGTATCATTTGGAACGCTTGTTGCGACCAGGTGTAAGAAGATTGTCGCGATACCAACCCTAAGGTGACTCCATCGTGATTACTACCCTTGTCACGCGTGGACGTTAGCGGCATCGAGGCTGGGGTGTAGTTGAGGTAAGAGTAAGACCCTTGGAGCCTTATAACCTCCAAGGGATAAGGCACTCTTTACATTCAGGGTGATCGGTTGCCGGTAATGATCCGAGAGATCAAATGGATGTGTGGTCGTGATGGTTCACTGTCAATGTGCACATCTATTCTGTCCCAAGTAGTTGGGCGATGGCAAGTGAGAGCCATTGTAATTGTATTTTGAGGTGCACATGTGACTAGTGGGTATCATCACGTTCCTCCATTAAGTTGCATGGAATCTAGTTTGGTAGTGGTTTACCCTGATATGTCTTCTCCTGTCAGTGAATTGTTCGTATGATTATGCCTTGTTAACTAGAATTGCACCATGTTTACTTTTGGTTATACTAGTATGTGTAGGACATCTAATCAAGCACGAATAAGTCTTGCGAGCACCTTCGTACTCACCTAGGATATTCCTAGATCATTGCAGGTGAGCCAGTGGTCGAGGAATACTTCGATGATGCCTAGTTTTCCTGGTTTCCTTGGTTGGCTATCGATTCAGGGGTTTTTGTGGCTTTTGGTCAGCGGTCAACGCGCCGCTGTGGGACTCATTTACTATTCTTCCGCTGTCGTTTAATTACTCCGTACTCGGATATGTTTCCGGTTATGACCGACTGATGTAATCTTAAAGTCCGACGTGGACAGTTAGTTTATTATCGTAATTAGTGCTTTGTTGTGATATCCGAGTTGTTATTCGAGCTGCCCATACACCATGCGTGTATGATATGAAGTGTATGGGTATGTCGTGAAGGGGTACGGCTGTTCCTCTTATTACTAGGCCGAGCAGGAATCGGTTGAGTGACCCGTTGGCTGAGATGCTGTGCCGGCCAGGCAGCGTGTGGGCGTGTCCTACGGGCTTTCGAGCGACCCACTAGCTTCCGAGCTAGGTTAGGGTGTGGGTAGAATCGCCGGGCTCCTCCGACCCTTGCTTTGCGTGGTAGAATGTGGGAACGACTCTAAACCTTCACCGGATCAGGGAATCGTATGTGGTTCTGGGAAGTCTAGTCGCTTCCGGCCGGCTTGTGTTGGTCAGGTGTCGGATCACTCCGCCTCGGTGAGGACGGCGCAGGTACCGTGCCACCAGGTCAAATGGTCCTTCGGCCCTTGGCGACCATTCGTTCCCTAATCATATGTGATTCCCGGGTCCGTGACAACTTGGTATCAGAGCCGAGCTGACCGTAGGAAGCCAATTGCAGGTGGTCGTTAGATAGGAGCTTCCGCTGCGCCATGCGCCACTAGGATGAGAAAACTATTTGAAAAGTTAAACCCTATCTTTAAACTTAGTAAGTAGATTGCTTTTATTCCTTACCCTCATCGCTCTTAGTTCTGAATTTCCTCCTCTATTGCATTTGTTTTTCCTTGTGTGGCTGACCCAGACCTATCCTTGTCTTGTTAGATGGAATTTCCTCAGCTGGTGCATGCTACCCATGCCTTGGATGTCGACGGGTTTCCGGAGGTGCTTTTATACATGCTTCGGGAACTCGGATTCCCCTATCTCCCGGAGTACCTTGTGCATAGAGCCGACCTAAGTTTTGGCATGTACGAGTATCGGGCGCGCGTGTTCATTCACTCACGTGCGCAGGACCCTCCCCACCAGCCATGCTTCTTCAATGGCTATGGAGCAGAATTGGAATCTGCGGTTCAAGACGCAGCTTATTCGGTCATATGCCGTCTTCGACATGAGCTTCCGGGTCTCGTTGAGGGCCCCTTCACCTACTTTCCGTCGCGGACTCCCATGGAGGATGTGGCGCCATCTGAAGACTTCACCCAGGAGAGCAACGTGACACTAGCCCATTTGGGTCGCCTCGTCCGATCCCTGGACGTGGCATATCGTGCCTGTAATACCTAAAGTCGATAGATAGGTTTTTGATTTGCATGCCATGCATACATGTCATCATCATCACCCCCACCTCAATTAAACTTAGATGTAATATGAATATACTTTATAGAATATGTTAATATCTCATCCTCGGTGGATAATTGTTGCAAACACCAATCAATTTATTTGAAGTAACTTAATTAACAATATCGTCGATAAGGGTGGTGGAAGTCATCGAACCTTCGAAGAATTTCTGTCCCTAACCCTAAAACCCTAACGGTGTCGAAATTAGGGTTTCGTCGATAGAACAACCTTAATGAGTGCAAACCTCCCCAAATTGCACAAATAGTTTCTAAAGAGGCAACCCTAGTCCCTTGCTAAGTTTGAGGATTTTTGAAATAGTTGAAACCGGGTTTCCGCTCAAAACCCTAATTCGGACCCTAATTCAAAGTTGAACTGAACACCCATTTAAACCAACTTCAAATTGGTTCAAATTCTCACAATAGCTCAATAATAATAATTGGAAGCCCCTGTAAAAATTTCAATCGATTTGGAGTTGAAATGATACATAAAATAACAAAGGGGGTAGCTCTGGAAATAGAAAATAAGAAATAAAAGAAAAACCCCTAACCGTCCAAACCTGGGCCGGCCCGATCGCTCGGCCCGCTAAACCGCGCACCAGGCCGCGCCCGCCTCCCCCTTTCTGCTTTCCGCCTCCTCCTCGGGAAAGCGCCCCCGCGCGATTGCCGCTTTCCCCCTCCCGCTCCTCTGCCGCTCGGGCCCACGCATCAGCGTGCTTCGTCCACGTCGCCGCCGGCCAGAGGCCGAGCGGGGCGGCGCCTGTCGTTCCGACCAGCCCCGGTCCGCACCCCCGCCGCCCTATAAGGGGGGGGCCGTCCCGACAGCGCCGCTTCCCCCCCCCGTGTCCGAAACCCTAGCCCCTTTTCCCACGCGCCCGCGCTCCTCCCCACCGTGCCGTCGTCCTCGCCTCCGGTTGATCTCCGACGAGCTCCCCCACCGCAACCAACCGCTCCCGAGCGCCATTAACCCCTCCCGAGCTAATCCATCCCCTCAGCACCCCCTCCACCCTCTGCCTTGAAGATCCGAGCCGAGCCCCCACCGTGGGCATCATCGTCTTCTCCAGCGCCGGTAGCAACTCCGGTGAAGGATCCCTGCAGTTCCAGTGCTCCTCCGCCTTCCATTTTCTTCCCACGAGCTCCCCCATCTCCCCCTCTAACTCCCCCTCCTCTTCCCCTCGCAGGACCGAGCCCCGAGCTCCCTCCCCGACGTTGCTCTCGCCGTCGCCGCCTCGGTGCTCGTCGCCGGCCAACCCCGGACACCCATTGCCTCCCCAAGCCGGCCCATCTCCTCCACGGTGAGCCTGCGCCCCTTCCCGAAGTGTTCCCGAGCCCGGAGCCCCTTTCCATGCCGCCCGGAGCATCTCCGGTGATGCTCCGGTGAGGGCGCCGGCCGTCTCCACCGCACGAGAGAGAGAGAGAGAGAGGTGTGAGGGAGAGAGAGAGAAGAAGCCGCGTGGCCCCTTCTGATTGGGCCACGGGTGCTCGGGCGGTCCCGCATGTCAGCGGGTGTGGGTTTATGTGTCGTAGATCTGGGGTAGGGTTAGGCCGGGTGCGCGTAGGAGTTTAGATCTGGCCCGGGTAGCCCTCGGGTGCACCTAGCATTTTAGGGTTGGCCGACACAGGAAAGTTAGGTTTAGGGTTATTTTCCATTTCGGGTAGGAATTCAAACGCCCATAACTTTTGAACCATAAGTTCAAATTTGACAAATTTTATATGTATGGAAAGCTTAGGAAATTCCCTACACTTTGGCTGAATCAAAAGTTAATTTTGAATACATGCACAGTGAGATATATAGGGTAGATGTTTTATTACCATCGAGGATCCATAAACCCTAGTTTCTCGACCGTAACTCCGATTTCGACAATTTTCATAGTTCTGGAATCCTTGTGAGATATACTACGATATGTAACCACTGAAAACCCAGTAGGAATACATGCATGATAGGTCTTAGGTATTAGCTCCTTATTCGTCGAACCCCGTAAACCCTAACTCAACAAGTGCGTAACTAATTGATCGTAACTTCGATGTAATTGATTTTAGTTGCGCTAGTTAATTAGTTCAGAACATTAAGCAATTTTAACATACATGTTCGTTGCCACTTCACCATAAGTGATTACCTCTAAAACCCTAGTTCGTAATCGCATGAATCTGAGCATGCATATAGATAGGATAACCCCATAACCTTCACAAGATTAATACGAATAGTCCTCGCTAACTAAAACCTAACACCCGCACATGACTGAACATTCATTAGTGCATTAGTCCTCATGCATACATGTGGAATCTTATTGTTTCTCTTATCGTTTCTTTTCCGGTTCTTCGTATTGCTTATAAAAGAATCTGAAGAGGAAGACCACCAGGCTTACGACCCCTCGCAAGAACAGGAACAACCAGAATCAGGCAAGCAGAGCTTGTTGCATCTTTACCTTCCGTACTCTTGTGTATGCCCTCTTTATATGTGCTATGTGTATGGATGTTTATCTGTGAATTGTCGCAAGTTGCGTACACTAGCATGTGTAGGATGTGTCTTACGTCGAGAACATCTAATGGCTCTACAACTAAATGGTTAAGTGAGTTGCGAGAGCCGAGGGCGTGCGCAATGGGTACGGTTGGTGTTCATCGTAGTTTGATGGCGACGCGGGTGTAAGTAGAGATTTAGTCGCCACACCAACCCTATCTTCAGCGTGTCACCATCCCTTATCACACGTGGACGCTAGCGAGAATCAACACTGAGGATAGTTGGGGGGTAGGCATGCACTTTGTGAGGCTCGCTACCTCCAAACTGTTATGCACTCACTATGCCTGCAGGGTTGAGTTGTCGGTAGTGGTTCGAGAGATTAAAATGAACTTGTTGAGGATTGGATCAATCTGGAATGGATTTAGGGGCTGCCCTAATCGGATTGGAGAAGGTTTAATGGATTGGTTTGGATTGGACTCATGGGTTGCCCAACGGATTCGGATTTGATGACTTGATCTCGTGGTAACTTGATTGTGGTATGTTTGTGTCCGGAGTTAGTCTGTCATTTAGTATGCCCTTACTTCACCTTATTACTGTTATGTTCTTAAGTTGTATATTGTTACTCTGAGAAGCATTCATGTTTAATTGTGTTGTACTAGTATGAGTAGGACATTTAATCAAGCACGAATAAGTCTTGCGAGTACGTTGTACTCACCCAGGTTACTCCTGGAGCTTGCAGGTGAGCCAGTGGTTGAGGATTATTTCGATGACGCCTGAAATTGTTGCTTTCCTCGATCAGTTAGTCGGTCTATTGGGATAGGCTGTAGCTGTTGTTCAGTGGCCTCTTTGCCGCTGTGGGTCTAATCATTTTGCTTCCACTGTTGTTAAACTTCTCCGTACTCGGATATGCCTTCGGAATTACCGTCTGATGTAATATATCGTCCCATCGGGGACTGCTATTAGTAATTTCGTAACGTAGTGCTTCGTGATGGTATCCGAGTTGTTAATCCAGGCTGCCCCTGCACAATGTGTGAATGAAATGAAGTGTATGGGTATGCCGTGAAGGATCGAGGCCGTACCTTGTTCTACTAAGTCGGGCAGGTGTTGGTTGAGTGACCCGCTGGCTGAGATGCTATGCCGGCCAGGCAGGGTGTGGGCGGTCTACCGGGCTTTCGAGCGACCCACTAGCTTCCGAGCTAGGTTAGGGTGTGGGTAGAATCGCCGGGCTCCTCCGTCCTTGCTTGTCGTGGTAGGATTCGGGAACGACTCTGACTCTTCACCGGATTCTGGAATCGTATGTGGTTTTGGGAAGATTGGTCGCTTCCGGCCGGCTCGCCCGTGGCGGGTGTCGGATCGTTCTACCTTGGTGCGTACGGCGCAGGTACCGTGCCACCGGGCTGACGAGTCCTTCGGTCCTTGGCGACTTCGCGTTCCCCTAATCATATGCAATTCCGGGTCCGTGACAGCTTGGTATCAGAGCCGAGCTGACCGTAGGAAGCCAATTGCAGGTGGTCGTTAGATAGGGTTTCCGCTGCGCCTCGCTGATAGGCCAGCAAAACTATTTAAAATTAAACCCTATGTTGAAAATTAATAAGTAGATTGCTTTTATTCCTTACCCTCATCGCTCTTAGTTCTGAAGTTCTCCTCTATTGCATTTGTTTTCTTTGTGTGGCTAACTTTATCCTCTCTAACTCTAAACTTGTATAGGATGGTGTATAACATTGTGACCGACCCACATCAGCTAGGAGGTTGGGCTACCCTACTGTGGAGAATGTTGGAGTATCTTGGAGTGCCCCAAGAAGACCTCCCTGCCTTCCATGCCAAGACTTACAAAGTTCACGGGAAGACTCATTTTTGGATGGGATGGGTCACAGTGAGAGTTTCAGATCTGGATCAGACCTTTACAGCACCCAGACCAAGTGATGCAGATGCCCGACTGGAAGCCTCAAGAAAAGCAGTTCTCCACCTACGACATCATTTCGATGAGATCTTCCTATTTTCCCCCTTCCGTCTTATTCCCCAGATTACCGATGGAGGCGCCAGCATTTCGGTACCAGCACCAAGTGATGACGAAGAAGAGGATGAGACTGAGATGGAGACGGCCAACCACATTGTCTCTGCAGAAGTAATGCACGATAGGTTGTATCGGGACTACGGAAATGCTACTCAAGAGGTGGAACGACTAACAAGAGTTAACCGCAAGCTTCGCTATGAGTTGCGTCGAAGGTATCATGTAGCAAATGAAGATGAGTCTTGCGGCGAGAGCCCCTTTGTCCCAGTACAAGAGCCGACCCCAATTCCACCTGGTGAGGCAACTCAACCTCAGAGTTCTGGGGTCAAGCCACGTAAAAGGATGACCTCCCGACAGTACCTTCGGCTCTTCACTCCAAGGCCCTCGCAAGAAGATACCTCCACACCAGCCGCTTCAGTTCCCACCAATGAAGCTGCTGCAAGAGAAGAAGAGGAAGAAGACCCTGAGGAGCGTGTTTGGTACACCACCAGCAACCCGCCAACTGACGAAGAGTAGGCTGAAGGGTTGAAGGGTAGGATTCGAAGTACCAGTCGTAGAAGTTAGTCGTCGTAGTGCCGACTGGATTCGAGTGGCAAGTTGTTAAAGGCCTTCTTATGGATTGTAAACTGAACCAAACCCTAGGTCTAAGTTATCTTTTAAGAGACATGTAATTGGGTACTTGTGGCTGCAATTTTGGTATTTTGTATACGTTTATTTCACCATAAGGGTGATTTAAACCGCAGCCCCATGTATGAACTCCGGCGATTATATTAATGAATTCGAGTGTTAACCCTAACTTTCCTTGCCCTTGTGGTACCCAAGGATAAGCAACTGAAGGACCTAATCCTTCATGAAGCACACAACTCCCCATTAGCCATCCATCCAGGCAGTACCAAGATGTACCAAGATCTACGTCGCCAATTCTGGTGGACCCGAATGAAGCGGGAGATTGCTCAATATGTTGCTGAGTGTGATGTCTGTCGCCGTGTGAAGGCCGAACACCAGAGACCAGCAGGCCTACTTCAGCCACTCCCTATTCCCGAGTGGAAATGGGAAGAGATTGGTATGGATTTTGTAGTAGGTCTGCCGAGATCCCCGAAGGGCAACGATGCAATATGGGTAATCGTAGACCGTCTATCCAAGGTCGCTCACTTCATCCCTGTGAAGACAACCCACAAAGTAAGTCAGCTAGCAAGATTGTACATCTCTCGAATCGTGTGTCTCCATGGCGTTCCCAAGAGAATCATTTCAGATCGAGGCACTCAGTTCACCAGCAGATTTTGGAAGTGCTTACACGAGTCTATGGGAACTTCCCTATCCTTCAGTACTGCTTTTCATCCTCAAACCAGTGGTCAAGTTGAACGGACAAATCAGATTCTGGAGGACATGTTAAGATCGTGTGCGCTCACGCTAGGTTCCAATTGGGAAGATTGCTTGCCGTATGCAGAGTTTGCCTACAACAACAGCTACCAGACTAGTCTCGGTATGGCCCCCTTTGAGGTACTGTATGGAAGAAAATGTAGGACTCCATTGAATTGGTCCGAGACCGGCGAGAGGCAGTTCTTTGGACCTAACCCAATTGAAGAAGCAGAAGACTTAGTCCAGCTCATCCGAGAACGTCTTCGTGAAGCTCAGTCTAGGCAGAAAAGCTATGCAGACCCTCAGCGCCGAGAAGTTACCTTTCAGGTTGGAGATAGCGTGTATCTCAAGGTCACCCCATTCAAAGGTGTTCGCCGTTTTGCAATGAAAGGAAAGCTAGCTCCTCGCTATATCGGCCCTTACCGAATCTTAGCCAAGCGAGGAACCGTGGCCTATCAGTTGGAACTACCTCCAGGGCTTTCTCGGATGCACGATGTCTTCCATGTTTTCCCAGTTAAAAGCCTGCCATCGAGTCCCCGAGACGAAGACCAACCCGGAAATGGAAGTTCTACATGAAGATCTCTCCTATCGGGAGCACCCGGTGTGCATCCTTGATGAAGCTGAACGCAAGACTCGGCATCGTACCATCAAGTTCCTCAAGGTTCAGTGGAGCAACCACACCGAAGATGAAGCCACCTGGGAACGTGAAGAATGGCTCAAGACCGAGTTTCCAACCTTGTTTGCCGACCGTTAGCGATCTCGGGTCGAGATCTTTTTAAGGGGGGTAGGTTTTGTAATACCTAAAGTCGATAGATAGGTTTTTGATTTGCATGCCATGCATACATGTCATCATCATCACCCCCACCTCAATTAAACTTAGATGTAATATGAATATACTTTATAGAATATGTTAATATCTCATCCTCGGTGGATAATTGTTGCAAACACCAATCAATTTATTTGAAGTAACTTAATTAACAATATCCGATAAGGGTGGTGGAAGTCATCGAACCTTCGAAGAATTTCTGTCCCTAACCCTAAACCCTAACGGTGTCGAAATTAGGGTTTCGTCGATAGAACAACCTTAATGAGTGCAAACCTCCCCAAATTGCACAAATAGTTTCTAAAGAGGCAACCCTAGTCCCTTGCTAAGTTTGAGGATTTTTGAAATAGTTGAAACCGGGTTTCCGCTCAAAACCCTAATTCGGACCCTAATTCAAAGTTGAACTGAACACCCATTTAAACCAACTTCAAATTGGTTCAAATTCTCACAATAGCTCAATAATAATAATTGGAAGCCCCTGTAAAAATTTCAATCGATTTGGAGTTGAAATGATACATAAAATAACAAAGGGGGTAGCTCTGGAAATAGAAAATAAGAAATAAAAGAAAAACCCCTAACCGTCCAAACCTGGGCCGGCCCGATCGCTCGGCCCGCTAAACCGCGCACCAGGCCGCGCCCGCCTCCCCCTTTCTGCTTTCCGCCTCCTCCTCGGGAAAGCGCCCCCCGCGCGATTGCCGCTTTCCCCCTCCCGCTCCTCTGCCGCTCGGGCACACGCATCAGCGTGCTTCGTCCACGTCGCCGCCGGCCAGAGGCCGAGCGGGGCGGCGCCTGTCGTTCCGACCAGCCCCGGTCCGCACCCCGCCGCCCTATAAGGGGGGGGCCGTCCCGACAGCGCCGCTTCCCCCCCCCGTGTCCGAAACCCTAGCCCCTTTTCCCACGCGCCCGCGCTCCTCCCCACCGCGCCGTCGTCCTCGCCTCCGGTTGATCTCCGACGAGCTCCCCCACCGCAACCAACCGCTCCCGAGCGCCATTAACCCCTCCCGAGCTAATCCATCCCCTCAGCACCCCCTCCACCCTCTGCCTTGAAGATCCGAGCCGAGCCCCCACCGTGGGCATCATCGTCTTCTCCAGCGCCGGTAGCAACTCCGGTGAAGGATCCCTGCAGTTCCAGTGCTCCTCCGCCTTCCATTTTCTTCCCACGAGCTCCCCCATCTCCCCCTCTAACTCCCCCTCCTCTTCCCCTCGCAGGACCGAGCCCCGAGCTCCCTCCCCGACGTTGCTCTCGCCGTCGCCGCCTCGGTGCTCGTCGCCGGCCAACCCCGGACACCCATTGCCTCCCCAAGCCGGCCCATCTCCTCCACGGTGAGCCTGCGCCCCTTCCCGAAGTGTTCCCGAGCCCGGAGCCCCTTTCCATGCCGCCCGGAGCATCTCCGGTGATGCTCCGGTGAGGGCGCCGGCCGTCTCCACACCGCACGAGAGAGAGAGAGAGAGAGGTGTGAGGGAGAGAGAGAGAAGAAGCCGCGTGGCCCCTTCTGATTGGGCCACGGGTGCTCGGGCGGTCCCGCATGTCAGCGGGTGTGGGTTTATGTGTCGTAGATCTGGGGTAGGGTTAGGCCGGGTGCGCGTAGGAGTTTAGATCTGGCCCGGGTAGCCCTCGGGTGCACCTAGCATTTTAGGGTTGGCCGACACAGGAAAGTTAGGTTTAGGGTTATTTTCCATTTCGGGTAGGAATTCAAACGCCCATAACTTTTGAACCATAAGTTCAAATTTGACAAATTTTATATGTATGGAAAGCTTAGGAAATTCCCTACACTTTGGCTGAATCAAAAGTTAATTTTGAATACATGCACAGTGAGATATATAGGGTAGATGTTTTATTACCATCGAGGATCCATAAACCCTAGTTTCTCGACCGTAACTCCGATTTCGACAATTTTCATAGTTCTGGAATCCTTGTGAGATATACTACGATATGTAACCACTGAAAACCCAGTAGGAATACATGCATGATAGGTCTTAGGTATTAGCTCCTTATTCGTCGAACCCCGTAAACCCTAACTCAACAAGTGCGTAACTAATTGATCGTAACTTCGATGTAATTGATTTTAGTTGCGCTAGTTAATTAGTTCAGAACATTAAGCAATTTTAACATACATGTTCGTTGCCACTTCACCATAAGTGATTACCTCTAAAACCCTAGTTCGTAATCGCATGAATCTGAGCATGCATATAGATAGGATAACCCCATAACCTTCACAAGATTAATACGAATAGTCCTCGCTAACTAAAACCTAACACCCGCACATGACTGAACATTCATTAGTGCATTAGTCCTCATGCATACATGTGGAATCTTATTGTTTCTCTTATCGTTTCTTTTCCGGTTCTTCGTATTGCTTATAAAAGAATCTGAAGAGGAAGACCACCAGGCTTACGACCCCTCGCAAGAACAGGAACAACCAGAATCAGGCAAGCAGAGCTTGTTGCATCTTTACCTTCCGTACTCTTGTGTATGCCCTCTTTATATGTGCTATGTGTATGGATGTTTATCTGTGAATTGTCGCAAGTTGCGTACACTAGCATGTGTAGGATGTGTCTTACGTCGAGAACATCTAATGGCTCTACAACTAAATGGTTAAGTGAGTTGCGAGAGCCGAGGGCGTGCGCAATGGGTACGGTTGGTGTTCATCGTAGTTTGATGGCGACGCGGGTGTAAGTAGAGATTTAGTCGCCACACCAACCCTATCTTCAGCGTGTCACCATCCCTTATCACACGTGGACGCTAGCGAGAATCAACACTGAGGATAGTTGGGGGTAGGCATGCACTTTGTGAGGCTCGCTACCTCCAAACTGTTATGCACTCACTATGCCTGCAGGGTTGAGTTGTCGGTAGTGGTTCGAGAGATTAAAATGAACTTGTTGAGGATTGGATCAATCTGGAATGGATTTAGGGGCTGCCCTAATCGGATTGGAGAAGGTTTAATGGATTGGTTTGGATTGGACTCATGGGTTGCCCAACGGATTCGGATTTGATGACTTGATCTCGTGGTAACTTGATTGTGGTATGTTTGTGTCCGGAGTTAGTCTGTCATTTAGTATGCCCTTACTTCACCTTATTACTGTTATGTTCTTAAGTTGTATATTGTTACTCTGAGAAGCATTCATGTTTAATTGTGTTGTACTAGTATGAGTAGGACATTTAATCAAGCACGAATAAGTCTTGCGAGTACGTTGTACTCACCCAGGTTACTCCTGGAGCTTGCAGGTGAGCCAGTGGTTGAGGATTATTTCGATGACGCCTGAAATTGTTGCTTTCTCGATCAGTTAGTCGGTCTATTGGGATAGGCTGTAGCTGTTGTTCAGTGGCCTCTTTGCCACTGTGGGTCTAATCATTTTGCTTCCGCTGTTGTTAAAACTTCTCCGTACTCGGATATGCCTTCGGAATTACCGTCTGATGTAATATATCGTCCCATCGGGGACTGCTATTAGTAATTTCGTAACGTAGTGCTTCGTGATGGTATCCGAGTTGTTAATCCAGGCTGCCCCTGCACAATGTGTGAATGAAATGAAGTGTATGGGTATGCCGTGAAGGATCGAGGCCGTACCTTGTTCTACTAAGTCGGGCAGGTGTTGGTTGAGTGACCCGCTGGCTGAGATGCTATGCCGGCCAGGCAGGGTGTGGGCGGTCTACCGGGCTTTCGAGCGACCCACTAGCTTCCGAGCTAGGTTAGGGTGTGGGTAGAATCGCCGGGCTCCTCCGTCCTTGCTTGTCGTGGTAGGATTCGGGAACGACTCTGACTCTTCACCGGATTCTGGAATCGTATGTGGTTTTGGGAAGATTGGTCGCTTCCGGCCGGCTCGCCCGTGGCGGGTGTCGGATCGTTCTACCTTGGTGCGTACGGCGCAGGTACCGTGCCACCGGGCTGACGAGTCCTTCGGTCCTTGGCGACTTCGCGTTCCCCTAATCATATGCAATTCCGGGTCCGTGACAGTGCCCGTGGATTTGAGATGAGGCGGTATCGCCA
Organism: Stipa capillata; assembly: GCA_019208055.1. Taxonomy (NCBI): domain Eukaryota; kingdom Viridiplantae; phylum Streptophyta; class Magnoliopsida; order Poales; family Poaceae; genus Stipa; species Stipa capillata. Next base: position 66,516 of record JAGXJF010001155.1, read on the forward strand.
TCGCCTCATCACCTCTCTTGAACTTGCTCATCACCAACGGAGGGACTTCGCTGCACCCCCTCATTTTTGGACCGGGGAGGGCATCTACTCGGTCTATGAAAGAGGTCCATGGGTGCACCACTATCCGTCAGTGGGCGGAATGGAGATTGGTTTCCCACCCGATTCGTTGCGTCGACAAATGTCGGTGGGCAGCGTTCGTCGTATTCCCTCTGTGGTCCCTCAGTTTGGACACAACATCCCGTTGTTCCACACTCTGCTTCCTCTCCTCGACGATTTGGAGACCTATGAGATTCGTCGCCGTAGTGCAGGAACTCCATATAGTCCTTAGTGTGATTTGTATTTTGGAATGTAAGGTAAAACCCATGATGTCAGGTCTTAGGGTATCTTTTGGAGAATTGTAATTGGGTATCCATGGCTGCAATTTTGGAACATTACCCCCGTTTATTTCACTAAAAGAGTGCCCTAAACCGCAGCTTTTCTATGAACCTCGTTGATCGCATTAATGCATCTGTGTGCTAGCGTCAACTTTCCTTGCAATTGTTTTCTGCCTCATTTTCTCGTGAAAGTGTGTATGAAACGATGAGCCATATCCTTGGTTACCTTGCTATACCCTTGTGAAAATATCCTTGATCTCCCAAGTTTCCAACTTCTTTGTCTCATTCGGTGTCTTCTAATTTCAGCAGCATGGCATCTGGAACCCGTGGAGCCGCTCGCGGGCGTCGTGAGCGTGAAGAAGAGGAAGTGCCACCTCCTCCCCAGCAACCCAACCTCACGGACCTGCTAGCGACCCAGACTAGAATCCTCGAACAACTCACACGCAACGTTCAGTATCTCGTGGACAAGGCCCATCCCAGTGGAAGCAAAAGAATTAGCCCTCGACAAGCCCCGCAAACGCGAGAGAAAGACTCACGAATCTGCTGGAAGCAGTTCGCAGACACCCTGTGTGTGGCAGCCGCCCCCACCTCGCTCTTTTGAATCGCCTCCGCAAAAGCCGCAAGGTGTTGCTCCTCGTCCCCAGAACGGATAACCGCGACCCTCATTTGATCGGAGTAAGATTATGTGCTATAACTGTGGAAAAATGGGGCACTTTGCTAATCGCTGCACTTTGCCACGCACGCTCCCAAAGTGCAGCCAGGACATCAGCCCTGTCTCCAGGGAGAACAGTCGCAGCCTGCCCTGGATTGGAGCAAGATTAAGTGTTATAGTTGCGGGAAAATGGGGCATTTCGCGAACCGTTGTTTTGCTTCGCGCTCGGAAAAGCCCTATGCTCCCAAGGTGCAGCGAGGACAGCCAGGTGAAGGTCCTCAAGTCAGAAGACCAGCTCCTAACAAGTCTCAAGCCGCCAGCCGTGGCAGGGTGAACCACGTCATCGCCGAAGAAGCGCAAGATACACCGGAGGAAGTGTTGGGTACGCTCCCTGTTAACTTAACTCCCGCCACCGTCCTTTTCGATTCCGGAGCATCCCATCCCTTTTGCATAAAGCTAGCTTGCACAGGGTAACTAGGTCCCATACCTAGCCTTGCATTATTCCCGCTTTGTTGCAATCCCCGATCCGAAGTTAGGAACCAAATTGGTATATGAGGATGTTAAGACCAAGATGGATAAGCATTGACTTCAACCAAGGTAGCAGTACCTGGAAAACCCAAATGTTAAATTAGGACTGGAATGGTTGACCAGGCTCCAGATTAAGGTAGACAGCACCGGAAGCTCAATACCCCGTATCGCCGGCTCCGGCAAAGAAGTAACGATCGTAACTTAGCCCTCGTCAGGACACCCCCTCTTTCCACGTTCCCCCACCTCATGGATCCCCTATCCATGGGTAATCCGATCATTTAGTGGTCATCCCTATGGGTCGCATCCTCATCCATTCCAAGCCTGAACCGGAGCGCGAAGACCCTTAAGTATGGTGCCCGATGGACACTGCCATCTCCTAATCCCCACCACCCAGTTAATTACAAGAATATTTACCTTCTTGTTTTTACTGAGAAAAATACAACAAAGATTCTAGAGAATCTAGCTTAATAGCCAAATCAAGAATATTTCGCATCGTAATTCACCCTAAACCCCATATGAAGAATGGTATAGAGAAAGCGAAGGTAACGATCAAATAGAGGAGAGAGATAAACAGCAGAAGACAAGAATGGATACGCATAATAGCACCAATCCGTCGATGCCGTGGCAAGTTTCGAGGACCAAAGAGACACAACCCACCCATTAAGGTTGCCATCTGCATTATCCTAGCTACCCAAGATCCTTCGGATCCCTAGTTGGAATCCTGTCACCGAGTTTCCAAGATAAGACAACCACGGAAAGATCGAACGCCCAACATGCAGCCTCGGTGAAATAGAATATGAAACCCGAAAAGCCTTTCAGATGCCCCAATCCTACTCCCGATCTCTCCCCCCCCAAAGTAATCATAAACAGATACTTCAATTGCTTCGAAGTCTCTACCCTCACTATCTTGGTCAGCCTTGGTTGGAATAGAGATAGCTGGTCATAGTGGCCCCTCTCCCTCAAACCAACGATCTTGAATTCTGAATTTGCAGGACTAACAAGGTCCTTGCACTCTTACTCTCCCAGAATACGATTATTATTGAAAATAATAACTTGATCTGGTTTTCTCTTTCCAGAACTGGTGTAGAAGGCAAATAGTGATCCCACTACTTGCCATCAGCAACGCAAGGACCTAATCTTCCATGAAATGCATGGATCCCCGCTATCCATCTATTCCGGTAACATAAAACCTTCGTTGTCATTTTGATGGACCCAAATGAACGGAAACCTGCCCGGTTTGTTACAAAGTACAACTTAGGTCACCTGGTCAAGGTTGAACATCAGAGACCAGCAGGCGTGTAGTAACCCCTCTTTGACCCCCGATGGAAGAACTACAAAAAAAGGTCTCTTGATGGAATGGAGCATAAAACCCAGAACCATACTGTTCAGCTCTTCGAAATCCGATGGAGCAACCACACCGAAGATGAAGCTAAGTGGGAAACATGAAGATTGGCTCAGGACCAAGCTCCCATCTTTGTTTGCCGAACGTTAGAGATCTCGGGTCGAGATCTTTTAAGGGGGGTAGGTTTTGTAATACCCAGATTCGACAATTAGGGTTTGACTCGCATTCATGCATACATGTCATCATATTCATGCATGAAAACCCACACACACCCCCTGCTAAAACTAAAATACCATATGATGATACTTTATAGAATATTGTCACGGACCCGGGATCCACATATGGTTAGGGGAACGCGAAGTCGCCAAGGACCGAAGGACTCGTCGGCCGGGTGGCACGGTACCTGCGCCGTGCTCACCAAAGCGGGACGATCCGACACCCGCCACGTGCGAGCCGGCCGGAAGCGACCAATCTTCCCAGAACCACATATAGATCCCTGATCCAGTGAAGGGTTAATACCGCGGGATAAGACTGCGCTCCATGATAGTCGTAGGAGGACTAGAGCCCGGGATACGCATCCCCTCAACCCAAACTAGCCACGAGGTGCGACTCTGGGAGGTCCAGCTCTGCTCTGCCGTCCGCGGCGAGGCGTGACGGTCGTAGGAGACTTAACGAGTACGGGACGAATCCCCTGGGCCGACTCCACCAGAGCTACACAGGACTAGTGGTTCGCTCACCTCTGCCATCACAAAATGCAATCCTAACACGCAATAATACCACTGCACCGTTGCCCACATACTTCATCACATACACGCATTGTACATAGGCAACTCAGATAACAACTCGAATACCACAACAAAGCACTACAATATGATATTAATATTAGCTGTCCACGAAGTGAACTTAAACATGTATCAGTCGGACATAACCGAAGATTTTAGTCAAGTTAGAAATATTTACAACACAGCGGAATAAAAGAACCAAAAGCCCACAGCGGTGCATCAACCGCTGCCTAAGACCCAAAAGTTCCCACGAGTCGAACGCTGACCAAGGAAGCCTGCGAACTATGCATCCTCATAAAACTCCGCAACGGTTGGCTCACCTGCACAAGTCTAGGAATATCCTAGGTGAGTACAAAAGTACTCGCAAGACTTAATCGTGCTTGATTAAATGTCCTACACATACTAGTTCAATAACAATTAAACATGAATGCTTCTCAGAGTAACAATATATAAGTAAACATCTAGCATAAGGGAATAAACCTCACAAGTATAACAACTCAAACAGATATCCAGTTCAAATCCAAATCCTGAACACAATCCAACACAATGATCAACTCACACTCGAATCCAATTCACCAAGTCCAGCCAACAAAATAGCTCATGATTCAAATCCAATCAATCCACACAGGACAGGAGCACGATGAAGTCGCCTCAGGTTGGTATTACCACGCAACACCAACTTTATTCATCGTGCCCGATGAAGTCTCCTCAGGTTGGTGTCGTGAAATACCAACTTTATTCATCGTGAACCTTCCTCAATTCTCAGATAACACGGTGAAGTCTCCTCCGGTGGTATTACCACGCAACACCAACTTTATTCATCGTGCCCGATGAATTCTCCTCAAGTTGGCATCGTGAATACCACTTTATTCACCGTGCACCTATCATCGACTCTCAGGTAACACGGTGAAGTCCCCTCTGGTCGATATTGCGATGACACACCAACTTTATTCATCGTGCCCGATGAAATCTCCTCAAGTTGGCGTCGCGCAACATCAACTTTATTCACCATGCACCTCTCAATCAGTTCGCACATCGTACTTGAACAAAGTTAGGCGATTAGGGCAACACTTAAGACTCTCGACATGGCGACCCTTCCTATGCATACTAGTTCACGAATTCCAAACAGAGATTTAGTTAAGCATTTCATCACACGCATACATAATAGTATAAAGCATGGTAACAACGACAAGAAGGAAATGCAACAAGCTCTGTTTGCCTTCCTCGTAGGGTTCGGAGACCTGGGTGAGCTCAACGGTTTGCGGATCTTCCTCTTCGGGCTCTGTCGCAAATAACACGAGCCATCGGAAAAGAAACGATAAAGTAAAATAAGTTCCAGCATGTATGCATGATGGATTGAGCTAGGGGTACAACCTTAACATGCGTCATGATTATTAGGGTTTTATGGTTGCCAGGTTTTTCTCAATTTCAGATGCATGAAGATTCATTGGTTGCCCTAGCGATTGCATGCATGCTTATTAAAAGTAAACCTAGTTACGACGAAATATTGATGTGCATGATGCATGGGTATACATGTGGTAATATTTTGGAGAAGGCACTAAGATTAATCACTAGAGTAGGAGTTAGGCATTTTTAATTTACATATCATAAGGTATAAATTTGAAGGTAGGTACCAAATACCAACAGGGGGGGTTATCTGGACGCAGTAAAAAGTGGTTACATATTGCACTGGTTGAATAGGAACTTCTATAGAGATTGGAACATATCAACTTGTGCAAAGTTGAACCATATACATTGTTAGAAAATCACCTAAAGGTTGAAAACTCAGCAAAAGGCTAACTTTGCCTCAATCCCAAACTTTGGCACACCTACACCCTGCCTCACCCTGCCTTTGCTTCACTGAAGATGGACAAGCCCGGAATAGGTTCCGGGTGGAGCTCCGGACGGCAGCTGGGGCTTCAGCTTGGTCCTGAGAAAAGAAAAGAGAGGAAGGAGGGGAGATGAGGGGAGGAGGAGAGGAGGGGAATGCAGGAAGGAGGAAGGTAGGGGAGGGGCTGGAGCAAGCTCACCGGAGCTGCGGTGCTGGCTCGCCGGAGCTGGCGCCGGAGTGGAGGAAGAAGGCGCCGGGCTGGGGGCTGCGCACGGGAGAAGGAGAAAAACGGGGAGGATTTCGGCCGGGAGGAGAAAAGGAGGAGGGGGGGTTCCCGGCCCTTTTATATGGGGGCCGGCGAGTTCACCGGCGTGGCGCCACCGCCCATCGCCCCCAACCCACGGCCGCGACGTGGCATACTGTTTCTGACACTCGGACGCTCACTTCGGAAACAATCCAGAATTGACCCGGAATCCGGGCCGCCCGGACGTACCGCTCGGAGGGTCCGGATGGGACCTCCGGCCTTCACAAATGGACCACACCCCCCTCTGGACTCACTTGGAAAACAGTCTGGAATCCACTCGGATTCCGAGCCCACCGGATGTTCATCCCGGAGGCTCCGGATGGAACCTCCGGTTGCACCGGGATCCCAAACTTGCTCTCTGGACTCACCCGGAATTTCACTCGGAAGCCATCCGGAATTTCCGGACAGCCCGGAGGTTGACTCGGAGGCTCCGGATCAGCCTCCGACTGAGATGACTCCCCAACACCCGTACTGGACTCATCCGGAGATTAGTTCGGAGGCCACCCGGAACTATCCGGGTAGCCCGGAGGTTGCGTCCGGAGGCTCCGGACCAACTTCCGGATTACACAGAGAAGAAAAATTATCCTAAAATTATTTTGGCATATAGGGGCATTTTAACTTTTAGGGACTATGGTTTACCCAAATAAGTTGATTGGCGTTAATTGGGTGAAAATGGGTTGCCTAAGATGAGATATGCACGTATTCTATAACATATAGCTTCTCAAATTCCAGTTTATGCAAGGGGTGATGCTTGGGTAATGCCATGTATGCATGAGGCAAACTGGGAACTTATTTATATATTCACATGGGTGTTACAAATATGTACATATCTCATCCTCGGTAGAAAAACTTGCAAACACCAATCAACTTAATTGAAGAATTAGGAATCGGTAATAGCATTAGAAGATAGAGGGATCTGTGATCCCCTTTGAGGTATCACCAGGCTAGTTTTCCCTCTTTCCTTCCCCGGAGTCTCCGTCTAAAGCCCCCTAGTATCGTTAACCCAACCTAGGGTTGGAAAGTAAAATGGAGAAGAGAGCAAAATCGTAATTGAGCACCTAGGTCATGTCCCTGAGTACGAATAGTTGCCAAAGTTTGTATTTAGCTTTAAATATGAAAATCCTAACCCCACGAAACCTTTTGAAAACCTTAGAGGCCCACAGGAGCTAAGCGCGATTTCAATGCGATATTAGGTCAAAGGATGGATTCGAACTAGAAACCAGGGTATAGAGTGTCCCAAACCACCCCAAACCACTTCAAGTTTACACAGTAGGCCCCATAACCCATTTTGAACATCCTGGTGAAATTTAGAAATTTTTGAAAGACCACAAGACTTAGTCCGCAACTCAAACTCCGAATTAGGTCAAGACATGGGATTGAACTGGAACCTAGGGCAAACACACTCCAAATTACTTCAAATTCCTACAGTAGGTCCCAGACAATGGTTGGAAGGTCCTGTGAAAATTTCAGAATTTTTGGAGTTATTTTGGAACATAAAATGACGCAGAATATAGCACTGGTGTTAAAGAAATTAAAAGAAAAAGAAAACCCTAGAAGAACTGGGCCTAGGCCTGCTCCGCCGGCCCGCGAGCCAGCCCACCAGCAAAGCCCGTTTTCCCCCTTCCCCCTTTATGCCTTCTCCTTCTGAAGGCGCCTCCGAGCCCGGTGCGCCTCCTCTCTCTTCCCCGTCGCCTGGTCCCACGCGTCAGCCCTCCTCCGACACGTCCCCCGCCGCCGGATTGGCCCCGGTGGGCGGCGCGCCACCTCGCCGTTCCGACCGGCCGCCTTATTTAGGCCGTTCGGACACCGCCGTGTCTCCCCTCTCTTCCCCATGTCACCGCAACCCTAACTCCCCTCTCCCGGTGTTCTTCTTCCCTGCGCCGCCCCATTCTTCCCCGAGGCCGGCAATTGCTCCGGTGAGCAATTCACGGCATTCCGGTGGGTCCCGAGTTTCTCCGCCTTGCCCCCCAAGCAAGCCGTCCCCTCCTTAACCTCCTCCGCTCCTCGGTTTTCCAGATCCATCCCCGAAAGCTCCTCGCCGCCACGGTCTTCCCCGACTCCGGTCTCCACTCCGGCGAGCTCGGATAGCTCGCTCCGGTGAGCCCCCGTTCCCATCTTCTTGCTTCCGAACACCCTTGCTTCCTCCCTCCACCAACCTTCTCCTCCATTTCTCAGATCCTTGCCCCTAGCTGCTCGCCGCCGGCCTCCGTCGCTAGCCCGATCCCGGTCAGCCTCCGTCGTCCCAAAGCAGCTCATTGAGCTCCAGGTGAACTCCTCGTGCCTCTGCCACCCTCCCGTGCCCTAGCTCATCCTCAAGGCTTCTCCGGCGAGGTCTCCGGTGTAGCGCTGCCGCCTAGGGCTCCTTCTCCGGCCGACCCGAAGAGAGAGAAGAGAGAGAAGGAGTGGGTGAGAGAGAGGAGAAAAGAGAGCGACGTGGCGCGGTGTGGTTGGCCGGTTTCGTCCATTCAGCAGCCGCCGGGTCCCGCTTGTCAACCAGAGAGCATTAAGGGGTGGGAATCGAGTGTAGGTTAGCCGGGTGCGCTTGTTGTTTAGATTTTAACTCGGGGTAGTCTTCGGGTAGCTTTAGCAATTAGGTTTCGTACAGTTAGGGTTAGGGTTTTGATTAAAAATTTGACAAATTTCAAACACGCGTAACTTTCAAACCGTAACTCCGTTTTCAATAAATTTTATATATTTGGAAACCTCTCGAGATTTCCTACAACTTGGCTGGGACAAAAATCCAATTCGAGCAGATGCACTGCAGGTCACCTTAGGGTTCGAATCGTAGTTCCTCATATTCTTCGATCATTCCATAAACCCTAGCGTGACGGCCATCACCCGTTTACATCGATTCTAGTTGCGTTAGATCCATGTCCCATCTTGTTTTTCAAAATGCATACCCTTGGAGTATAGTCGTCACTAAAAACTACCACCTTGCTCCTAATGTAGGACTAAGACGATTTTAACGCACACACACGTTAGGTCAGCATCATAGCTCTAACCCGTCCTCGCATGAACTATAACGCACCCTTGGGTAGAACCAGTACCTAGGTCCACATATATCACCCAACAAAATACTCGTTAGCCCCTTTTATCGCAATTGGCACAAACCCTACTTGACGATCGAAACTCTAATACGTGCGATTCCAATTGCTTTGAACTCATGGCTTAGGTTATTTCCACAATCCCAACCTATTCAACATCGTCACCCCATCCCGCCATTAGCAGCATTAATCCTACACACCTGTTGCACCATGACCCGACATGCATGCATGGTAGGATAACAGGAGATCAGCTTAACCTAAAGTATCCACATCCGCACACCACCTTAGACACCTACATTTAGCATTGTCCATTCATCATGCATACATGCTGAGTCTTATGGTCTTCTTTTGCCGTTTCTTCCGGCACTGCGAATCGTTCACCACAGGACTCGAAGAGGGAAACCACCAGGCTCACGATCTCACGCAAGATCAGGAATCCTACGACCAAGGCAAGCAGAGCTTGTTGCATCCTTTAATTGTTCAGTACCTGTTTTATTTATCAATATGTTGATGTTTGCATTGTCATTCGTACCTTGTGATTGAGTTCAGTTAAAACTAGCATGGTTAGGGTATGCTGCAAGTTATGTCTAGCTATGGTTGAAATTAACCTGATGCACTAAGTATTTGAACCCACTAAGGTGAGATGTGAGAGCCGAAGGGAAAGTGTCTGATGGATAAAGTTGGTATCATTTGGAACGCTTGTTGCGACCAGGTGTAAGAAGATTGTCGCGATACCAACCCTGAGGTGACTCCATCGTGATTACTCCCCTTGTCACGCGTGGACGTTAGCGGCATCGAGGCTAGGGTGTAGTTGAGGTAAGAGTAAGACCCTTGGAGCCTTATAACCTCCAAGGGATAAGGCACTCTTTACATTCAGGGTGATCGGTTGCCGGTAATGATCCGAGAGATCAAATGGATGTGTGGTCGTGATGGTTCACTGTCAATGTGCACATCTATTCTGTCCCAAGTAGTTGGGCGATGGCAAGTGAGAGCCATTGTAATTGTATTTTGAGGTGCACATGTGACTAGTGGGTATCATCACGTTCCTCCATTAAGTTGCATGGAATCTGGTTTGGTAGTGGTTTACCCTGATATGTCTTCTCCTGTCAGTGAATTGTTCGTATGATTATGCCTTGTTAACTAGAATTGCACCATGTTTACTTTTGGTTATACTAGTATGTGTAGGACATCTAATCAAGCATGAATAAGTCTTGCGAGTACCTTCGTACTCACCTAGGATATTCCTAGATCATTGCAGGTGAGCCAGTGGTCGAGGAATACTTCGATGATGCCTAGTTTCCTGGTTTCCTTGGTTGGCTATCGATTCAGGGGTTTTTGTGGCTTTTGGTCAGCGGTCAACGCGCCGCTGTGGGACTCATTTACTATTCTTCCGCTGTCGTTTAATTACTCCGTACTCGGATATGTTTCCGGTTATGACCGACTGATGTAATCTTAAAGTCCGACGTGGACAGTTAGTTTATTATCGTAATTAGTGCTTTGTTGTGATATCCGAGTTGTTATTCGGGCTGCCCATACACCATGCGTGTATGATATGAAGTGTATGGGTATGTCGTGAAGGGGTACGGCTGTTCCTCTTATTACTAGGCCGAGCAGGAATCGGTTGAGTGACCCGCTGGCTGAGATGCTGTGCCGGTCAGGCAGGGTGTGGACGTGTCCTACCGGGCTTTCGAGCGACCCACTAGCTTCCGAGCTAGGTTAGGGTGTGGGTAGAATCGCCGGGCTCCTCCGACCTTGCTTTGCGTGGTAGAATGTGGGAACGACTCTAAACCTTCACTGGATCAGGGAATCGTATGTGGTTCTGGGAAGTCTAGTCGCTTCCGGCCGGCTTGTGTTGGTCAGGTGTCGGATCACTCCGCCTCGGTGAGGACGGCGCAGGTACCGTGCCACCAGGTCGAATGGTCCTTCGGCCCTTGGCGACCATTCGTTCCCCTAATCATATGTGATTCCCGGGTCCGTGACACTGCCCCTCGTGAAGCCTCCCTCGCCATTCGCTGAACCTTCATCCATGCTCAGACTTTGCTGACTTGGAGACCCTCACGCCTTCTGCACATCGGCCCCCTAGGCTCGGTCCACCTTGTCGCTGCGCTGGCACCTCGTCTGGACATGCCGCTCGAGCTGATGTCCTCACATGCCGTCCTGTATACTTACAAAAAATCCAATCTAAGGTTAGTACAACTGGGGCAAGACGCTCGGGGGTACCTTAGCTAGGCTGTTGGGACAGACCCCACCAACAGCAGCCCCTTGCGGTCACGAGCCATCAACATGACTCGTCTCGAGGCAGCACCGGCGTTCTGACTTAGACAGAGGGGGAGGGCATTGAAGATAGGCCTCGACGAGGTACCTCACGCTGCTCGAGCCATCGTCCTCCTCGCTTGTCGTCTGGCACTTCAAGGCCAACGGCTATCTCCATAATAGCCACCACTTCACCGTTACCGCGTTTTGATTTTGGTTTCGGGCTTCAATGGCCTCCCCCGTGATAGCCACCCCTGCTAATATTCTGCCTAGATTTCTGGGGCGCCACAATGGCCTATAAATACCCCTCAGGGTCCCCCAAATATCTGCATTGTCTACGCACATTTCCCCCGGCAGTCGCTCCGCACACAATGCTTCTACGCTCTCCACTGTGCAGCGCACGTCGTCCCTTGCCTCAGCAAGATTCGGTGCTCGTGTTAGGTAGCGCTCAAACGCCTGTTGGATGACGTAGCTCTTCAAGAGGAGGATACCGTAATCATGTCAACCAGCAAACAGACCGTAATCATGTCAACCGACAAACAGAAAGGGAAGAAGGGAGTGGAAAAAATCATCTATTCTTGCTGGCCAGTGATGATGCAAGCGTCTGAAGTGACCCTAGCTCGTCTCCAAGCACGGGATGCTTTCCACTTAACTCAGAAGAGCACAGGCCAGTTCTCCCGAAGGAAGGAAGCACGCATGATGATACGGAGGGCTCCCGATCTTCACGATTTGGACAAGGATAACTAGGCAAGCCTAATTGGAAACCCACCCCAACAACAAACCCCAATGGGAAAGCCTTTGGAGACTAGGAACCAATTCAACAAACCTCTCAATTGAATGCCACGTTTACCACTCGGAGGCACACGCCGATCCGTTCAATCCAAAGGAAAGAAAGGCCTAGGGTGGAACTCCAAATCTAGAGGGATGAAACCCTAGATTAGGAGCAAAGCTCTACTTAAGTCTTAACAACAGGTCTAATCTCAATTAGGGTTTGGGTACGGGTATTTATAGTCCTAACCCCGTAACCCTTAGAGGCTAAGCCTAATCCTTACATGGGCCTCGGCCCGTTACTGTGCACAGACAGTGCGCCCGGACATTCCGGGGTACCTTGTCCGGAATGTCCGCCGTAGGGCCCGGACATTCCGGGGTAAGTTTTCCGGAATGTCCGGACGTCTTGATCAGTGGACGTCCGGAGGGTCGGAGCTGGCGCTCCGGGCAGGGGTCATCCGAGCCTCCGGGGCTGGGATCCGGAGTGTCCGGACGTGGAGCTGGCGGGAGATGTTCTCGGCCACCCATCTGGAGTGTCCAGGATTGGATCCGGAATGTCCGGGTACCATCCGAGAGGAGCACATTCCGGATGAAGGACGTCCGGAGAGTCCGGGTTTGATGCCCGGAATGTCCGGGTGTGTAGTTGGAGCTCGGTGCTTCCGGGATTGGTATGTCCGGAGTGTCCGGGATCCCTTGTCCGGAATGTCCGGACATGCTTTCCAGCCAGCCCAGGTTCTTCTTCCTCTTGGCTCCGCTCGCTTTGCTCCCTCTTGCGTCCAGGCCTCGTACCTTGGCATCTCCAAATCTAGAGTCAAAACATTAGGACTAAAGTGCATGCCATTCATAGTACGATTAGATGGACACGTGTAAAGGAGAAGATTCACCTCTTTCATGCCATGTCTTGGCAACATATGACTCCCTACACGTGTCACTTGGAGTTGAATAGCTTGATAGAGTGTTGTCCATGGCGATGTCCGCATCATTCCCCCCTTCTTGAAAAGGAGTCGTCCTCGACTCCGCTCCTTCAATGCTCAAGAGGGATGATGTCCAGAATTCTGCCCGTTGATGCTTCGCACCTTCATCTCCCATGAGGTTGGTACTCCACGGTGTTCCGTCTCCTTCCATGATGTATATCAAGCTGACAATGAAGAAGAAACAACACTCAAAGAGTAGACCATCCTTAAAGCTTATGAGAGGGTTGTCAGAAGGGAAGGAATTCACCTTGGTGAGGTTCCTTCGTGCTCTCCTTGTTATTTCTTGTTGTCCTGGGGTGTTGGGCTTGAACAAGTCATGAGAGCTTATGCTTAAGTGGCTCTCTTGAACTCTTTTGGTCAGCTCATGTTGTTCAGAGTTGGAGATGTAGACGTTGTTTCCTGCACCAACACTAGACAAAACAAACATCGTGTATGCGTGGTAGATAAATACGTCATCCACCATGAAGTGTCCCTTCTTTCGCATATCACCATTAGCACAAAACATGTAGAGCAAGTATAACGTGTATGCATGGTATATGTACATGTCATCCATCATAACATGTCCCTTGTTTTGTTCAACACTAAAAGAGCTAAAGATGCATGGCAAATATGCAGCGTGTATCTTTTTACTCAATGCACCCCTAGTGTTATGCATCATGGTTTCTCGAGTGTCATGTATGCTCTTTGTATTATTCTCATCATACTCCATATTTTCAAGCATTAGATCATTGTTGCAAACAAATCTATGGGAAGAACAAGTGGTCAACATATTTGTTGCAGTAAAAGGAGCAATTTGATGATGTTCATTACATGGCACATTTAAGATATTAGCATAGTTGCAAGAGGTCTTATGGAAAGAGCAAGTATTCATCATGTTTCTTGCAACGCTTGTGGCATTATCATCATCATGCATGGCAAAGTGTTCATGGCATGGTATATAAGATGGATTGCCCAAAATATGCAACTTCAACATGGCAATTTCATTGCAAGTGATATTCATGCCACAAACCATAAACTTGTCATCTATGCCATATTCACCGATTAAATTAAATTTATAAGGATAAGCATAGGCACTATGAAAAGGCTTCAAAGATGTGATTTCAGAAATCTTATCCATAGCACTAGACAAAGTAATGGGATTATCAAGCATGACATGACATATGGATTGATCAAAAGATATTCTACTGAGCACTTCATTATGTCTAACTAACTCCACATGATCAACATGATTTGCAAGCAATTTGTCACATGGAAGAATCAAGTTAGCATGAGAAGACACAATAGGTTCATGCACATCATGCAAGCAATCAAATCTTTGCACATGTTTTTGTGGGACCATCACAACACCTATATTGTTACCTTTGATGTCCTCCTCAGTTGATGAAGGTGTTTGAAGTAGTGTTGCTTTCTTGAAGACACCGTCTTCTTTTTGACACAACATCGCGGTGGCAAGTTCTCCATTTTCCACTGGGATGAACTCTTTCGCCTCCATTGGCAGGGTCAGCTTGTTGAGAATGGATGTCGCTTGGGGCTCCAAATCCTGCACCAAATGAGAAACAACACTAAAAGGAGAGGGTAAGTAGTTAGTCTTTGACATGACCTCACTTGACCTATCAACTACCTCTCTCAACTCTTGTGGTCTCTCTTCCTCACTCACAACCTCGATGCACTCAATCTCACATTTGTGGAGTCGCACATCTCTCTCTTTTTACCACTCTCTCTCAAGTTGGTTATGTGGCTCTCAACCTCACATGGGATTGTTTGCATCCAAGTTGATATGGGTGGAGGTACTCTTGGTGCATTCATCTCCATGCGCCTCCTCGGTCGAAGGGAAAATCCCATGCTCGACCATCTTCTCGCTCGCCTCGCCGCCAAAGATGCAAGCGCCATTTTGGATAGCGCCATTCACCACCGTGGTCGAAGGGAAAATTCCCATGCTCGACCAACTCCATACTCGCCTCCAAAGGTGGAGCCTTGATGGCTTCGCTGCGCTACTCTGATTTGCTTCTTTTGACACTTGGCGCCTTATTGTGGTTCGTTTCATGCTTGTAGTCTTCACGGGCCTTGGTCACCTTTACTTGCTTCTCCGCCTCGAGAGCACCATCCAAGAGGTCTAGCATGGTCTTGAAGTTCTTGAGGGGAAGTGATGAGATGATGTCAAAGTTCAATCCATCCTCAAAGTACTTCATCTCTGTTCTTGTACTAAAACCACCGGCTCGTCGCATTGCATGCTTCATTTCATTGAAGTAGACTTGGACCGGCTTGTCCTCTTGCTTGATGCACTCCACTTGGCGAAGTAGCTCCCTTGAGTACTTGGGTGGCACGAACTCATCTCTCATGAGCGTCTTCAAGCTTGTCCAATCGATGATGAGTTCCTTCATGGGAAGTAGACGCCACCATCTTGAAGCGTAGTCGTTGAAGTCCATTGTGGCTCGCTTGACTTCTTGACTTGTGGGTACTCGTTGAAGCTTGAGGAATTTCTCCATTCGCCATTCCCATTCAAGGTACTCCTCCGGGTCTTGAGTCCCATAGAATGGAATTTCTATGTAGTCTTCGGGCTCTTGGGCGCCGGGGAACTTGGTCTTGAGGGACTTGGGCATGGTGATCTTTGGCTTGTCGAGCTTGTCCACTCCGCCACCTTGGCAACCTTGTCGTCGAGGAGCTTTCTTGGTGGTAGGTGCTTGTATGGCTTCCTTCATCCTCATCCGTCCGTCGATGATGGCTTCTCCTCACGCCTTTGGGGCTTCGGACATTGAGGTTCTTGTCGGTGAAGTCCCTTGATGGAGATGAACGTGGATTACTCGCCTCATTCGTTGAAGACCCACGAGGCTCGAAGTGATGTTGTAGTGTGTCGTGTTCCCCCTTGTCCTTGTCTCTCCTTCTTGGCATCCATTTCGTGGTCAAACCTAAACATGGTTAAGATGCAAGCACAAAGGATATGTATGTGGTGTATGTGGCAGTTGGAACCCTACCACTAGTGCAGAAACCCTTATAGGGGAAGTTTACTAGTGGCGTCCCCCTAAAGAACCACGCCACTGGTATCCGCATAAAATATCAGTGGCATGCCTATATACTCCGACGCCACTAATAAAAGGCTACTAGTGGCGTGCCCATTAAACAACACGCCACTAGTAACTGGCACCCCGCAGTCGGACCCGGCATAAACTACTAGTGGTGTGGGGATCCGCGGGCATGCCACTAGTATAACTACTACTAGTGGCGTGGGCTACCATAACACACGCCACTAGTAATATCCCACTTACTAGTGGTGTTGCGTTACAACAGCATGCCACTAGTAACTTTGTTACTAGTGGCGTGCCTGTATATGCACACGCCACTAGTAATCTCTGCATTATTTAAATATCGATAACTTTTTATTTATAAGTCCAAATTAAGTGATTATTTTTTTAAAATTTGTAAAATAAATAGATGTATCTAATAGAATAAATATTATTTTTTGCTGACCATATTTAGATTTTATAAAAAATAAAATATCAATAATATGCGAGTAATATATGTTCTAGTAACCTAAAATCTATTTTAAAAAATTTAAAAATCTTTTTTTAATGAACATTAACATATGTTCTAATATGCTGAAAATTTTCACCGAGAAAAGACATCTGTAGTAGCTTGTATGGTGGCTTGTAGAAAAAAATCGGGGCAAAAAAAAGGCATTTAGAGCACTCAACCTTCATTAATATCTTTTTTAAAATTCAAATATCTAGAAATACATTTACTAGTGGCGTGTGCCTACCTACCAGATGCCACTAAAAGGTCATTAGGGGCATGTGGGCAATGGGGCACGCCACTAATAAGAAAAATACATCTAATTCCCTGAAAATAGCAAACTAACCCTAAAAAATCCCAAAATTTTACATGGAACTTTAAATGGTGTATATTCAATGTATAAAAAATTTCAAAGTCAAATGAGGAACAAAACTATCAGCTCTCTCTCAAACCTGACACTACTTTCCCTTCGAAACTACGATTCTTCCTCAGATATCCTTCGGTTTCTAAGCAACGTATATCAAAACTTTTGTGTAACTCTCTCAAAATTTAATCACAGCTTCTAGAGGTCATATAATGACATCATGCCTAGTTTCATAATTTTTAGACCACATTTACATTTTTTTAAATTTAAAAACCATTTACTACAAGTCAGTGTTTCAATTTTCCCATCCAGATTAGAGAATTTTCTAATATTTTCTTTCCTAACCCGTAAATATATACTCACAAACATAAATATGATTTTTCTACAAATTTTGTGCAACTTTTTAATGTACTTGTAGTTCAAATTTGAATTATATCCTTTAAATACCTAGAAATACATTTAATACCCTAAAAATAGAATACTAACCCTAAAAAATGCTAACTTTTTACATGAAACATTTAATGATCTATATTAAATGTATACAAATATTGAAACATAATACTAAAGCCAAAACCCTAAAAATTTAATAAAAACCCTAATTCCAGAATTATTTACTAGTGGCGTGGGTCGGTTGCCACACGCCACTAATAACACATTACTAGTGGCGTGGGTGAGCTCCCACACGCCACTAATAACATGCTACTAGTGGCGTGTCCTGGTGCTCACACGCCACTAGTAACATAGGGCATATACACTCCGATCCGAATGGATTTAGAATTAAGTGCATTTAGACCTTAGCCATTGTTTCCCTTTACTTTAAGGTTTAACATTTCCTCAATTTCCCATTCTCTCTCAACTCCCTCACATCGGTTCCTCCCGAGCTCTCTCTCCCTGATGCTGCCGGCGCCTCCTCTTTCCCCCAATGCTCCAAGCGCCGCCCTTCCTTGCTCCTTGGCTCATGCCGCCTTAGGGCTCAGATGCCCTCGCCGGTGCCTCCTCCCGAATGCCGTGTCGCCACCTCGCCGGCCACCTCACTGCGCCTTGGCTCTGCCTCGGTCGCCTCCCAGTCGCTCCCCTTTGGCGCTGCTCCACTCGGCTCCTTGCACCCGCCGCGTTGGCACCCTGCCCTGGGCTCGGTCCGGTGTTGCTCTGGTCGCCTCGCCGCGCCGCCCGAGGCCGCCGTGGCCCAGTGTTGAAGCCCGCCACCAGCGGCACTCGGCTCTGCCTTCGGTCTCCTTTACAGGTGAGGATTCCTCCCCAATTCTGACTTTGCCCAAAACCCCCAATTCTTCTAATTCTAGGGTTCCTCTATTGGGGTTTATTAGTGATGCCTGATTTGGCTTAAGTCCAAATGAGCATTAGTTGGTCCAAACGATGCTTAAAAATTGAAGTTTTGGATGCTTAATAATTTTTGAATGGAATGTTTGCTACCTCAGAATTTAGGATCATTGCCGTACTCTTATAGATATGAATCTGGTTCCAGCTCGATTTGTGATAAAAATAGACTATTGCCGGTTCTTTTCTTACTGATATCGACTAATTAGTTGGTTTGCTAGTTCGATCTGTTATTTTAAAACTGATAAGAACACACAGTGATCTTAGCTGTTCTCTAGTTCCTACATATTGTGTACATCTATTTTAGTCATCAGATTAACACGAGTAAAGATTTAAGAACTGGTATAGGAATAGATTATTATACTTGATTGTAGTTGTTATCCATTTTTTGATTCTAGAACTAAGCTTACTGATCTTGTATGCTTCCTCCTCTTTATCTAATCAATTAAAGTATAAATATATTTACTGATCTTGTATGCATGGATGTATTGACTTGACACTTCTTCCACATATCAGATCTAGCATTTAGTCATGTACAGTGTTTAGTGTTGAGCACTTAGCAGCTATTACTGCATGTAATTTCTGAATCTCTGCTGAAAAAAAGGTTTGCTCCCTTTGTTCACAAAAAGTACTTTCATAATACTGTTACCTTTCATAACCTTTTCTTTCCAAACGGCTAATGCAAACTACGGACCGATGTATCTGAGCTAATTCATGTTTTGCTTACATTCTTATCGATTTCCTCTAGATGTTACATGGAATATTTATTCCATCTAGCAGCAGATTTTATTGCTCACAGCTTATTTGTTCTCATTAATTTGCATAGATATATCAAGTCAATAATTTTTATTGCTTTGCTTCTTGACTTCTAATATGTCCAGATCATTTTTCTTGTCATAGTGTTTCTCTTTTCTCTGTTTTGTAGGTTTTAATACAAAAGGAGAAGTCAAAAAGAGGATGAGAAGAGAAGATGAACTAGATAGGTTTAGCTTAGGTTTATTTTTCTTTCTTCTTTCTTGTTCTCCTTAATTTCTAATATTCTTTTGCAATCCAACTTATTAGGCATGTATTTTGGACAAATGGATGATCTGTATAAATTAAATATGGTGTATATTTTTGAATCCGCAAATTTTTTTTTGGGCCTGAAAAATATACTAGTGGCGTGCGGGGGGCTGAGCACGCCACTACTAACAGCATATAATAATTTTTTTGGGGCCTAAAAATATACTAGTGGCGTGTGTGTTGTTGAGCACGCCACTAATATTGAGGTTACTAGTGGCGTGTGGCTAACAGCGCACGCCACTAGTAATAACATATAATAATTTTTTTTGGGCCTAAAAATATACTAGTGACGCGTCAGTGGTTGAGGACGCCACTAATATTGAGGTTACTAGTGGCGTTCCTTACATGCAGCATGCCACTAGTATATACGTTACTAGTGGCGTGGGGAAGAGGGCACGCCACTAGTATATGCGTTACTAGTGGCGTGTGGGCAGCACGCCACTAGTAACCAATTACCACCGGCGTGATACTAGTGGCGTGCTGCCCACATGCCACTAATAGGTATTTTGGCACGCCACTAATAAGGGGGTTCTACACTAGTGTACGCTTTTCGCTCACCTCACTTACCACCGAAGTCCTTGTCTTCCTTGGATGGGAGGATCGACGGTCTCCGTGGGAATCGGTGGCCTTCAAGAGGTAGTTGACAAGGTTCCAAGTCCCAAAAACTACCACACACAATGGCTTATGTGGAGCTCGGAAAAAGGTCAGCACAACACACACACTAAGCAATTGGATAATGAGATATTGCAAAGATTAGTAATAGTCCACAATAGAAACAATGCAATAAGAGTTGATCTCAAAAGATATAAGCGAAGCTCATCAACTCACACACAATGATAATGGGATTTGTGCAACCAAAGAAATGAGCTAGTACAAAATTTGCCTGGCGAAGACTATAAGCTCATGTTGCACAAATTCTAGGAAAGACGCTAGCGCGATTGCAAAGTTTGTAGGGCTACGGATTTGCACACTTGTACCACTCGCCTACTTGGAGCCTTTAGAGTTTTTGCGCTTTCCTACAAAAGATAGGCACTTTCTTTCTTCTCTTTTTTTTGTCTTTTTCTTTTTTATTACTTTTCTTTTTCTTCCTTTTCTTTCTTTGTGCCAAGACCTACAAGAACAACTAGCACTTACAATTTTGCTTGGGGTACTCTAGGTAGTATCAAGTGCACAAAGCCCAAACAATCATCGATAAGCTAGTCTTCATAGGTTCAAGGTAGACGCAAAGGGTAGAATGGCTCACAAAGAAATGCAAGGAGGAAGAGTTTTTTTTCTTATAGATGTTACCTTCCCTTGTGGTGTTTCGGCCTTGCTTCCGAAGATGGTATCAAGGAAATGATGGGATTCCACTTGGATGACCTAGAGCTTGTCGATAACTTCGAAACGAGCCCTAGTTCACCGAAAACGGAGTCCGGATGCGAAAGTTATGGCCGAAATAGTGCTTGCTGCGCAGTCTGATTTTGGCTTCCCGGAGATTCCGGATAAGATGGGCCGGATACTCCGGGGTAGGCCGGAGATTCTGGGGTAAAATGTCCAGATACTCCGGGGTATGTCCCGAGAGCACAAAAATCTTTTGTTGCGGTAGGCCGGAGACTCCGGGTGCATGGTCCAGATACTCCGGGTGTGTTGGGAGGTTTCAGATCTGAAACAGGGGCGGCTCCAAAAACCACGAAACGGAGAGGAGATTGGAAAAATAGGCCAAGGCAACGCAACAGGAGGTTAGATCAACAAGTATAGCAAAGATCTAATGGATCAAAACAAACCAAAGCTCACCCAAGACTCCGAATTGCATCAAGATTTCAAATCGGGCTCTTTTTGTGGGGTTTTCGAAGTAGGCAAGAAAAACCAAAACAAAGCTAGCAATTGGGGGTAGGGAAAAGAGGGGATACAAATCCAAATCGTGTCAACCTAGAGCTCTGATACCAAGTTGATACGGAGGGCTCCCGATCTTCACGATTTGGACAAGGATAACTAGGCTAGCCTAATTGGAAACCCACTCCAACAAAAAAACCCCAATGGGAAAGCCTTTGGAGACTAGGAACCAATTCAACAAACCTCTCAATTGAATGCCACGTTTACCACTCGGAGGCACACGCTGATCCGTTCAATCCAAAGGAAAGAAAGGCCTAGGGTGGAACTCCAAATCTAGAGGGATGAAACCCTAGATTAGGAGCAAAGCTCTACTTAAGTCTTAACAACAAGTCTAATCTCAATTAGGGTTTGGGTACGGGTATTTATAGTCCTAACCCCGTAACCTTTAGAGGCTAAGCCTAATCCTTACATGGGCCTCGGCCCGTTACTGTGCACAGACAGTGCGCCCGGACATTCCAGGGTACCTTGTCCGGAATATCTGGCTGTAGGGCCCGGACATTCCGGGGTAAGTTTTCCAGAATGTCTGGACGTTTTGATCAGTGGACGTCCGGAGGGTCGAAGCTGGCGCTCTGGGCAGGGGTCATCCGGAGCCTCCGGGGCTGGGATCCATAGTGTCCGGATGTGGAGCTGGCGGGAGATGTTCTCGGCCACCCATCCGGATTGTCCGGGATTGGATCCGGAATGTCCGGGTACCATCCCGAGAGGAGCACATTCCGGATGAAGGACGTCCGGAGAGTCTGGGTTTGATGCTCGGAATGCCCGGGTGTGTAGTTGGAGCTCGGTGCTTCCAGGATTGGTATGTCCGGAGTGTCCAGGATCCCTTGTCCGGAATGTCCGGACATGCTTTCCAGCCAGCCCAGGTTCTTCTTCCTCTTGGCTCCGTCGCGCTCCCTCTTGGTCGGTCCCTCGTACCTTGACATATTTAGAGTCAAAACATTAGGCAGCATACCATTCAAGGTACGATTAGATGGACACGTGTAAAGGAGAAGATTCACCTCTTCATGCCATGTCTTGGCAACATATGACTCCCTACACGTGTCACTTGGAGTTGAATAGCTTGATAGAGTGTTGTCCATGGCGATGTCCGCATCACGTGATGTGCCAGCTGTTTCGGGCTAGACTCACCTTCTCGACCGCCCCCATCATCCAGCAGGTACTCGACTACTTCAGGTTGGAGATCTCAGACCTCAATCCTATGGCGATCGCGCGCTAGGCCATCTTCGAGTGGGCCATGAAGTCCATGCGGATGGATAGCTTGGCGACGTGCTTCGCCCTCTTCCATGAGCCCGTTATGACTTCGGTCACCATTCACAGCAGTGCTCAGTCTCTTTATGGGATTGTCAGCTTCCACGCCAACCATCGGGCCGATGCTCCCTACCCGGTCACTGGTCATGGCACTAAAGAACAAGTGGAAGAACTGGAGGAACGAGTGGTTCTACTACCGAGTGGGCAACTTCGGCTTCACCGGTTCCAAGACCACCCCTGGTTATACCCTCGCAAGCTCCTTCTAACCTCTAGCAACATGTCAAGGTATGATGCCCTGGGGAGATGAGCCATCAGCTCTCTTCTCACGACCTCGTTGAGGAGTACCTTCTACTTTGAATCCACCCACTCACGACCTGCTACCGCATGAAGGCTCACGCACTTCCCGAAGGGAAGCCCCTTGGCCCGTGTGACTTCTACGGGTACAAGCCCACCAAAGGTAACTTGACCAACTTCTCCCCATTGTTGAGCCATTGGGCTTCTTCCTTACGCTTCCTGTTGGATGCCGCCTTATTCAAGATACGATCTCCCCCGGGCCAAGAAGGATGCGAACGTCATCCTCGGATGATACCCGCCGTCCGAGGCCTAGGATATACAGAAGGTGATTAGCGGACACCAGAACCAGACCTGCGAGCTCTTCAAATGGGATGTGCCACCCCGCTTGGACATCACCCCAGCCAAGGGTGCGAAGGTGCGCGAGAAGCGAAAGTGTGCCGCCCCGTCTTCGCTTAAGGGTAAACAGAAGGCCCACATCACTAAGGAGCTGGCGGATTGGTCTGATAATGATGAGAGCGACCAGCGCGAGTCATCGGCGCTGGGCGAGGCCAATTCCTAAAACTTGGATGAGGATGAGTTCGAGGCAGGGTCCCATGTCGGAGGCGGCAAGGAGCTGCCCTCGGTCAAAGAATGAGATGAGGCTACCACGAAGCCTAGCCGAGTGAAAGGACCGAAGGTGCCGACTAGAGGGGGTGAATAGGAGGCTAATTAAAATTACTCCTTTTAACTTTGTTGAACGGATTAAGTCTTAGCTAGTTGCAGGATGAGCTAACTGTGTAACAGGTAAGCAGCACAGGCAAGAAATTATGCATGAATTAACACTTAGCTGTCACACAGGTGGCTAACACAGGTGAGCTAACAACCTAGAAACAATGTGCAACCTAACTGGCTGTGTAACAGGTAGCTAACACAGGTGTGAGATAAGATCAATAACAACTGAGCCACAGCTAAGGTAGCACAAGTAGAAAGGTGATCTACAGCAGATGAACAGAATAAATCTAAGATCACACAAGCATGCAAGAATAGCAAGTACTCTAAGAAATACAGTAAGTACTCAGAGACAAGGTGTTTTTCACCAAAGTTCCCTTCTCTTCTCAGAGAGGTACGTCTCTATTGGAGGAGAGACTACTCCAAAGAGATAGCCAACACTGAATCATGCTTGTTCTCCGAGTACCTGACGATCAGGCCCCTTGCTTTGCTTGTGGAAGTCCTTTTGCCTTGCAGCAGGTAGACTTCAGATCACCTTCACAATCTACTGGCTCAGCCCACACAAGCTTGGGTGATACCAGCAACTCCTACACCCATCTAGGAGGAGACACTCCAAGAGTAATAGATTCAGCAGCAACGAATCTTGGAGGAACCAAATGCTCTTTTGCTCAAGGACTCTAACTCTCTTAGGAAGGTTTGCTTTTGTTCCGAGTGAAAGAGGCTTGCAACGGTAGGATGTGCTTTACTGGTTGGTTGATTGGTTGAGGTCGAAGACCTCCCCTGGTCCCCTATATATAGGGTTCGTAGGAACCCGACCGTTACACTGTTGCCACGTAGGATTAAGTGAGCCACCGGTGACAGGCACCGGTGACACAGCTGCACACTACGCCCAACCTATAACCAGCTCGGGCAGACCGACACCTGTGTCACCGGAGGCTGACACAGGTGAATCCTTAACTGACATAGCAGCACTACTCAGCCCGGTCCTAGCACATGACATGCCCTCAGCATGCAACTACTCTGATCCCTAATAAGGAGAGAACCTTCGACAGTCTTCTGACTCAGCAGACAAACCATCACAGTGTAGGTCCCTTAGCATTTAATAGCTCTCCCCTGGTACAGAGACGTACTGAGTCATAGAGTGCTAGACCACCTGTGACACAGCTGTGTCACACCAGTGACTCTAACCCTAGGGTTTTCTACTACTAGCACTGCAGAGTGCTAATAAAAACCAGCTTCACACTTGTGCAAAACTGTTGACACAGGGCCACTGACCTCAAAGCATCAGTGCCACTGTGCAACACCCTGAGCATTGAGCAAAAGATCCTCCACAGATTATTACTACTTCATCCCTCTTGATAGTACGGGTGTTTCCTATGGACTCAAAGAAACTAGCAAATCTAGGCTTTACCTGCAACCTACTGTATTTACAGCCCTTGACGCATCAAGCCACCATCACCTTGCTTGCAACTCCTTGCACAGCATTGGCTTCCTCACAGTTGTGACACAGCTGCCTAGCACAGCCATTCCTTTGTCCTGAAAACCACCTTTGAACCTTTTGGGTGGTCATCATTCCCTTGATGACCCTTCTTCCTGGAACCTATTTAACCTGCTTACACTCATTGTAAATGTTAGATCCCAGATTGAGTTGCCATTAACCATCAAAACCACTTAGGGGCCTAGATGCTCTTTCAATCTCTCCCTTTTTGGTGGTTAGTAGCAACCCATTCATCAATTTCACATAAAGATTGAATGAGAGATACATGTGCAGGTTGTTAGAAAATACTCCCCCTGAAGCTGTTCATAATAGATTTGCTTCTATCAAACTAGTGCACAATTTTTAATTTTGAATATGAGCAGTATGTTCTTACAACTTACACTTTTATCAGTTCGAAGAATGTGTATCAGAGCATATGTCATTTCATAGTATATGTATCAAAGCATACGACATAAAGAATATATCTGAACTGATAATAACTGAAGTATATGAGTTTTAATCAGAGCATTCCAGTTATGATAATGGAGCATATAGATGTGTATCAAAGCACAAATGGAGCACAAATTTATGTGCAAAGCATCAGAGCAAAAACTTACTGCATCAGATCAAAAGATTACTGTAGTTTAAATTGTTTGTGATCAAGACAGAAGAATCATAAATTAAAACACAAGTCTTGATACAGTAAAATATTTACTCCCCCTATATCCAAAATACTCTCTCTTATATTTATCTCTCCCTTTAGCACTTCTCCCCCTTGCACTATTACTACCATTTTCTCTCCCCCTTTGACACTAAAACACCAGAAAGGGGATGAGGAGAAGAAACATTCAGGGGAACTTGGTCTTCAGTAGCTGGAGAACTTCTGACAGTTGAGCCTACAGCAGATCGATTTTGGAATCCAGACTGTCAACTTTGGTTCTAAGCTGAAGATTTTCTCTGTGCAGAGCTGCAAACTGAGTTGGCATGACTTTGTTCTAATAGGCTCTGGCTGTTGCTTGAGACATGAGAGGGGAGGACAGAGTGCCATCTTCAGCTACCTGTGTCACAGACACTAACTCAGCTGGGTCAGCGACAGGGGACTCAGCTGTGACACCGGTAGGCACTTGGACTTCAGGCACTGGCACCGGAGGAACAGGCACTTGAGGAGCTGTGGGAGCAGCTGTGTCACCGGGGGCAGACACAGCTAGATAAGGAGAATCACCAAACAGAGCTGGCACAATAACCTCATCAGGATGGTCATCAGCCTAAGGCCTGAGCTGGGTCTTGATGGTCTTCACAGTCATATCGAAGTTGGAATCCAGAAGACCTATGCGTTGAAGGATCA
>JAGXJF010001156.1:0-404485 GCA_019208055.1 Stipa capillata
TGTTTCCTCCCAGATAGGTGATAACTTAATGTAGACACAGCTATCATTGTCAATCGCCTATGGGCCCGTCTAGACATACGAAAAAACTAAGCACACTAGAACTGTGAAACGGGAGCTAACTAAGAGAACCGGTTTCCCAAGAGAAACGCACCGCAAGCAAAGCAAACCACCGCTGCCCCATTCCTACCGCGGCAGCTCCCTTTAGCTATTTCCACTGCCGCGTCCTGTCCCACAGCCTCAAGTCCCTTCTCCTCTCTGTTCTAGCCGGTACAGCCTCATCCAAGACTGATATCTCAAAAAACGTCCCAATACGTTGTTCAATCTTTAGTTCCCGTCTTTTCATATAGACCATTGTTCGAAAAAATCCCAATAATACCCTCTGCACAGAGCAGATCAGTACCCTACAGTCAATTTCAAACTCGAATACTTTGTTTAAATTCCTTCTTGCACAGGGGGATACTACGCCACTAGGGTTTCCGAGCATGTAAACTTGTTTATTTTTAGCATTGCCTAGTTACAACCATGCATTCATGTTGCTTAGCTCAGAGGATAAAAAGGATAGTTATCTAGGAAACCCCTCTCTAAACATACGCCTCCATATTTCGTTAACCTCTTTGTCAAATATATTTCACTCACCGAATAGATGATTCCGTCCTTTGACCAGTGGACTAGAGTTCAAGTTTCATGTAGCCTAGTGGTCCATCGTCTCTTCACTTAGTGCGCGTGATTCCACAGCATAGGAGCATGTGCTTAACACCAAACCCTAGAAACCTGGTGTACTGATCATGCAGTATATATATAATCCTCCTAGTGTTATCCCCATCATGTTAAACCCTTCGGAAGCACGTTAGATCCAGAGCTCATGCATATTTATATACTCATACACATGTTGCATAGTTTCGAGATGAAAGGGCATCGTAAAACCCTAACACCCTAGCCCCCTCTAAGACCGAGGTATGGTTTAAATATTGCTTGAGCATATTTTTGGATCTTAATGGTTCTCCTCGCGCCGTTAGTGATTCGTTGTTTTTCCGACGTGTATGTTGCGACGCGTGTGATACCTCACGCGCAGGATTCCCCGATGTTTGTCGTATCAGATTTGCGATCGACTCGGCCGGATAACGCCAGGCAAGCCTCTCCGCCCTTGATCATGTTGAATCCCAGTTTACGAAATATTATTTTGTTTTGAACCATGCATGCTATATTTTATCCCTGTTACTATTATGTAGAGTAGCTATCACCGATGATAGGAACCCTAGTCCGACCTGTAATCTTTGTCGTCTTAGGACTATTGTATTCCGAAGATTTATCGAAACTTAGGGTAGTGTAGATATATATATACATATGCTTAGCCCCGCAGTAGATGAATTAGGTTTTCAAAAACGGAAAGCAACACCCCATATTTCATGTAATGAAATATCGAAAGGGCACCGTCGCGTCCGGTTGTAGAGGTGCATGGAAGGTAGGATATGCATGGGTTGGGATATTCTACCGGAAATGTTCTGTGAACCGAGCTAAAAGGGAGAAGATTTTGATCCGGGTTGGTAATGAAGGGTGTTCGCAGGGAGTTGTTAAAGAGCGAGGTAAGGCCCGTCGTGGTTCTCGTTGCCCGTTATCGGGAGTGGTGTGGAGTCCTTCTCGGATCACCTAAGGACCTGTCTTAAGTGCCGTTTGGCCAAGTCTACAGTACGACCACATGTCCTTTGTGGGAAGGACTTGATCTAGTAACCGTCCTGGACTAGCATGAACCCGTGGGCAGTTTAGTAGAGTGCAGATGGGGCGGGTAGCTCCGAGAGGGCTAAACCCGTGGTAACGAGGTTTGGTTCGCCACAGAGTTGGAACACCAACCTCCTCGTAGCAGGGATACTGACTCGAGCTAGGTGTGGGACATGTCCTTCTGACGGGTTCATGGCTGGGTTCACAGCGGTGAAGAGTCTCGTTGTACAGCTCTGGACACATGCGACGCGTAGCATGCCCAGGGGGAACTACATCGTGTGGGTAAAGCCGTACAACCTCTGCAGAGTGTTTAGAAACTATTCGAATAGCCGCGTCCGCGGTCATGGACGAACTTGGTCGGGCCACACTAAAGTAGTCTGGCTTCTGAGCCCAAAAAGGATTTCTGGGTTATGGGTTTAAGGACGCGAACCGTCGTGTTCGCAGGGCAGTTTGCCAAGTTCCCGTCGTATCGGGAGATATGAAGTCGGGTTTTCCCGTAGCTACGAGCAAACCCTAGAATCCCCGTAAGTACGAGGTGAGTGTCGTCTACCTGAGGAACCGGGTGATTAGGAACCCCGTAAGTACGAGGCGAGCTGCGTCTCCCTGTGGAACCGGGTAAGTACCATGCTGTACCGTTGTAACGGTAAGCACAAAGTGAACTCCCCGTTGCAACGGGCGAGTGTTTTGAGCAGTACTTTATCTCGCTGCGTCGAGATAATTTGGATAAAATCGCTTTACATCTATGTATTTATTTCAAATGCAAACTTACTTTCTCGCACAACATGAAACTTAGGATAGAGCCATGTTATTGATAAATTCCGAGCATGATCATATCCGTACTAAACTCCCCGGTGGAGCGCTTGCGAGTACATTCAATGTACTCACCTGGCTTGTTGATCTGGCCAGACCGATGGGCGACCGTTCGAAAGCAACGGCGGTATCCGCGATAACTAGGGCGAACCCCCAGTCAGTTGCCTGTTGGGAACGGCATATTGATGAGCTCATCACCGCTCGATTTTCCGCTGCAAGATTTCTAGCCGTTGGGCTAAAGGTATAGCTTTTCGATCTTAAAGATCGGATTATGCTTTATATTCTAATAAGTGCATGTATGATTTTGATACACAGGTAAACTTGTGGGTATCGGCTACTGATCCAGGGACCAATACCGTAAACACAAGGGCTTATCCGGCCTTAAAACCGGGCGTGCGCCACAGAGCCCCATCTCTGGCAGCCTTGAGATGCTCGGACATCATTGATATGTAACCTCTCGAGGGAGGTCAGGCTATATAGGTTTTCAGGAAGTGGTAAGAGATTCAGGTACATCCAAAACTGAAGTTCTTGGAGGGAGGTTAGAAGTTGAAACGATCTCTCTTGGCAAGACGTTGTCATATGGCGCTACTATATCGAAGAAGTGGTACAAGCAGAAGTAGAGGACAAAACATGACAGAGGGCCATGATATCGCAAGGCTTAAATTAGATCCTCATTGAGATGCTTGATGTTTCTGATAAGTATGTACTGCCTTACCTAGCCTCAAATTTTGACATATAGAACAGGCGAAACTATATAAAGCCTGCTACTAGTCTGGGCAAAAACCGAAATTTCACAAATCTAAGACAAAGCTGAAGCAACTAGTCTTCAGTTTCCATTCCCGGAACGCTTTTTCAGAGAACATGTAAGAGCTTTGCACATTTTTTCATTAAGAAGAAAGCAAGTGATTTACAAGAATTCAGCCACGAACGGCTTTTTCATTCAAAGGAAAGGAAAAATCGAATACCAAACCAAGCAACTCTTTAAAGCCTATCTCGCACAGTGGATCATACAACCATCGATGATAGGCGTGTGCCTAGCGTTCCTTCTCAGCTTTGAACCCATCTAGCACTGAGGAGAAATCATGACTCTCACCCTAGAAGATTCGGCTGTTACGCTCCCGCCAAGCTATCTAGGTGGTGAGGATTGGCGTGTCATCGAAGCATTGGGTCGCAAAGCGGGGAGTCATTGTCGTCTTGAGTGCCACCAATCCTGAATAAAATCAACCTGGAAGGCGGTGACATTTCTAGTCCAATGACAGTGCATGGGGATGTGCTCTGCCGTCTCTTGTTCCTAAGAACAAAGAGGGCAAATCCCATGGTTCAGCATATTGTGACGAGCAAGCCTGTCCACTGTCCAGAATTCTATGCTACATTGCAAGCCAAGGAAGAAACAACATTTGAGAGGCGCCTTCGCTTCCACAGGTACTTGTGGCAAGGAATAGAGCTCTCCCAAAGAAGGCCCGCTATGCAGACTGGTCGAATATTGAATAATGAGGTTCCAACGCCATGAAATGGTATCCTCCTAGAACCAAACTAAGACATTCGCTTGGTCCGTACGTAAACATGGGTTACTTACCTGTGGGTTGACCAGCCGGGAGTTAATTGCACAAAACCACCACAATTGGGCTAGGGTTTCAGAAAGCCACCGGTTTTCATTTTTTTTCAAAAAACTACCGGTCTCTGGACAGGCCGTTGCAGATTGCACTGATCGCTCGCTAACCGCTCGTTGACGCCCGTACTGACCAGTGGGGCCCGCCCGTCAGGCTGACGTGGCTCGGGGTAACGGCCTTTAGGCAGCGGACGTTAGGTGTCCTCCTCTTTTTCTGTCCAGCGGGACCCACCAGCAGCTTTCCTCCCCAACCTTCTTCCTCCTTGGTCCGATTTCTCCAAGATTTCCCATCTCCCTTGATTCTTCTGCCAGCAACCACCAAGCCGTGAGCGCACGGCACCGCCGGTGCCGACGTTCGCGCAGTGCGCGGCGGTTAGGCGGCTCGTTAGGCGTACGGTTGGCGCACCACCATCCGCATCTCGGCCGCTGCCGCCGTGACCGTGGACGAGGAGTCCCCGGCCTCCGACCTCTCGTCCTTCCTCAGCTGCAACGGCACAGCGGCGTACTCCGACGGCGCCGTCCCGCCGTATTCCGATCTGGCCGCGAACCCGCACTCCGATCTGTTCCCCACCTCCCCCTCCTCCGATCTGGTCTCCGACGTGGTCGTCGACGCGTAGTGGTCCTCCTCATCCTCCCATCCGCCGCAATGCACCTCCTCCTCCTCCTTGTCGCGACCTCGACCTCGACCTCTTCTTTGAGGTGGTCGCGGTGGTGGTGGTTGTAGCTCCGGGCCTTCTCCTCCTCGTCGAGCTCGCGGATGCGGTTGGCCTCCTCGAGGTCGCTCTTGCAGCGGTCGAAGAACTCGGAGTCCGGCGGCGACGATGGGTAGAAGTTCTCCCAGTCCCTCGCCGACGACGAGGACGGCGTCCCCACCACCGGCTGTTTCCGGAACGACGACCGCGCCGGGCTCGCCACGCTCAAGTCTGACAGGATGTGCGACACCTTGAGCCGTCACATCCTCGGATCCTTGTCCCTGCCCGAAGCAGCGGCTGGTGGTGGTGGCGGTGAGGCCGCCGTGGAGAGGAGGACGGGGGCGGTGTGGTAGGAGACAGCGAGGGACGGGTGGCCCTGCGCGAAGCGGGAGAGCGCGCAGCGGTGACCCAGAGGGAGCGGAGGTAGTCGGCGTGGGTCGACGCCAGCAGCTGCCGCACCGCCACGACGTCCTTGATGTTGCGCCGCCGCTCCTTGCACCGCCACACCGTGTTCTCATGCTCGACCGGCTGCTCCGCTCGTCCTCCTCCCCCGCAGATCTCTCTCTCCTCTGGCTGCTGCTGCTTCGGTAGAGAGAGGGAGGAGTGAGGAGTGTACTTGAGAGGGAGTGAGCTGCCTGCGTGTGCTTCGGCTGTGCCTGCTAGTTTAATTTTTAATTTTTCTTTGCGGTCCCGACCGAGCCGCCTAACGTCCGTTGCCTGCGAGCCGTTACTCCGAGCCACATCAGCCTGACAGGCGGGCCCCACTTGTCAAAACGGGCGTCAACGAGCGGTTAGCGAGCGATCAGTGCAATCTGCAACAGCCTGTCCAGAGACCGGTAGTTTTTTGAAAATAAAAAATAAAAATCGATGGCTTTCTAAAACCCTAGCCCCAATTGTGGTGGTTTTGTGCAATTAACTCACTAGCCGGAGATGAACTGATGACGAGTCGCGAGGTGATCCCCGAGGGGACAATAAGCCGATGATATCAGTCCATCGTTCGACGGCCACCCGCGCGTGGACCCTGCATAGACCTAGTGCAGGTTCCGGTCAGGCATTTCCGCGAACACCTTTGGGGCACATCGCACCGAACGCACCGGGCCGGAGTCGGGTCACATTCGACAAGTCCCCGCGCCAAGGCGGCCGGCACCAGAGATGGAGTGCAGAGGCGCGCGCTCTCACCGGCACGCGGCCGTAGAAGCGCGCACCCCACACTTGCCGCGCCAGGCATGCCGCCGCTCCGCGTGGCGCACAAGATGATGAACTGTGGAGCGGGCATTGCCCACGAGCGGCGGGCAACGCAGGCGAGTAGAGATTTCTTGTTTGAAGGAGGAAGAGGAAGGAGCGTGGGATGAGGAGACCATGAGAGCACGGCGGCGCGGCCGTGACGAGGTATAGCTCGCGACCTCACGTCGTCGCCTGGCTGGATGGAGTGGATGATCGCGTGTCAAGCACCTGTTCCTGGCTCTTCTGGATGGGCAGCAAAGCAGCACGCCTCTACAATAATGGCAGTTCGCGCAGTGAAGCTCGTTAATCATGCACCATTCAAGGGAGATAGCTTGGTTAACTTTAGCTTGAAATCGCATAGCTGCAAATTTGAAGGCTGCAATTTTTCCAGGTTGCATTCCACGATTCTAGTATTCCTCCCTGACGCAAGTAACACTCCCTGGTTGCAACTAAAATGATTGCAAGTACAGGTCGGAGATTGGGAGAAGAGGGCCGCGGGACCGTGACAGTGGAGCTTTTCTTACCCAAAAAAAGAAAAAAAAACTGGAGCTTCGAACCGCCCGTTTAGACTTTCAAAAGGCTGCACCTCTCCGGCCTCTTCTTTTTTTTTGAGAAACTGTCCAGCCTCTTCTTAGGCCCAGTTCTTTTCAGCTTGTGCTTCTCTACAAACCGTTTCTAGCTTCTCTACCCAAATGAGCTGCGGTGGGGAGAAACTCACCTCGAGTTCTTTTGGAGCTTCTCCAGAAACTATGCGGGATGAGTTGCTTGCGGCGGAGGAGCTCCGCGGGGGAGAGACCGGGGGAGGGGGAGAGTGGCGGCGGAGTCGGGGCGGCGGAGACGGGCGGGTGGCGGCCGGGGGAGTGGCGGAGGAGCTCCACGGGGGAGCGGCAGGGGAACGGCCCGAGGTGGCGGTGAGAGACCGGGGGAGGGGGAGAGTGGCGGGGAAGCGGCGGAGGAGATCCACGGGGGAACGGCGGAGGCGGCGAAGGAGCTCGACGGGGGAGCGGCGGGGGAGCAGCGGAGGAACGGCCCGACGGCGATGAGAGACCTGGGGAGGGGAGATCCACGGGGGAACAGCGGAGGCGGCGAAGGAGCTCCACGGGGGAGCGGCGGAGGAATGGCCCGACGGCGGTGAGAGACCGGGGGAGGGGGAGTGGCAGGGGAACGGCGGAGGTGGCGGGTAGGCAGGCTGCGGCCGAGGGAGGTCGGGTGGATGCGTCGGGGCGAAGAAAATAACAGGAGAGGAAGAGAGAAGCTCGGGAAGCTGGTCCTGGACAGCTTATTTTCACTCAACAGGAGAGGGCTCAAGCTGCAAATTTAAGCTATTGACAAATTTTGAGTTCTTTTCAGCTTGTGCTTAATTTCACCTAAAGCTACTCTAGAAGCTGAAAAGAACTGGGCCTTAATCTCCCGTCCCGAAGCAGCAGCACCGCCTACAGCCCAACAACAACAAAAACTGCAGCACGCCTCTACGCTACACGCACTAAAACAGAAGCTCGTTAATCATCCGCCCCAGTCAAGCGAGGCAGTTCGGTTGACATTTAGCTGCAAATCGTAAGGATAAAAAAAAATTCTGGTTGCGCTTAAATGAACCAACTATGCATTAAGATCAAACAGAAAAAGAAAAGCTGACAGTAGCATGACGAACCACTAGGCAGTATGATAGATGATTCTTAATTGTCTGGCTAATATACCAGCACGGACTCCAATAAGAGAATATAATAGCAGACAAAAGTAATTTGTTCGCATTTCGCTAGAATCGCGGAGGAACAAGGGGACTTCTGCGGTCCTAGATCAAAATCAGCTCACGAGCTCAGTCATCACCGAAAGTTATCTTCTTTCCTGCGAAAGAACACATGTATAGTAAGACTGGTAGTTCTACAAAGAAACAAATGAAACTCCGGGTAATTTGCTATTCATGTAGCAGTGAGTTACCTGCACTAGGTGTACCAGCACTCTGCCTGTGAGGCGTACCACTCCGGCCACCACGGCCTGTGTCACCCCGTCCCCTGTCACCCCGACCAAATCTTGCACGTCCGCGGCCACTGTCACCTCTGCCACCCCGGCGGCCCCTGTCACCCCTGCCAAATCTTCCTCTTCCACTGTCACTACCGCCTCTGCCACTACTAAAGGCGCCATCTCTGTTATCTGGTCTAGGCTTCGCTTCATCGACATACAAGCTGAAGCCACCAAGGTTAGATCCGCTCAGCTCATATGCCTTCGACAAGGAACTCTGATCACTAAATTCCATGTAGGCTATCCTGCAAACCAGACAAGCTACGAGTCACTGACAAGAATGAGAATAGGACAGTGCATTTTAGAATGCAGGAATTTCAAAAGAAACTGTAAAATTTCTCAAAAATTCTAACTTAGACACTAGTTCCAAACATGGGCTTGACCTAGGTGCAAATGTATTTCATATAACAGAGCAAACTTACCCTTTGCTTGCACCAGTTTCATAATCCTTTGGAATTGAAACTCTTGTAATCTCTCCACATGAGCCAAAATGTTCTTGAAGTGAGCTGCGGATCTGGTTTAGAAAATAGTCAGCATAATATAAGAGACATGAATAAAAAGACTAAAGTACCTCATAGAATCAGTCAGAATTTACAAAACAGAAAGGGGCTCAATGTTTTAGAAAACAGAAATGGGTTCAACGTTTCAAATTACCTGATCCTCCCCGAGAGATGAATCAAAGCCTCTGATAAAGGCAGTGTTGCTAGAGCTTTGACCAGGTTTCTTGAAAGAACTATTCTCCCTCCTGATGAACACAGAAAGTTAAGGCCCACAGACATAAAAACATAGGCAAAATATCTAAAGCTATTTCTATAAAGATAATCATATATGACAGTTAGTTAGAAAATTACGCGCTGCCAGAAGTATACGCGCCTCGCTCACGAGCACGATCGAGCCTGACAGGTCGCCCCATCAGATCATGACCATTAAATTCAAGTGCCTACAATTAGACGATTAATTGCCAAAGTGTGAGAACAAGGATCACCAAATAAAACTAGATTGCAATTACATGTTTGCTTCATGGATCAGCTAGTCTCTAAACTAAATAGGTCACAAACAAATATAATAAAGCAGAAAGTTAACCTTGTTAGCAGCTTCAGCTGTAGCAAATTCAACATGTGCATAGCCCTTGGAGCTCCCATCATCAAAGGTAGCAAAACGAATATCAACAACATCACCTGCCTCCTTGAAAAATTGCTTCCTACATGATGTGGAACAAATGAAGTCAACAACCATATATTCTTAAAAAAGATGAAAAATAAAGTCTCAAACTTACACTTGTTCACTCTCCACACTGTATGACAAATTCCCAACAAAAATTGTCTTTGACTCGGTAGCTTGACTGCTGCCAGGAGTTTTTGGCTACAGCAAATAACATTAATATTGAACGTCAAACATTCATCAAACATGCAAGAGAACACAGTAGAGATAGCCGGACCATACTTCATTCTGCACTGATTTTGTGTTTTGTACAGAGGATCCCTGTTGATTAAAAGAACTATTACAATAAAACTGATAGAGAGGTGCAGAACAATGTAGAAAGCCAAGAAAACATGCATAAAGCAAGAAATGAAGATATTAGAACCTTTTTCATGGGAGTTTTAGCCAGCTCGTCACTTTCCTCATGACTATCTGCATCATCATCAGAGCTTTCTTCAGAACTGTCAACAGCACTGCTGCTTCCTTTCTTGGCAACCTTAGGAGCCGTCTCATCACTGTCAGCATCATCATCGGAGCTTTCTTCAGAACTGTCATCATCACTACTGCTTCCTTTCTTGGCAACCTTAGAGGCTGGCTTGGCAGCACCAGAAGATGCAGAATCCTGTAAACAGAAGAGGAAATGTAATGATAAAATAAAATCTTCAGAAGGAAAAGTAAACAACAAAATCAGCACCTTAAGCTTCTTTTGTGGAGGCTCTTCATCGCTTTCATCAGAACTATCATCGGAGTCATCTTTGGACTGTGGAGTTTTCTATTGAATTAGAACAAGATTAATTATGTACAACATTATATAAGACAATAATTTCAAGGAAATAAACTTTAAAAAAGAAAGCGTACATGTCCATTGTTTTTATCTGTTGTCAGAGGTCTTTTTGCAGGGATAGTAGATTTTGCTGGCTGCAAAACATCGCAGAAGAGATCTAAATATTGCACAACAAAAAGTGACCAGAAATAAACAAGTAACGGAACACTTACTTGGTCAGAATCTGAATCCGAGTCAGTATCTGAGCCATCACTAGATTCTTCTGTCTTTGTAGAAACAGCAGCCTTGGAAGATTGAATTGTTTTAGCAGTGGTATCCTGGACATAGAATGTAATTGCATTAGAAAGGCTGCAGGGATAAAATATCTTGCTGGCTGCAAAAGATTGGATAAGAAATTTAAATATTGCACAACAGAAAGTCACCAAGAGTAAACAAGTATCAGAACACACACTTCTTCAGAATCTGAATCTGAGTCAGTATCTGAGCTATCACTAGATTCTTTGTTCTTTTTAGCAGCAACCGCCTTGGAAGATTGAACTGGTTTAGCAGTGGTATCCTGGAAATAGATAGAAAAATGTAATCACATTAGAGAGACTATGAATGATAAAGCCTCTATTTCGAAATCAGTAATAAAGTGACTACCTCATCCTCAG
This sequence comes from Stipa capillata, assembly GCA_019208055.1. Lineage (NCBI taxonomy): Eukaryota > Viridiplantae > Streptophyta > Magnoliopsida > Poales > Poaceae > Stipa > Stipa capillata. The sequence goes on from JAGXJF010001156.1 coordinate 10,705, forward strand.
AGTCAGAGTCAGAGTCGGAGTCACTTTCAGAATCAGAGCTTTCACTGGATTCTTCCTTTTTCTTGGCTACTACTGGCGCTTTAGTGGGCATATCCTGGAGACATTGCTTCAGTCAGGACTTAGAAACTATTGTTGGCTAAGAACAACGCTTGCGCATACTCCACAAACTTAAACCACAAGATCAGGGGAATGGGAAGCATGCGTAGTGAGTCTGTGGAGTATTCGCTATCTCACATAGAGATGCAAGGCAAGAAACATGTTTGCTTACCTCATCTGATTCATCATCAGAATCACTATCCGAGCTGTCCAATTCCTGGTTTTTCTTTTGCACAGCAGCAAAAGAAGAATTCTTCACTTGAGTAGCTGACTTCTGAAAAGCAATGAAATGAAACACAGTGAGATCAGGCAAAATTATGTTTTGAATGTAATCGCATTAGAAAGACTATGAATGATGAAGCCTCTATTTCAAAATCAGTAGTAAAGTGACTACCTCAACCTCAGAGTCAGAGTCAGAGTCACTTTCAGAATCAGAGCTTTCACTGGAAACTTCCATTTTCTTGGCTACTACTGGTGCTTTAGTGGGCATATCCTGCAGACATTGTTCCAATCTGGACTAAGAGACTATTGTTGGCTAAGAACTACAGTTGCACATACTCCGCAAAATTAAATTACAAGATCAGGGGAATGGAAGCGTGAGAATGAGTCCATGGAGTACTCATTGTCTCACATAAGAGATGAGAGGCAAGAAATATGCCTGCTTACCTCATCTGATTCATCATCAGAATCATTATCAGAGCTGTCAGATTCCTGGTTATTCTTTTGTACGGCAGCAACTGAGGAATTCTTCACTTGACTAGCTGGCTTCTGAAAAGCAACAAAATGGAACACCGTGAAATCAGGTTAAAAGATGTTTTGAACTAGCTGACCCAAGAGTGACTATAGTAGCACAGGGTACAAGCTACGGTTTTGAGTTCAACATTATCACAAAGCTTGTATCCATGTGTTCCCTTCATATTTTTTGGAAAACAAAATCAGCTCGAATTTATTGAATTATACAAACATTGAACAAAATTGTATACTCATATAAGTACCTTTTGTACGCATTTATTAATTAATTTACATATATCAATGGTTATTTGTACATTCAATACCATATTAATTCCTTTGATATAAAATAAACTCAAGACACATTTTTCCATAAACACACAAATCAAACAAAATGTTGTACATTATGTGCTCAATTATAAAGCGTTGTGTAGAAAACATATAAATTAAAATTTTGGAGCATAATAAAAACAGAACTTATCCGATATGGCATCTGCAAAAGGTCCATCAAGGGAAAGTAAACAACCAACACATATAACATAGCTGACAGCATAGTCGACCAACAAAAATTGATGACTACGGTTAAAAACAGAACTATGTGTAACAATATTGGTTAGGCAGAACAAGAGGAAAAACAATTATGAACATGTCATGAAAACAAACCCTCACTTCATCATCCTCATCTGAGCTGCTGTCAGAGCTGCTCTCGTCGCTGCTGTCGGACTCGCCCTTTTTTGAACCATTGATAGCAAGTGCAGCAGGTTTCTTCAAAGGGGCAGCAGGCTTTTTTGTAGGTTCATCGTCAGAGCTGCTGTTAGAGCTGCTCTCGTCGCTGCTGTCGGAGCTGGACTCCTGTTTAGCAGATTGTGGAGCCTTCTGAGGTTGCATAGCCTTCTTCGGTTGGACCATCACCTACAAAGATTTATTTAGCATGATGATCTACAAGAAAAGAGAAGAGGGAGAGGAAATCCCCTCCATGTACACTGTATACACCTGTTTGACATCAATGACACAAGAAACGGAAACAAAATAGAGCCCTGCAATGAATGTAAATAAATACCTTCAAACAAAATAATATTATCTGCAGTACGGCAATTAAAGAAAATAATTTTCAAATACACAATATGTATTTTAATTTTTTAACTAAAAGAAGCCAAAGAGAAGAACAGGGAAGCACCTCCTCGTCAGAATCTGACGAATCCTCGTCAGAACTGCTGCTCTCAACCTTCTTTGGAGGGAGTTGCTTCTTGACTTTGCTGGCATCATTCTTCACAGACACGACCTTCGCAGGTGCACTTTTTTGCTTCTTGGCACTGACAGCCTTCTCAATGTCATCTTTCGCATTTCTCTTGCCTGCAAATTGAGACCAAGAGATTGTGACGCCACAGAACTATACTACATACAAACCACGAGACAAGATGTTACTCAAATTATTACCCTTCTTTCCAGATTTTCCATCTGAGGAGGAGACAGTGGCAGGTACAACCTCAACAGCAGACTTCTTGCTCGACTTACCCATAATATGTATTGACTGAGCTCTACAAGAGGAGATGAGCATCAACTTAGTGGCAATGAATAAAATCAACAATATAGCACATCACTTATCTACGCAAGATACCCAATTTCTCATGGTAATTTGTCATCAAATCAAGGATAGCCCATTAAAACTAATAACTACACATCAACAAAACATAATGAAACAGAACAGAACGACCAACGTGTGTGAATTCCATAGCTAAAAAAAATCAGCGCATAGTCCAATGCTGAATTTTACGTGCTTGACACTTGCAATTGATTTTTGTAATGTCATGACTAGAACTACAAGTTCGAATTCAATAGCTAAACAAAATCAGCGTATAGTCCCGTGGTGAATTCTACACGCTTGACACTTGCAATTGATTTTGCTATGTCACGACTACTACTACAAGTTGCAAAGTGTCCTAAAATACTACAATTCGAACAAAGTAACTCGCAGCAAACATAGAATCAGCGCTACCAGTTACAGCTGATGCAATTACAAACTCGAGTACAGCACAAATCTGATCCAAAGCAACCCTCCTTCGAATTCGTGGTGCCGGATCAAAAGCGTCAAAAGTTTACCGATCAAACAACGTGGGCATAGCTGCGGTCAATAACTCAATACAACAGAGTACGGAATCACGAACTAAACGAATCGACAAGGGAAGAGGGATGACTCACCGACGGGAGCAAGAGGTGGTGGTGGAGGAGGGGTTGGCGAGGAACCCTAACCGCTGAATCGAATAGGGTTTTGGGAGGGTTTGGGCGAGGAAGACGGCGGCGCGGTGTTTATAGGAAGGCGTAGGCCTCGTGATTGAGGGCCGGCGGCGAGAGATGTGATTTTCTCGTTTAGCCTCCTCTGCTTTGTCTGTTTTAGTCTTTGCCCGCGCGAATACTTGGCTTGAAGATATGATATTCAGAAACGTGGATTACTGGGGGTTTTTCTGTAAAAGTGGCGAGATCTTTTTTCCGCCCATGGGCCTTGGTCCGTGCGTTGCTTACTGGGTACGTGCATGGGCCTTATGCAGCGGCCGGACCGCGCGTAACCGGTTGACTACACGGGTCAAAGCAAAACATCCCACGGCTTCTCCACTCAAAAAGAAAAAGGAAAGCCATGCCGATGGCAGGATTAGACCATGTACAGTACGGTGTTTATAGATCAGTGCTTAAAGAGAGAGAGTAACATTGTGTCTCAAAAATATGTGACTTGCAATGCAGAGTGCTTCATATGGGTGCTTAAGTTGATTTAATATTTGTGTAGCACCTACTCTGGCACCTGTTATCTCCAATGCAGCACTGCACATGATCAATGTCTGGTAGTAGCAGCAGCCTTTTTGATCTCTTGATTTTGCTGCTGAGATAGGCACCGGTTGAAGCACCTGTTACCTGTGTCACCCGTAAGCACCAGCCTAGCACCGGAAGCTAAATTTTGCTTCCGTCGCCCTTCCTAAGCACCTGTGCAAACCGATCTCACAAAAAAAAGGGTTTTTTTTTCCTGAGGCACCTGTCTAAGCACCTGCATTGTACAGGGCCTTATATGACATATGAACACTTTGATTCGCAGGAAATTTAATACAAATCTCATATGAATTTTACAGTAAACAATTCCATCTCTTAGGAAAGGAAAAAAATTCCCTCAACTCAAAAGAGGCTTTTAATCAAAATAAACTATAAGTTTAAGTTGTGTTTGGCATTACGATGAATTATGATAATCTCGTTTACCTAACCAGTTTTTTATCTATTTTATCACTTGGCTAATGCTTTTTCTTATTTTCGTGATTATTTTTCAACAACAGCATGTAAAATAAGTTTAGCACATCATAATTCAGCAACCGTAAATTGAATCTAACTACGATCTGAATCTAATAAACCTTAGGATAATGCATCTGTTCATCGCGTCACATGACAGCGTGCTGAACCAGTGTTCCATGGAGACGTGCGAGCGAGCTCGTTCAGCCACCCGCTGCCTGCCTAGGAGGTGGTTCGACCTACGCGTTGGCAATTGTCACGGCATGACGCGCGAGCTAGCCCGCACTGTTGGATGGCCAGTGCGGGCATGCCCGAATCCGGGGCTCGAGCTCTGACCGGATTATTACGGTGGTTTTGACGGCGGGGCGGGGCGGCCATGTAGGGGCATCGTTGGTTGCGCGGGCTACAGGGACGCGGGAAAAAGGTACGGACGACGTTGCCCTGCTCTACGGGTACAAAAGAAGGGCGCCCTCTCCGTTCCTCACCCCTCCCGTCCATTTTTGTCCCCCTTCTCTTGGTGGTTCACGGTTTCCTCCCCGTCTCTTTCACCTTGTTACCGGCGGCCGGCCCGGGCGTCGAAATCCTTCTTCCGCGAGCTAGCTCTCGGCCATGGCGACGGTATACATGCTATCTCTTTCTTCCTGTCACGCATGCTAGATCGATCAACTGCATTACCCCTCTTCCATTTCGTTCTCAAATTTCGTACGTGCAAGTCGAGAATTCGTTGCATTGTCAAAGGCTTTCGCCGGTTCCTATGATCCGTTAACAAGATATATAATGAACCTCGCAAAGAAAAAAAAAGATATCTAATGAAGGAGGGTAAGAACACGATTAGACAGACATGATTACAAGACAATGTCATTGTTCCGTGTTTGATGCGGTTCCCCTGCCTCCGATGCGCGCAGGAGAACAGAGGCCGGCCGCTGCCCAAATTTGGGGAGTGGGACGTGAAGAATCCGGCGTCGGCCGCGGGCTTCACCGTCATATTCCAGAGAGCTCGCGACGACAAGAAGACGACCGGCCCCGGGAACGCCCAGGGGGGGCATACGGCCGGCCTTCAGGGACAGTGACGCCGGCGGCTACAGGCCCGAATTCAAATCCGGCAACAGCTACCAATACAGATCGGTTGCTTCGCCCAGACGGGTCAAGGTATGTATGCACGCACACGCACACTGCCACGATAGATCAATTTGTCGCGTGTATTGATGTACGAAACTTCTGTCTGCAGAAGAGGTGGTTCTTCTGCGGCTGCTGATTCTGATGCCGGGCTGCTGCCGTTGGTGAAAGAGATCCCAAATCGTGCCACACCGGAAGCACATACTTCATGGGGACGCTAGTGGAGATGGTGAAAAGATTGGCGATCCTGGCGTTCTGCTCCTGTTCGATCGCCGCATGTGACGTGCAGAATATCATGAATGACCGATGATTCCCGTTCATATTTATGCTTCATTTGTTTCGACTAAAAGGGGGCGGAAACCAACGAAGAAAACTACCAGTAAATTCCGTTGAACCTTTTTGGTCCGCTGCAAATGTTCATGCTGACCATCACTGTCATTCACAAATCATTACGAATTGTTCACTGCAAGTTCCTTTGACGTATTCAGGTGCATATTTGGCTTCGAACTAATTATCAAACTCAATAACTCAAACAGATGAATTCAGTAAAGCGTACTTGGGAAAACAAAAATGATATTCTTAGCAGTTTATATGAACATATTGTGCATATGACAGTAATCATCTGTCTGAACTTGAGTCAAAATTTTAGTACTAATAGACCACCTAGAGAAATGAATAAGTATCAGAACCAGAGATCACCAATAATCAGTTATTTACCGACCCGACAAAAGCAGAACCCTACTTCGTGATTGGAGGAAGAAAGAAATGACAACCTTTCGCATTCTGTATCACAATGTAGCCAATAGATCGAGTACACTGACACAGTAACAACAGACCACCAACAAATTCTGAGGTAAACCAAACTTAAGCAGCTCCATGAGACCATGTTGGATCTTTGGCGCGCAGCCAGGGCCATCTATGCAAATTGTACAGCAAAATATCAAATACATCGGCCCCTGAGCTATTCAAACAAGATTGGTTTGACCAGTTCCCAAGCAACCTGCATGTCCACGATCATATGCCATCCAGACATGCAGCACCATGTGAACAAAACTGTGCTATACTGCTACCATCGGATCCATTTTGTTTCCCTTCACTTTCATCGTTTTCGTGCTTTTGTTCACTCATAGGAGACTCCAAATTAGGGCTGCCATCAACTGGTTCAGGATGCCCAGTTGAATTAACATCCGGTGAATCTGGTAATGTCTTTTCTACTGCAGTCTCAAGAACTGAGGATTTGAACAAATTCTCACTTTCTTTTTTTTCTCCTAATTGTGTTGTACCAGACATAACACCATCAATGGCATCCATCTGCTTCTCACTCCCAACCTCACAATTTTGAACGGCAGTATTCTCTGATACATCAACAGGTTCAGCATCTTCCTCCGTCCATTCAACACACTCAGGTGGACTCTCTTTCACATCTGGAGTTGGCGGTCTGATGTCATATTCCAACTTATCATCAGGGCCATTTGTCAAGACTGTGTGACCAGGCTCTTCATGTAAGTCCTTGTTAGAGACCGCTAAAAGTGAATCCGAACCGTTTATGCCATCTATAGGTTCGCCAAGAATAACTTCATCAGTATCATCATCCACATCTGGTGATGGTAACTCCAAGTTTGGGGAAAGGGAAGCTTCTGGGCCATCGTTCAGTGCTTTGTCCTCATCAAATGCAAACCAATTGGAGTTTGTAAAAAGGGAGCTACTGCAAAGCATATTCTTCATCAGCCAGTTTGTTGCAGACATCAAATAGAATGTACTTACAAAGAGCCATAGCCAAACTGCATGGACATGGAAGTACCTGTCATGCTCATCACCAACACGAAGAGAAGAGATAACTACTTCAGCAGATTCATCATCAAAATATACATCCTGCAGCAGATACTAATAATCAGAACACAGGCAATCACATTATGCGTATCAGGAAATACAAATATTGTCATTGATACATAGTTTATAATGGTGCATGAACTTAAACAAACAAAGCTGAACATACCTCATCATCTCGCTCTTGCGATACTTGAGCCTGCACATATAACCCATCAAAGAGTTATTCATCAAATAAATAAGAATATTGCAAGCACTTGCATCTATGATTAAAATGCACTGTTTAGGCTCATGATCAAAATACAAGATTATTATACTCTGGAGAACAGACACTGATCCAAACTTTATTGGACATCAATAGGTCTCTATATATACTCATAAAAAAACTGCTCTATATACAGAACAGATGAGTTTGAAAGATCCAAATAATAAATAATATATTAAGTTTAAAAAAACTGCTCTATATACAATACAGGACTAATCCAGGAGCAATACAACTGTTATGTACTAAGTTATAAGTTATACCTTGACAGAACGAGTGCTATTCAATAAGAAATACTGACCTCATCAACATCTTCATTACTGTAAATACCATATTTAAATGCCTGGCTCAGATTGCTAGCAAGCGCAGCTACATCATAGTCCCTGTCTCGGAAGTCTTCATCGTCGCTGTCCCTACCTCGATCCTGCAGTGATGTTGGTCGGCTATGACCAGAGAAACAAGGGCCAATTCAGCACATGACCTTTTTCCCCCATGGAATGCAGGACACATAGCAAAGCAAGATAAGTTATGCACGTGGATAAAGTCTGGACTCTGGAATAACTACAAAAAACTTATATGAACTTGCATGGCATATAGTCTGATCCTTTTGAAGTATTTAAGAGTTGGTGTAGATTAAAGCTATTGCACCATTATCCTATGGAAGCAGAAGTATATGGCTTAGTGGTTCCTCCAAAATGAGAAAAACTCTGTTGTGTGCAACTGGATTATTAAATTGTCAAACATCATATTATGCTTTTCTTTGTGCAATAACATGGCAGAAATTTTGTTGAAACAGCTGCATTGCTCACAAGATTCTATCCATAAATTAATCATAAACTCTGTCCGCTTATAAACTTTAAAATTTTCAGAATAAGGTTTCTACATTGTACGCTATGGAGCAAAAGATGACAGTTGTTTGCAACCAACATTATCAATTTAGGCAAACTAATTGTTCAGAAACACAACATTATGACCAAAGTTCCTCTGACAAAAGGAAGTGAGCAACTGACAAGTCAATGAATAAGCATAATACAGTTTTGGAGATCTGAGCAGCATCAGTGCAGTTAAACCCATACCTAATCACATTCTTAACTCAATCATACTGATTGGTATCGTTTTTATTCAGGAGAGCACAGCAATATGAATCGCAAGGAAGCAACAAGAATAAAAGGAGAATTCAAAGAGGAATTTACCAATGAAAAAAGGCATACACAAACAAAGATGATTTACATAAAAAAAGAAATCAAATGATACTTACCCACAAGCCCACTGGTAAACATTTTCTACTGCATTACGCTTTGTTAGGATACTAGCATGCCACTCGGCCCAACCAGAATTTTGCTGCATTCCAATAAAGTGCATCAAATAAAGACGGATGTCAGTAAAATTATCAAAAGCAAATCACATGAGCGGATTTTGTAAAATGGGTGTGTAGAGACTACAGAGAAGACGAACCAATAAGATTAAACAGGACAAACGAACACAACAATTCGCACATCAGATGTTTCAATATATCAAACCCTGAACATGTACATCCTTTGATCTTTTATAAACATTAGTTATAATAGATCATACAGTTTAATCACATTGGCTCTAAGACACATCATCTTGGATTGTATACAGTAGAGTTAAACTTGCATCTCTCAGCTATCAACGTAAATATCATACAAAACCCTAATGGGTTAAACCAAAGTTCAATGCAGGCCATATAATAGGGGTAGGGCCAATAAACATAGAATTTTTGGCAACATGTTATTGCATGTCTACCATAGTACCATTGCTCTAGGGGTCCATCAGATAACTAGCAAGGGATCAGTAATAAACCCAGTAACATGTTAGAAATGGAAATGGCAGCAAAATGTTTATCTACATAATCATATTTAAACCTGCAAATGAGACTGGATTATGCTGTTGCTGTTGGCCAGCTGAATGAGCTTGTTGGCTATGCGTGTAATATGACCAACAACTCCAATCCTTGGTGGAGTTCTTCCCTCTGAAGATACTGTACGCTGAAAGGAAAATAATAAGTGAATATCTAAGGGGGGAAAGTAATAGACCTATTAGCTGGTTTAGAGTTACTGAAATCAAGTAGCGAGACACTATTTTGTACCTTAGTTAAATCTATTGACAGAGCAGAGTTCTTCTCAGCTTCCAGAATTCTTGTAACAAGTTCACATTCGTCAAGAACATGCGCAATCAACTGATCCTGTTTACTATCTAAACAGGAACCAATGATGTTCTCCACATGATGGTGCAAAAAATTGTTAAACGGGTACCTGATGATGAATTCTTTGTCAGCTCTTTGACAAGTTTGACAAGTTTATGAGAAGCAGATTGCAATGTCTAACTTACTCAAAAAATAGATCTATAACACGCTTGACTGCTCCTAGGTGGATCAATCGCATTTCAGCAGCTTCACTACCAATTGACAGTAGAACAGAGATGAACTCTACAATCTGAAAAAGAAAAATAGCTACCATCAATAATAACAGAGTAAAATTATAGCAATTACCTGAACAATATAAAACACAGATTCTCAGACCAAAGAAACAAACAGCACAGGTGCTTTGGATACATGTCTCAATACTTAACATTTTTCCAGGCAAAAAAGAAATAGTCATATAATCTAACAATAACGTCCAGTGTCTACAAAGACAATTATACAAAGGGAGGCTAATAGCTTTCCTGTGCTGCACTCCTGTTCATTTCATGACTAGTTCAAATCAGCAAATATGTACATAATTAAGTACTGCATACCTTCAAGCGATGCTTTCCAAGAGGAGGCTGTAAGCTTCCATATGTTGTCGGCAGAACATTTTCAGCAGATGAAACATCCAGCAGCTTCAACAAATCACCTGAAATATCGTGGACAGAATTTATAATCTGTAAGGACATTATCCGTCGAGCATTGATCTTCTAACAACTGATAAATATAGGCAGTGTCCGTGCTTCATAGTTAACACTTACAGAACCAAGTGTACAAAGAATGTACAGGATATATGAAGTTATAAGATAACTAAGAAAGTATTCAATTACTCATGTTATTTCACATATGTATATAAAAGCCTTCAATATGTTTATCATTTGCTATTAATTTTTCAGTACAATATGTTTATCATTTGCTATTAATTTTTCAGTATGGAGTATGGGCGATACATAATGTAAAACTGACAGTAAATCATGAACATTTAAAATACTGTAGCTATAGTGTCTCTCCATGTGAAAAGATATATGGACTTAACAGCTTAAGCAACCACTAACCTAGGCTATCCAGCATGCCATTAACTGTTTCTGGACTTGCAGTGACCAATGTTCCATGACTTAATTGACTACGGAAGGCTTGGTATGAAGCCGATACAAGTCTCTTAGGATCTAACAAAGATATGCACACTGACAATGAGTGGACCAGCACCGACTTAGGTCTTGAGTCTTCAAAAGCATGATGAAACAATCTCCCCACAAAACTGCAAATATGAAGTAAAAAAGAAAAGAATGCACAGAGCTGTGTTGAGTACCAAATTGAAAATATATAAGCCCTGAGACAATACAAATTTTGGCAAATTCAATATTACAATGTCAGAAAGCACAAACATAAAGCACCTAGGACTGGAAATTTTTGTAGCAAGTGCTGGAGGGGCATATCTAGTTACTGCACAAAGGATTTCAGCAGCATTTGCATGAACCTCAGGAGAATCCTGCAATAGAAATTAAAAGGAGTCACATTGACAATAAAAGCATGAACCGCAAATTCCCAAGAACAATGAGCGAATCTTCAACAGCAGAGAAATAACCACTTGTCCTACATAAGAACATGGCGAAAAATAAGCTCCATCTTACAATCTGTGAGGATGTAGCTATTGAAAGACGCTACTGAATACCATTGCAACATACATGGAAAGGGCCCGGTGGTTCAACATCTTACATCAGTATGGGTGTAAAAGAACAACTACACGACAACCTTGTGGATGTGAACCAGACACTGGACAGAAGAATCTAACATTTGAAGGTGATTAAGTATTTCTAAAGAGGACTTCACAGCCATAAAGATTCAGATTGGAGAGATGTGACCAAGCTAAAGTAATGGTTAAGCGTATTAGTAAATCCAAATCAACAGCTAGTCAATCCTGGGGCATCAGATATACACAAGTATGTTACTGTTATGTAAAATTTGCGCTAGTTTCTGCTAGAAAATGACAACCGAATTTCAGATAACTCATAATTGGCTGTTTTGGAGAATAATGTTCTTTGGCTAATCAATTTAAATCCAAAAGGCTAGCTTTTTAGGGCACACCTTTGCTTAGTAGCATGGTGTGGACAAACTCAGCTGAGAAAATTTTGAAATAGTTTGAAACGACAATAAACAGGACAAGTGAAGGATTGACAAGGCCAGATGTTAAAAGCAATCTTTAGTTCTTACTGATGAGCTGAATTTGTCAACAATCATCTCAAGGACTTGTATGTCATCTAACCATTGCATCGAATCCGCATAACTTGAATACATAGTTTCATCAGCACCGATTAACCGGATCAATACCTGCATTACAAACCAACAAACAATCAAATTATCTAGGGGTTTTAATTATTCTTGCTGGGACAAGTAAAAATTTCAAAACAAAAGAGTATCACTGAGTGTCTCACTGGCATATGGGCCTGGGTCCCCTTGTCAGTGTCAGTACAAGTGATATTTTTTGGGTGGCACAACTTTCTAATGCTATAGATGGAAGAAAATAGATTTAAACCTGTCCCGCAACTAAAATAAAATAGTAAAAGTTTAGAGAAACTAACCTCCATGACAGAAGTAATCCCAATAAGATCAACAAGTTGGCTAACTATTTCAGGATGGCCCTGCAAGAGGAATACAACACCACATAAGAATTTACATGTTAAAATCAAATGCACGTGAACAGAACACCAATGATATGGATACTCCTCTCCACATGCAACTTTTAAATATACACGTGTAACAAGGAGATGCCGGAAATGGCTTTACGGATGCTTAAACCTCGAACACTTGTAAAACTGAGATGGATGTTAAAGTCATCTACAAGTATACGTTTGGTTTCTAAATATGGACGGTAGTGTTTGATTCTATGACTAGAACTCAAGTTGATGATTCTGATATTAGCCAAACTGTTCTAGAACAGCTGCTGCAGCACCAGCATAACTCCCATATTTCAACTGTTTACAACATAACAGCAAGCACTATTCTACAAAGTGCATACTAATGCATAAGCAAGATATACGAATGGCTAACATGAGTGATCAGTGAATCAAACAGATTATGGAAGAACAAAAGAAAAGCTGACAAATGACAGCAGAACTACACAAACCTGTACATAATTAATAAATGGGAGTGTCTTCCGCAGCATCAAGCAAATAACCACCTGCAAAACACAGTACAGTGATGGCCACTTAAAATGTCAGGATAAAAATCAGGGCATTACCATTTAATCAGCCGGAGTAAGACCAAAATTTTCCAGAAGTTAATGATTGCATAAAAGTACCTTGCCAAAGTAGCCAGCCAACAATGTCCCATGAGGATGGTCAGGTTTCAGGAAGGAGAAAAGTAAATTCATGAGCTGCACAGATAGCACAACTCATCAGTTGCAAAAGAAAAATTACAGCATATTAAGAGAACACTATTGCATCAAGACAAATAGAAAGCTAAAAATAAAGCATACATCTTCATCCTCCACTAATGTCTTCATGATGACATCCACTTCACATATAAATATTTCACAAGCTATAAAAGGAAATCTGCAAACCAGACACTAATGGTGATGAATAAAGTCCATGTTAGGAGATAGCAAGAAATGGTTTTTTCACAATTGGCCTTACTATACCTGAATATCCTCTTCTTCTCAGCATCTTCAGGTGCCTCTTCCACAATGTAACGGAGCAGTAGCTCCACTTGAACTTTGTCTCGCAAACTGCAACAATCAGAACACACAGATAGTTTATTATCAAATAATCTACTAGTGATTCCATGATTCAAATATCTTAAATATATATGATTTTCTATTAAGTACATGTGCCCTTCATCTTTTGGCGCACAAACATTGACCAGGTACAGGTAACACAAAAGTGAACAGTGAGTTTGAAGGGGGGAAACGTCCATGTGGTTGATTCAAATAAGATTTAGGTATGATCATACAATTGTCCACTTTAAGACAAGCTGAAGTGATTTTTCGATCCAGATTCACACATATCTTAGGCACAGAAAGCAAGCACAGCAATCGTATTTGAAAGTAAGTACCTATAAATAATCACACATAACCAAAGTTAAAACAATATCAGCAGAGGTTCTAATGCCAATCCATATGAAACACAACTCAGAGAAAAAACACCACGCAGAAACAGTGCTCAGGAAGAGAAACAGTACAAATTGATTAGGCGGGTGTTCAGTGCTTTGCACTCCTGAATTATTTCATCCTCATCAAGAAGGTCTTCCAACTTAAAATTTTCCTTGTCTAAAATAGTATCCACCTGAAAGAATTAGCAAGATGTCCAGTGAGTAAAAAATTGTCCCCTAAGCAAGATATAATCAAAAGTGCAAGCACTCACTGGTGACGCGGCAGAAAGTCCAGGAACGTGCCAAAACATCTTGCACAATGACAATTCCGTCAGTATCCAGCAGTCTCACAGTCTCACAATCTCACAAACCAAGCAGATTTAATGCTCAGATTTCCACTTTGTGGGCTGGTTCAACGTCAGAATTCAGATCAGACCCTGGAATAGCAGACTGTGAGATGAGACGGAGCAAAAGTTCAATCCTTTACCCACTACGATCTACCCACTGTCTTCCAGTATAAATAATATTAGTATTGTTACAAAAATTGTCCACCCACCTCTATTTTGGTACATAGACCTGAAAACATTTCAAGAGCTAACAAGCCTCTTAAACTAAAACGTGGACCGAGGAGACCAAACATTCCATGTAAGCACACCCTCAAATCCCACAAAAACCAAAACACATAAAAGGCAGAAACTCCCCATTAAAGTAAACAAGTTGTACTTACCACAATCTACTATTCAGTTAAACGACTGTAACCTTCACAAATACCGCAAAACAGATATGCATCACAAAAAAGCATTCCCCAAATGTCCAGGATACAAATCCTCAAGCAACTGCGCCAAGAGCCATGACCAACCTACCATGATCTTCCAGAATCACATGGCTGCTCCTGAAAGCGGAAAAGCGAAGGTAACAGAACTACACAGCCCGGAACTGATCGCAGTATCGCACTAATTTCGGAAACCAAGCACAAAAGCACATCAACTCGCACATATAGATATACCCTCAACTCTCCAGCCCCCACGTCCAAAGCCCAAACGCTTAAATAAGCCAAAGCAATCCAGCTCCACAAGCACCAATCCCTCAAAAGAGGAACAGCTAAAGCGGATGAGTGACACAACAACACCACAGCCGCCCCCACCCACCCAAACACGCAATAAAGTAAGCGCACAAACGCAAACGGTGTCATCTCCCAACTAGCTTCCAGTTAAGCACACCAGCTCGGCTACCCTACCGACCTACGTCTCCAACCCATCAAATCGAGCCCGCATCCAAACACGTACAGCACGGCGCGAACTGGATGAGTAACAGGTACAGAGCCAGCAGCAGCCGGTGAGCGCGGTTTCTCACCGGCGGTCAACGGAGAAGCGGCGGCGGAGTCCAGCCCGAGGCAGAGCGGCTCGTCGTCGTCGTGGTGGCGGCGGCGGATGAGATGAGGGGAACAGCGAGTGAGCAGTACTGCGCTAGCGCGATCCGAAGCTTTTTGAAGAGCTCGCCTCGTGGAGCTGGATCCGGGCGCCTGGGGTGGCGGGGAGCAGAGCCGCGAAACCCTCGATCGAATTCGCCAATCGCGAGATGAGGAGTGGGAGGAGGAGACGATGATGGTGGGGTGGGGAGGCGAGAGGGAGGAGGAGGGCGAGGGTTCGATCGCGAGAGAGATAGAGAGAGACACTTTGGGGAGAATAATCTAAGCTATTGCTCCGTCTCGATGCGGCACGGGGAGCTGGACTGGGAGTCTCCGTCCAGGTGTGGGGTATATACGACTGTCTCCCTGCCCGGTGGGCCCTCCCACACGTGGGTCCGATTCGCCAGTGACGTCGTTTTAAACTCTCGGTGGCGCTGGAGATTTTGCGGGGGAGAGGTGCGTTACAGTCACTCCTCGGTGGACGTACCTCGTCCTTTAAAAACCACTACGCAGTGACTGCCGGGTGGGGCTATCTTATAGTGGGTACCACGCGGCAGTGGGATGACCAGAGGTCGTGCGGTACTTTTTGGATTCATGATGTGGCAAAGGAGGCAGGCTGGCAGTGGGCGGCGGAGAGTTCCCATCGGCGCGGGCGTCCAGCGCAAACGCTGCAGGCCTCGTCTCTCACTGTCCGTGGGCCCGAGTAGTGGTGGGGCCCAGGTGTCCGTGGGGATTGGCAGGGTCGCACTGCCGCACTGGCGCTGGGGAGATTCGATCTAGGAGGATTCCGCCCCGCTACAGTCACTCGTCTGGCATGCGTGCCGGAGCTCGGGCTGCTTCCAACGATTCTCCAGACGCTGCCGCGCTGGGACAATAAATTATCGGGGCCCAACGGACAGTTGCACGCGCGATTTGTACCATCATGTTCAGGTGTTTGTGTATGTGGATGGGGACCACTGGTCATTAGGTTAACTGGGAAGTACTGGCGTGGGAATTGTTTTGGAGATTGGACGAGAGGTGAATTTGCTAGCTGCACTAGGCATTGTGT
Source organism: Stipa capillata (assembly GCA_019208055.1). Taxonomy (NCBI): domain Eukaryota; kingdom Viridiplantae; phylum Streptophyta; class Magnoliopsida; order Poales; family Poaceae; genus Stipa; species Stipa capillata. The sequence goes on from JAGXJF010001156.1 coordinate 26,750, forward strand.
ACACTCTGTGCGAATAAGTTTGGAACTAGAGCATTGCTCGGCCGTAATTCCTCGTAGACACATCATTTAAACACTGGTTCAATCCGAGAGCTGTACTCTGAATTCCCCTTATGTTGTTTTATCTGCCACGCACAATCTTACGCGATGACATGTCTCTCTCTTTGTCGTGGATAAAAGAGGTCGAAACAGGCGCATGGGTATTACCAGGCGACTACGTATGTTTGAAGCGTCATCCGGTCATCGGTCTCTATCATTTGCCCTGCTGTTTATCCAAGATATCTATCACTTGCCCTTTATCAAAAATAACCATGGGCTGAAAGCTACAATTTTCCTCCATCCAAATATTGGGATCATTTAAGAAGCAGATTCAGGATATTTTTTGTCACTCGTGCTAACTCGATTGCATTAAATGTTCTTGCATTTGATGATTGTCTGTGGCTCGGATACTATCTTTTTTATGGTGTGTGGGGCTCGGATACTACTCCAAAAAGAGAATAAGGGATGGTGATGTGGTGTTATGACCGCGCCTTAAGAGTTTTATTTTATTACATTGTAATCACCTATTCATCTACGACGGGATAATATTTTGTTACTACATAGAATATGTAGCAAGAAATGCATGATAACACGTCTAAGATGATCAATTTTACACTTAACAATAATGATTTATGTGTACAAACAAGGAGCACGTGTAGATTAAGAAATTGTGGCTTCTGCTAGACCCCCTCGCTCCAGGTCTACCTTTGTGAAGCACGTAGCCTCTAGAATGCATATATTCAACGTGAAGCAATGCGTGGGTTTATATTACAATCACGAGCAATTGATTGCTCATGGTTTTTATTTATACTCCTAAGTAACCAATAAACACACGAATGTAGTTCATCCATATTTTGTAGAGACTCTCGCGTGATAGAACTCATTGCACATAATGCAAACCAAAAACATAACACAAAAAAGGTTAATTTCACATTTTATACCTGACATGGTCCGGTGCTGACGAGCATAATTAGTAGTTATAAGGAGAGAGAGATTATTAGTTAATAAAGAAAATCGATAAAAAGTTAATATAAGAGACTCAACTTAACTAGGTTTGGAGACCCCATATACCGACAAAGCGGCAAAATGTAAATGACAAAAACCCGCAATCAATGGATAACTGGCCACGATCCGAAGAGATCTCCACCTTACAGCTCTGCCAAAAATACCCTCGTCATGTCGGACAACTATTGCACACCCACTGAGCAGGCTAGATTCAGCGTGACCCACACAACACGCAGTATAAATTTCCAACAAACTTCAAATAAGCACGAGAGACACCTCGCCAAAACGTAAAGAGAGAAACCCCAAACTGCTGCCAAGAAACTGCTTCGCCAACCTGTCACCACCACTGTTGCGATGAGAGGACATGTCTGCAATGGGAGGAGCAGACCTAAGACGCTCAAACAGCGAGGAGGAGGCCTTATTCCACCAAAGGGCTATGCCACAAGCCACACCCGACATGCCAACGGCCAATGGCGCCTAGTGGCACATAGCCAAAGCGACACAAGATCATCCCGTGCTTCCACAACAACACCCACTCCTAGGACTGCCGCTCCAACATCCACGCTTCATTGTACCCTACGCAACCCCCACCATCACCACCCTCCGGGGCCACCACCCTGACATCCACCGCTTGCACACAAGCTGCGAAGCCGAACGATCCGTGCGCTTCGTAGCCCAAGCTGCACAAGGCGACCACCTGCATATCACGGTCATCACACTAATGCCCCAAGGCCACCGCCTTGACATTCAAGCCAACCAGACTCCATCGGGCCGCATCGACTGAGCAGGTAACTCGCTGCACCAGTAGCTTAGGATCGCCACCCACAGTGAGTCCACGCCCACAACCCTGCCTCATAGAGCTGTTGCTGCACCGTTTCCCAAGGTCGTCATCCTGACAGTCATTGCATAGCCATATCTAGCCCGCCCTCGCTGCTGGCCCGCATCCCATGCCTTTGCGCCTTGGCCACTTGTCACGCCGCATGCCGTTGCGCAACCCACTCAGAGCCATCGCTTCGGCGGCCATTGGACACTGAAAGGACCTAAATGACTAAGATGTCGCCTAGAGGGGGGGTGAATAGGCAATTAAAACTTCTAATCAATTCTAGCCAATTTAAATTGCGGAATTAAACTATTGGCTATTGACAAGATTATTCCCCCACTAGAACTTGGTTCAACTAGTGCAATACCAACCTAAGCAAGTATATATGATTTCAAGGCTAGGTTGATTGACTAGCAATACTAGATAGCAAGCAATTCAAATCTATGCAAGATATATATATTAGCAAGAATGAATTGCGATAAGTAAAGGAGACAAGGGACAAATGATTTATCACCCGGAGTTCGAATATCCACCGATATCCTACGTCTCCGTTTGAGGACCCGATCACACTTGATCAAGGGTGGGCTCCCTCTCAAGCCACTTCCTCTCGAGGACTCTCCGGAGTCTCCTCGACCACTATGGTTATCTCTTTTCTCCACTCCCGGAGATGGCGAGATCCAAAGCCACTTCACAATACCTCGGGCCTCTTCACAATTCTTCACGAAGAGATCACCGAGCTCTCAACCACCAAACCGTCTAGGAGTCGGTGGCCTCCAAGAGTAACAAGCTCTCGGACACGCGCTCGAACCAATCGACGCCGAATGCTCAACACGATGCAACAAATGCAAATGCTAAGTGCAACCGATGCACTAACTCTTCCTCACACCTCAAATTGGCAACACATGCACTAGAGGACTTTGAAGAGTGTGGGAGCAAGAGGGAAGAATCAACAAATGACCCAAGAGGCAGCAGCAACCCTCCCCCACGGGTTAGGGTGGGTATATATACCCAAACCCCCAAAACTAGTCGTTGGAGGGTTTCTGCGAAAAGGCCGGTCAGACCGCCTCACAAGGCCGGTCAGATCGCCTTTACTTCAACGGCTATAAAACTAGCCGTTGGACCTCCTGACACACAGGAGAAACAACATCCGGACATTCCGGGGTAAAAACTCCGGACACTCCGGATGAACACTCCCAAAGGCACCAAGCCTCGGGACACCCTCCGGACATTCCGGATTCCACCCGGATACTCCGAGCAACCACCCGAGAGCAATCCAAAACTGAGTCGAAACTCAGCTGGACAAAGATGGCCGGTCTGACCGCGGCACTAAGCCGGTCAGACCGCCTCACTAGGCCGAGCAGCCACACAGGCAGGCTAGAACACTCAAGACCGGTCTGACCGCCACATAGGCCGGTCAGACCGCCTCACCCGAGGACGAACCCCGAGAGCTCTGGGCATCCCGAGCACCCTCCCGAGAAGGGCCGGTCAGACCGCCTCACAAGACCGGTCAGACCGCCTTACCCGAGGACTCACCCCGAGAGCCTCCATCCGGACATTCCGGGGTAAAAACCTCGGATACTCCGGACACCAAATCCGGATGCACCGGACCCAAATCCGGATGCACCGGAAACTCCAACTCAAAGGGAATAGCAAACGACCAGCGGCGAAACTCGGAGCTACCGGGAACCAATCTCGGCACAACCGGGAATCTGGCTGGGAACAGGCACTGGCCGGTCAGACCGCCACAGAGGCCGGTCAGACCGCCATGCACAGCCGGTTAGACCGCCACATAGGCCGGTCAGACTGCTTTAACTCTAGGCAAAAACCTAGAACATAAGGTTCTATACTTTTGGCCAGACCCGACACACATATGCAACAAATGCAAAGGTTGAGCACTCGACATACGATAAGATCGCGCAACCCGTCCGTTAGCCCCTCTTAATAGAACGGCTATCGAACCTAAAACCCGGTCTCCCACCAAACTCCGTGAGACCGGTAAAACTAGGAAACCCTAGTCTACGGCATACCTTTGCCTTGAGCAATCCTTGCCGGACTTGATGAACACATCATCCAAATCTCGACGCTTCTCATTGCTCTTCTATGCTTGTCACCAACTCCACTTGAGTTTGATGATCATCTTCATCCTCGCTTCCCACTTCGATCCTCTCTTGATCTTCGGAAGCTTGATGAAGTCCAAATGGTAGCTTCATATGCACCAAGCATAGAAGACTTTCTCTTCACATCGTCTTCATTGGTTCACCACTAAGGTTTGAACCGCAAGCATCAAGTTCATGAGTCTTCACCGTGCTCAACTTGATCTTGCTCTTCCATTTGGCACATTTGAATGTCTCGATTCAACTCTTGCCATTATATGGATCTAACCCCAACTCACTCTCAAACACATCGCAGGTGGGTTAGTCCGTAGATATAGATTGACGACTATATACCTTAGTCATTTGAACCACTCAAATGACTTAGCCTTCATGCTTATCGTCGATCTTCTTTGAGTCCAACTCATGGACCTCACTTGTTCTTCACTTAACTCAATTCATGAGTTTTGCACACCTCTTCTTCTTCTTGATCACATGAGCATCACCTAGAACTCATTGATCTTGATGCATCTCTTTTGATCTCATGGCATTCCTCAATGAATTCATGCTCTAACAACCATTGCATCACCTATGGAACAACCTTCAAACAATTCTCACATAATTGTTAGTCCATAGGTATTGTCATTAATTACCAAAACCACACTTGGGGGCTAGATGAACCTTTAGACACAGGACCATGTGGCAACCTGAAAGTGCATCTAGTACCCCTAGTGGATTTTGATGATTAATGACAAACAATTAAGGGACTAATGATTTACTAAGTGTACACAGGTGATTAGTCCCCAAGTGATTAGTTTAACCAGTGAATGTCAACCCCTAAAAATTGATGTTGAAGAAATGCTTGGATCTAGAAGATTCATGGAGATTTTCTAGTGTTTATATGATCAAAGATCATTTGAGTCTATAGGACAAGCCGCCTATTAAGAGGGGTCAGATAGTTATGCTATAGGAAGGATCTTCTTAAGTGCTCAGTCTAAATCTCTGAAGAAATCCTTTAAAATCTCTTTCTGAAACACAAACAGTGACTCTCGGTTGTACCGGTTTGAAGAATCGGTTGTACCGGGATTGGCCTCTGTTGCAAGGTTTGAGGACTCAGTTGTCTCAACCTTGAAGAGCTTCAATTGCGGCATGACCGGTCTTGAATCCGGTGCTACCGAGAATGGCCTCTGTGTTGGAGAGTTAGGGAACCCTGCCGCTTAGGGTTTACCCTAGTTTCATATTCCGGAAATCGGTATGACCGGTCTCTGAAGACCGGCGCTACCGGAATATGTTTCTGATACCTTAGACCAAGTCCTGTTCGTTTGTCTGCGGTTGCACCGGTTTCATATCCGGCTACAACGGGAATCTTCTCTGGACTTAGGTCGTTTGTTGCCCTAGTCTAAGTCGCATTCTGAGTTGTCTGCGGTTGCACTGGTTTTTGTATTCGGTTGCACCGGGAATCTCCTCTGGACTTAGAGCCAAGTTCGTCTCAGACTAAGTCCCATTCTTTGTGTATCTGCGGTTGCACCGGTTTCGTCTTCTAGCTGCACCAAGAATCTGTTCTAAACTTACGTCTTCTTGGTGAAGCGGTAGTACCGGGTTATGTTTCCGGCTGGACCGTTTTTCTTCTCTGTGGAGAAGAACGTGTCATCTCTTCATACACGGCACAACCGCCCTCTAAGTCGGCACTACCGGGAATTGCCTCTGGAAGTTGCTCTGATGAGCACATTCTTCAATTCCGGTGTGACCGCGTTTCCTCCGGACCTACCGTCTTTGTGGTGAAGCATTTCGCTGTGCATCAGATGTTCTTCAGATCTGACCATTGGTTTGAATCCCAGTGCTTCCGGGTTTGTCTTCCGGTTGCACCGGAAGAGCATCTTCGTGCCCAACGACTCTTTTCTACAGAACGACTATAAATAGCCCCCAACCCCCTGCGGGCTCGGGAGGACACTTAGCGCAAAAAGACATTCTCTTCACTGTGTGTTTTCTTTCCTCTTTGACTCCTTGAGATCTATTTTGAGAGAGGAAAGCCTTTGAGAGATTTAAGACTTGGATTGAGCATTCAAGCAAGAGCTTCTTTGAGCCTAGCAGATCTGACTTGTTACTCTTGGAGATTTGGCATCTCCTAGCCGGCTAGGCGTCTTGGAAGAGCTCCAACTTGTTGATACGCCTCCAAAGTTTGTGAAGGTCCGAGGATCACCTCAAGATCCACCACGAGTGTTTGAGCAGATCCTGAGTGGACATAAGCTCAAGGAGAAAAAGGTGAAGACTGTGTGTCTTCGGAGCTACGTGCTCAGCCTCTCCAAACGAAGACGTAGATTTGTTGCCAACAACTTAAACTTCGGGTTAAATCCGTGTATCTTCAATTCTTGCTCTTTACTTTGTGTTGTTCTTAAATTGAGTTGAATCTTGTTTTTTTCCTGTTGCTTCGTCTATAAATTATTTCACCTTTTGCATGCTAAGCAACTAATTTATTAAAATTTGATAATCTCCTATTCACCCCCCTCTAGTCGATAAACCTCGATCTTTCAATTGGTATCAGAGCGAGGTCTCCTCTTTGCTACTGATTTGGTTTAACCACCTAGGAGAAAGGTATGTCGACTTCCGGGAACTATAGGAGTTTTTCGCATAAACCTATCTTCGATGGTACTAACTATACAGGATGGAAGCACAAGATGAGGATGCACCTTGAAGCAATTGACTTCAAAATCTAGAGAATCATTGAACAAGGATTGGTTATCCTCGATGAAGGTCAATTGACTAAAACTGACAAGAAGAACAAGCAGCTGAATGCTCAAGCCTGTGACGTACTCTTCGGCACACTCAACGATGATGAGTTTGGATGAATCAGCACTCTCAGAAGCGCGAAGAAGATCTGAAACACGCTTGAAGAAGTGTATGAAGACACTGAGTCAGTCAAGGACTCCAGAACCAATGTTCTTCGAAGCCAATTCAACCATTTCAGAGGTTCAGATCAAGAATCAGTCCGAAGCATCTACTCAAGATTGACAACCATCATAAATAAGCTTCAAGGACTTGGTGCAACGGACATCACCGACACTGTCATCGTCAAGAAACTTCTCATATCTCTTGATGAAAAGTATGACACCTTGTGCACTCTCATTCAAGAAAGAGCGGATTTCAAGTTATTGACTCCTTCTCAAGCTCTTGGAAGACTCAATGCTTATGAGATGATCATTGAAGAGAAGAAAGAGCTGCACTCTACAAGATCAGGGTCTCGAAGAGCCATCGCTTTGAAGGCCAAGAAGACAGATTCCTCATCTGAAGAAGAATCTGAAGAATCAAGTGATGAAGCAGATATGAGAGACTCTTTTGGGAAGGACTTAGCTCTTTGGTCAGAAGATTCAACAGGTTCTAAAAGGGTGGAAGATTCAAGAAGTATGACTTTAGAAGAAAAGAAAGCTCCTCCTCAAGAGACCCCAAGAAGAGAAAGTGTTATAAGTGTGGGGAGACCGGTCACTTCATCGCCAACTATCCTCTCCACAAGAAGGACAAGAGAAAAGAGAAAGTCACAAAGGAGACAAGGATGAGAAGAAGGAGAAGTCTTACAAGAAGGAGCATCACTCCAAGGCCAAACACTACAAGAAGAACAAGTACAAGGCCAAAGCCTATCTTGGCAAGGAGTGGAATTCAAACGCAAGCGATTCCTCAAGCTCCAAAGCTTCTTCCTTAGACTCTGAAACAGGAATGGCGGGACTCGCATGGTCTTCACCGACAAAAATAAGGCCAATCTTTGACATGCCAAGCGACAACGAGTCTCCCACATGTCTTATGGCTAAAGGGTCCAAGGTAACTTCAAAATCTCCTAACTATGATGATAGTGATGATGACTTTATGAGTGAAGAGTTAGAAAACAAAAAATCTAGCTATAAAACTCTTGCTAAAACTCTTATGGAACAAGAAATTATTCTTGAAGATCAAGAAGGTTTGCTTGTTGATGAGATGGAGAAAAATAAGAAATTAATTCGTGAGTTGAACAAATTCAAGTCAAAATATCTAACTCTCACTAAGGCTCACGAATCACTAGTAGAGGACCATGAGAAGCTTGGAGATGAGTTCCTCAACAAGAAGCAAGATCTTGAGTCTCTAAAAGTGGCTTATGATGAACTTAGATTTGAGAATGATTCTTTCATCGCCAACCAAATTAGTGAGAACCAAGAAGGCTTTAATCCTCCATGCTTGAAATGCATTGCATCATCAAATGACATGTCTCCATCCACATCATCTAGCACTATACACTCAAATGCTTCATCTTCAAATGCTATTATGGTCTCTTGTTCCCCTAACACTCCATCTAAGGAGACCATAGATGTTATGAGTGAGAATGCTAGGATGAAGACCATCCTTGAAGTTGGCTTCTTGAAGTGCTGCAAAGGAACCGAATCTCTGAGAGAGCTTCTTAGCAAGCAATCGATGAATTCGAAGAAAGAAGGGTTAGGCTTCATCCCAAGCTACAACTCGGATGGAACCAAATGGAGACCCGAGCAATATCCCAAGACCAAATGGGTGCTTGAAAGTTTGACTCCTGATATTGTTTTAAATATATTGGGTACTTAAAAATCATATGTATAGACTTGTCTCAAAAAATATTCATAATATTATAACTTTGTTAGATTTTATACACACATTATAATAAAAATTAGTGATTAAAATTATATTTAAAAAATCATGGCGATACGAAGAAAGTATTCTAAGCAGGAAACCAATCAGAGTTTCTTTTTATATCCTCAAATCTACAGGGGGCAATTTTAAAAATTCAGTCGGCACGGTGTTATCAAAACTGTCAAAATTCGAACGGAAGATTCGAGATGAACACCTGTTCCAGTTGTTGTTCCTCGCGGGCTCGCGGCGCCCGAGCACGCCGCACGCGCTTTATCCACCCACGACCCAACCGCTATCCCCAAAATCCCAATCAGTTCCGCCAAAATGTCGCCGAATTCTTCACATATCCGCTGAAAAATCAAGATAATCCTCGCGATCCCCCTAGCCGCCTCGTCAATGAATCCCTCCACGCGTCGCGTTGATGGATGCTTTTGGGTTGCTTTTTGTGGCGAAATTACTATCAGCTGCGACGTGCCGATTTGATTTGATTTGATCTACACTTTACATTGTTTACGACGATTTTTGCAAGCGTCTCGAATTAGATTGTTCGTGTTTTGCAATGCAAATTTTGAGAGTGGGTGCTTCTTATCGGAGAGGTATCTGTCTCATAGTCATAATCGTGAGGTTAGCACGCGTCTCGTCGGTCGTTGATAGATATACGAACAGTTGGAATTGCGAGAACTGCTGTTTAAGCGAGATTATGATGTCAGATGTGCGGCATGTGCCCTAGTTTGTTTGTTGCACATGGAGATCAGTGTCTACCAAAAAATGTGATCATGCCCTAGTCAGTTGCACGTGGTGCTATTGTAGTTTTCCGATGGAATTGCGGTCGCATTCGCTGATCCGAGCAATCTGCATGATTTGGATACGAGCAATCGCCAATCGGCGTAGTAGTGTACTAGGCTAGTTAACACTGTTGTAGTGTCGTGTGTGTGAGAGTTTAGTGGTCTAGGAGTAAGGACAGTGAAATGTTGTGATTCAGATAAGCATTAGTAGTGCACATACTAACGATGTCATGGAAGATTTGTGTTTTGGGACATGTAGTAAGTCAGCTTGGGTAGTTGTCAATATCCAGTTCACACCAATTGTAAGTACTTCATGCAGAGTCGCTATCCGTCATGCTGGTGTCCCTCAATTGGTTGTTTTCAGCTCCTTCTTTCCCCCTTTTCTCTTGAACAGATCTTGGTGTTAGTCTGTAAGATAATTGCACGATGGAACTGCCATATATGCATGTAGCCAACTTTTCCTGAACATGAAGTTTAGGGTTTGCATTAGGTCTTCAGGTTAATGTATATTTTTGAATAAGAGTTTGCTTCGTTTAGTATACGGCATTCCCCTAGTTCCACTTGTACCACTGGAAGAACTTTTGGCACCGTTTGTGCAAAGGGAGCGTCTATTGCACAGGCAACTGATTTTTTTTATGTTCCAATTGATTTCCACCACCCTTAGATCCCCACAGTATGGCCATTCTCTAATCTCAAAGCAAATCTGAAGTTTGATTTGATTGACTGAAACTTAGGGAATTTTCAGGCAATTGTGCACTACCAATTCTGTTGTGCAAAACATCAACGTAGTTGTATCTTTTAAGAGTGCCTCTTATGAGTACCGTTGCCGTTTCATATCTGTATCACTTCCTGTGCTTAGATGGATCTCTCTGTCCAGTAATGAGTACATTGTCAACCTTGCGAGGATTCTGCAATTTTGCAGCTGAGAGGATGCAGAATTTCTGACTGACAATATCCAGATCCAGTGTCCTGGCCAAGTACTTTGCTTTGCCAACGTAGAGTATAATTATTACGTTACGAAACATAAGGTTCTACTATCTGAATCCTGAAAGATTACATACTGATTTGTTTCAGCTGCTTTTTCAGTATGGGGTGATATGAAATGTCAACTGTGCATTCACGCAGTGTAGTCTGGTTTTGGGACTGTGATGGTACAACAGCATGCTACTCACTGGAAGTCTACTTGGCTGGTTTTGGACCGTGATGGTACGACAACATGCTACTCACTAGAAGCCTTGCTGACACCAAAGTGAGTCGATTTTTGCAAGCTTTTTACGAACTAAAAGAACTCTTCTTGCACTTTTTCCGCGTCAGTTGCTGGTTGTTGGTCCTTCGATTCCATATCTCTGTGATAACGAGATTTGCTTTTCATTTTACTGTTCGCTGCATCATGTGATACCGATTCACTGCTTTCAGAGACCCGTGAACATTGCAGAACTAATACATGAGAGAAATAAGGATCGGAGCCTACCTTTTGTACCCCATCAGTCATTCTCTGATATGATGCGTGCCCTTGGTCGTGCAACCAACAGCTTGAGCAGCTGAGCTATTTTCTGTAAACTGGAGATCCCAGAAATATGGCATGACCCGTAACTTGGTTCATCACGAAAGGAAAGCTGAAAGGTAACTGAATCCATTAGTTATGGAAATGGTTTTTGTTCATACGGCCAGCCCACTTGTTGTTTTACCTCTGCAACAGCAGTCAAGTGCTCGTTGTTTTGAATGATTGAAGAGTAGATCGACGAACACCTCAATAAATTTTCTTTCAGAAAAACAACAATTTAGTACATTTCACACTGAGCAAACAAATGCATGCATTGGAATTATTTATATGACAATCACGAATGTGTACATCTGAATACCTAATCAGACATTCCTTTTTCCATACTAAAACCAAGGAATGTTGACCATAGAACGAGGAATTTATATTCCCACCACCATATTTAACAGCCTAATTGTTGAACATGCGCTAAGGTTCACAGAAGCAGCCACAGCATAGGATATGTGACCCTGGAATTCGTCCTGTCTGGCGAATCTGCTTGGCCTTCCGAACTGCCCTTGCTGCTTGCTTGTTCATCTTGGCATTGGCAGAGGCTCGTTTCTCTTCAGCCAGACGGCGTGCCATCTCTAGTTTTTCAGCCATCTTCGCCATGGCCTCACTTCTCATTTTCTCTGCATGTTCCTGCCATGTAACGACTTAGTTTCATTACTAGTTATGTAAAAGTAAAATTGAAAATATGTGTAAGCTATATTGTGTTGATGCGAAGAAAAACAGGTACACAGAGCATGAAAACACAGTGAAAATGTACCTCTAGTCTCCTCATTTCGAATTCAACTTTTGTTCGTTGACGGCTTTCCCATGCTTCAATCTTCAGCTCTTCCTTCTTGAATCTGAGCAATACAATCTCCACTTCAGATGAGATGCATAAAACCACTATTTACAAGATTTAATTATATATATATATATATATATATAATTTTATCTATTTCCCTTTGCAACTCATTAGTAGAAGCAACCAACAAGTATCAGATATTTTGCTTGGATAATAATACCTTGCTGTATGTTTAGAATTTTCTGCTTCTTCGAATGCTGCCGCACGAGCTGCATATTCCTTCTTCATCCGCTCCAGATCAGCAATGCTGGGTGTTGCAGAGACTAGTTCTAGCTCCTCTTTGCTAGCCCATGTAGCAATGTTCATCTTTCCTAGCTGTACACCTAGAGCAGCAATTTCTTTCCTTGCCTTAAGCCTGATTTCATCCTCTGACATTTCATTTGTGCAACCTTTTATGTTGAAATGAGGAGCATCATCTGCGTTGTCTTCTCCCGGTGATGCTGTCGATCGTCCTCTTACAGGAGTTGATGGTATCGAACAATTAGGCTTCCGAGTTGGTGTCATCGACCCAAGTGGAGTTCCAGTCCTTGAAGGGTCCTGACTTGGTATTGGAGTCATTTCTGTGCCCACATCTCTCACAGATACTGACTGAACCGTAGAAATAGCTGCATGCAATAATTTTTGTCAGGTGACAGTATTGAAGGCAGACAAAATTTATTTTCAAGCTCAGTTGACTTGAACTATGTTACAATTTGATGCTTTTCTTACTAATAAAGTAATAAGTGAGAAAGCTACCTTGGGGGTCATTGCAGGGCTTAATTGCACTTGAACTGGTATGAGTTGCCCCCTTCTGATACTCTGAGGTGGCACCAGCACTTTGAACTGGATAGACATCTGCATGCCTAACCAACTTTGCTTGATGTGAAGCAAAAGACAACCTCTCTAATATGCTTCGAGAGGCTGATGAAGCTGGATTCAATCTTTTCATGTTCTGCAGTGGCCGAGCAAATGTGCTGTGGTTTGAATGTTTGGCTACAATGGCTCCCCTGGGTGCAGCAGAATTCATCTGGTATGCACTCTGGTTCTGTGACGCGCCCTTGGATACATTCTGCTGAACAGTTTGCTTGTTCATAATCCATTTCTCTGCATCGTTCCACTTGGAGGAAGCCTGTCTAGAGAAATACCCTGTCGTTGGATTCTGCGCTGCCGTTTTCTCACCTCCATGGAACTCGAAGCTACTGGTACTAGCATTGTCAAGACCACTATCACAGTCGTTACCGTCTTCTTCTCCAGTTCGTACTGGATGTATCATGCTTGAGTTGCTAGGTGCAGGTTGGTGAACTGAACTCTTGGACATGTTCTGAACCTTGTCGCTATCCAATGGTGAATCCTTATCTAAAGCTTCAGTCTTATTAATTGTTGAAGGGCGTTTGGAGACATCAGAGTTGTCTGACACTGTTAGCAGAGCAAGATTGCTATGTGATTGACTTGATCAGGAAAAGGTAAGTTAATTCAATAAACTACCGTTATGTCTGTACCTTCTTCAAGAACATCACAAACTAATAGTCTGTTCTGCGCTTGCGATGGCTCAATGTTCTTTGAAGGCGATGTGCGTGACGAGCTATTGGTTATGACCCTCACATGATTGCGGGCTCCCAGGAGCTTCATCCTTAGCTTTGTCGGAGAAAGGGCACCTGCCTACGGGAACACCAAAGCTGTAAGTCTTTATGCATGGAAGCATTGACTTAAAATTTCTCAATTCAAGGTGGTAATTTATATCTTTTGCACAAAAAACTTGTAGGCATCTTAGAACTCTATAATGAACCGTTAAGAAATTCGAAGTACCGGTGTCATGCTAAGAATTTCACGATTTTTGAGTCAGTACTCAGTAGATGGATCATTTGGTACTACTGTTTCTCTAGTCAGGAACAAGTTGTCAGAAAATTCAAATGGCGGGATTGTGACCATGTCATTTACCATGTAAAATACTACGAACGCCCAATTCTTCAGATCGAGTACTCTAGGTTTCCATTACCTAGAAAAAGAGATTATTTTCTACAGAACTGCATATTTAGCAATCGGTTTACCTAGTTAGTTAGCTTAGCTTTCACCGAGAAAACAGATTTACTGATAAATGATACTCTCGAGACCCGCTGTTATCCTTCAAAATTTTGCTTACTTTGTCCCCAAGTTGTCCTATTCCAACCTTACATTCTTGCATCTTCAAGAGACTAGCTTGAATGAAACAGAATATTCCTAGCCGGTTCAAACCCAAAATGGGTATGAGTAAAAATATTTTCTAAAGAAACGAAGGTAAAATTGGAAATGAGGAAGGAAAGCACACCTCTATCTACATCAAGAAAACGAAACCTTTCAGAAAAGAGAGGGGAAATGTAAATGAAGCATACAAGATGCGTCACTTAAAGAAGAAAACACCAACAATGGCTACGAATCGACCGAATCGACTAGCCAGCAAGTAGCTCGGATCAAACGAGGCACTGCACGGGCTTTTAGATAGAGCTCATACCTGGACCTTGTGAATCCTCTCATACTCCATTGTTCCGTGCTGGATGCGTGTTTGTGTTTTGGGTTTGGGTGGCTGCGGAGAGACAGACACAGTGAGAAGGGAGTGGGGGTGGGAGAGGGAGAGGGAGAACACTAGAGCAGTGGGGCTGGTTACTGGTATGGCTAAGAAAGCAAGAAGAGATCTAACAGCGCACTGTCATGTCCTGTGTTTTTTAGTTCTTTTAGACATGAGTCCTTTCTATGGTCATGAGAATTTTCTTTCCAAACCCCTCAGCAAGTCTTACTACCGTAATAAAACTCATAGCTGGCTACCGTAGAAATTCATCCAGGGACAAATAACAGTTGTACTTATACCAACAACCTTAGACGACCTTTCGTTCTACACAGAAAGTGGAGGCTCAGCTTTTCTTAAATTACATAAGCCTTTTCCTACTACAGAACGTTATCATTCTGTACAAAACTAGAGCTTCTCGAGATGTGTGCGCTGTTAACGCTCCAAACTCCAAATCTCAAAACTTTTATTGTTCCATTTGATTGTATAAACTGGGGTGGTCAAACAGAGGTCCCAAGGCTGCGGACTGGAGCCCTATCCAAGCAGCGTCCCCACTCTCACTCATTTGGCTCAATTGCACACTGCAGAGGCATGGGGAGTCTACTACTGGCCCCACCACATCACTCCTTGTCAGTGACTCTGCAGAGATTTTATTACTCCAATCTCTTGTCCTTTTCACCGTCCCATCTCATGTCATCATGCCCTCACTCTCGTCGCCCCATCCCCAGATCTCTCGCTGTGATCACAAGACTGCTTCGATGTCGTCAGTGGTATGAATATACTTTTGTCCTCTACCAGCTCCACCACTCGCAAAATTTGACCAAGTTTTTTCTGTATGCGTGCGCACTCTGATCTTGTGACCGGCATAGGTTCATGTGCTTGGATTCACCATGTACTACCAAAAATTTGACATATGAGCAAGTACTAGTATGGTCTAGCTCATTGAATTGGTATTGCGTGATTCGTTGTACTGGGGAGTTATTATGACCCATTTATTGATTCATCATTAGTGCTGGTAGCCTTAGAAACCATGGTCCAATTTGGTGACCAAGGGGCTGGGCAGCATCAGCATGAGTACTTACAGAGCAGTTTGATGAACCACACATCAGGTACAAAGCCCATCTTTGATAGGTTTGATTGGTCAAACATGCTGATGATTGAGCATATAATTTATCCTTGTTTGGTGGATATTTCTCAGGCTTTGTCTCATTCTCTCATGCTGTAAGATAAAAATAGGAACCCTGAAAAAGTAAGGTGTGAGACAGGTTATATAGGAGTGTGGGGGCATGTTAACTGCACGTCTGCAGTAACCTTGGGGATTAAAACCTGCAGCTACCTCGTACCCAAGGAGTCTGCAAAACATAACATATCAAGCTTAGTGTAATTGCCAAGCTCTTGTTTGTCAGTCCTGTTCTGTTTGTTTCAGTCAAAGGAAAGGAAGAGTATTTTCTTTTTATTTTTTGACCGAAGAAGGTAGTCTTCAAATGCACACACAGTCACACACTACCTTTTTTTTTAAATGCACACACACTACAGCGAAGTTTCAGCATTTTGGTAGTGCTCCATAAATCAACCGCTCGTGGTATCACTCCTATCTGCACGGGAGGAAGTAATAGTAGGCCTTGGAATAGGCCACAAATGATCTTTTTGATGCATAAATCCAGGTTAGAGAGGAATATTGTCTAGAGCACACGGTCCTCGACAAAAAAGTGTGAGGGCACATTTTCTCTGCAAACGCAAATAGTGCCTAGACTGTGTGCCACACTGTACGTGCGTATACAGCAGGAGTATTGCCAATGTCTAGAGACCGTTAGACAAAGGGGGCTCTTAGTTTGAGGAATTCCTCCGGGACCAGCAGTTATCAGTTCGTAATCTGCCTAGACAGAATCTTTAGCAGAAGAACACCATTTTGATCAAAGCACACTTCTGTCACTGCCATTGGCAATATGGGCTCAGGTACGGACCAACCATGGAAATTTTCCTTCACTCAGTGTGCTAATTATGATCAAAAGAGGACAAAACTTGCTAATAATACATGGCCTGCCATTACGCTAGCTCTTGCATCAACATAAGTGTGAGCTAGCCGTGTTGCACAAGAAGACAGAAACATACCAGCTATCCTTATCTAACAGAGCGGGGGCGGGGGGGCTCCATGTGTCTCCGGCGTGCTGCGATTCTTGCGAACTTGGCACGTGAAGCTACACCGACTCTGTCCAGTCTTTGTTCTTAGGTTACCTGTTGTTACCGCTGTTAACTCTGAAGAGTGAATGGAGAAGCTAGATATGGGAGGAACGGCACGATAGGCCAGGGAACGGAACCTTTCCTTTCCTATGGCATCAATCGGCTGCTCGCGCTGTGCATTATTTTTGTTACCAACGTTGCCTTCACGCTTTCTGTCTGAGTCACCATGTGCGACGAACAACATGCGATGCGAGGTTAAAAACTGAAAAGCGGAGAGCATCTTGAAAAGTTACAGCAATGGACGGAGGACGGCGAGCGCAGGGCCTTTTCAGAGGAGTTTAGGGGGTGTTTGGTTGGGTTTTTCAGCAGCTTTTCACTGGAAAAAGCTGTAGCCTAATCAAATAGCCAGTTTTTTAGCAGCTTTTGCCAACGGTAACTGTGAACTTTGTAGTGTAAATTCAGCTGTTTAGAAAAGCTGCCTTCTGTCAGCTTTTTGCAACGTGTTGAAGCTTCTATGCTCATTTACAAAATGCTATAGATGATTTGAATAAATCAAAAGCCATATGTTCACTTTCCCACGGCTACAGCAGCTTTTTCAGACAGCCAGCCAACAACAGTTTTGTCAACAGCCACAGCCCAACCAAACAGGCCCTTAGCTATGGGCTACGGTGAAGGTAAGGTGACGTAGGGGTGACTTTTTATTTTTATTTTTGGTGCTGGGTGAAGCCGGTGATCATGAGTTGCGTACGTCGCGTCGGGTGGCGTCGTCAGGATTATATTCCCGTGCACAACGCTGACCTCGCTACAGTTTCCTGTACAGTGCGCAGGTCTCCCTGAAGATGTGGGCGCGCACTGCCCAGCGTAAAGTTTCCGAGTCGTTAACGCCTGAATGAAGCTGCGTGAGGAGTCCTGTTGATCCTTGGATGATAAACTGATAAATTTGATAATCCATCATCAGGTAACCTCTTGGCCTCTTGGGGCCTCTTTCGCTGCATGTGGTTGGGAGTATTTATTATTTGTGATTTGGGGCCGCGTTTACTTGCAGTGAACTGTGCTGTGCAAACTGAGACAAAAGAAAAGGCCAGATAGCCCAATTGGCCCATAGAGTTTTAGCCCATGTTGTTATCTGAAGATCTGAACCGGTTGAGGGGCCCATGTGTTGCATATTCCCAGTTTACCACCATGCTGCACTTGTTAGAGTACTTTGAGAGGCTTGCTCGGCTCTTTAAGGCCCACTTAGTATCCTTCTGTCTCTCTTCGTTGAGCTGAAATGATTCTTGGAGGCCCACTTGATATATTTAGTGTGTCATCTGAATCCACTAGTACCTCCCATTCCAATTTGCTGATGATGCCATGAGTTGTGAGATGCGCATAATTACAATCGGGTTATCGCTGTGGAATATAATACTTTTTTATTTGTTATATTCTTCGCTTTAGCTACAAGATTGACAGGGACTATTGGCTGATAAGTCTAATCGGCACCTAACCTACCCTACCCATACTTTCCATTTTGGAATTGAACTACCCAGTCATAGTTCTAGGAGCTCATAATGCTTTGTGGGTACTAACACGTATCTTAAGGAGAGTATTAGATAGAAGACACTGTAATGCTGCACCATGCAGGCTAGGTGATTGGAACATGTTGGTGTCCATGAGAATCTTTACTTGTTCTGCTTTGTTTATTCGGGAAACCTATCGGAATTTGAGGTTAGATCTGCACAGTCTCTGATTAACACGATAGCCTATCTAGATTAACTTGAGATTCTACCATGATTTTTCCTTATTTTTGATATTTCAATTCATAATAAGCAAAATTCTCTTTGAACAATTTTATGATTAGCTACATGTTTTGCCCTGGCTTAAGATTACAGCTCTGTAAAATGAGATTGGAGTTAGTCTTTTTCTTAAGGGCTGACTGAAGTTAAACGACACTAGACAATAAGCAACAGATCTTGAGCTGAAATTAGATAAACTGGACAATAAGCAATAGACCTTGAGCTGATATTAGATCAGAGAGTGTCTACAGGGAATTCAACAAGATGAGAAAAAAGGCATTCTCGTGTTGACCGACGAATTTGCTCCCTTGGAACACATCGATGCTGACGATCTATGTTCCTTGACTTGTAAAACTAGTTAGTAATTAATTTTCTCTCGAGAGGACTGACTTTGGCTTGTGATTTTATCGTCAGCTGCATGATTCTCGATTCTTATATTATTATAGCTAAAAGGTTCAGGTAAGCAAGGACTTGTGCAGCAACCACTGAATCTGAGAGGTTCAGTTAAGCAACGACTTGTGCAGCCAGCAGCCACCCAGTCTGAGAAGAGAGCTTGTAAAGGCAGAAATGTCGCCACACCAAACGCCGTTGCAGGATGTTTGAAGTGAATTTTCCATGAGAGAAATATTTGCGTCGATATCATACTTAGGCGTTGAATGAAACCGGGGGAATCAGTTTTTGTAGCTGTCCAAAAAACTGCAATTATTTTTGCTCCTTTAGAGCAGTAAGTCAAAATCTGACGAAATGAGAAGATAAGTAAGAAGAAGATAGTATGATTGTAAATTTCGCCCGGAAACAAGAGACTTCCTAAGATTGTTATTAGTCAATACCACGATACATAGTTTTGCTAAGTCTAAACTGTATTCATGTCTTGCAGTTGACCATCATTTTCTCGAATACTCCTACTCCAGCATGTAATTCCAGGCATAAGACAGCTGAATTAGAAAATAAGGTGTTTGCTGATTGCTGAAGTATGGTACTCCACCATCAGCGTGCACTAACTCCTAGCCCATGTTGACTACTAGTACGTACGGCTCTGATTAATTTGTGCTTAGACACAGTAGTGTTGAAAGGTTGAAGCACCAAGAAGAATGTGTAGTACATATTTCGTCGATAGCGGATGCATCTGTAAGTAATGAAACTCTACAAGGGTAAAAAAATTGTCGGGATCCGGGAATTGTAAATAGATCTAAGCGTGACGTGCCATTTGAATATCCAACCAACTGTCTAATATATTGTACGTATATAAAAATATATGTATTAATCATTATTGGACAGTCTGACAATGGACGAACATAACATACGTGCACAAAATCGTATGTATCTATCACCGTTGGTCAAGTTGCGCAAAAATGTGTATCAAGCAAAAACCAAAATAAATTATGAAGAACCTTTGTAAAGACTTAGTGCTCGTCTCATGTACCACCAAGTACGAACGACCAAGAGGAGATCAAAACATGTTCCAAAAAGCAGAACAAATCCTCACACTCTAATGTAGCCGCCCAAAACATCCAGCTACTAGGTCACTCAACTTGGATGATCGTGCTAAGCGAATTGTGAGACCAACAATCACTCTTTACGGTTGTCCCATACACTTTAAAAGCATAGGCACAAGGTGTATGAGATAGCAATATGGCAACTTGGTCATCACAACACAAACTCTAGAGAGTGATTCATAGATTATACAACCACATCTCCTACATTGGAGTAGATAATTAATATACAAACAAATTAACTCGAAACTCGATAAAGATCTAAACAAATTATGAGTTCAGCAGCGGAAATAAGCTTAAAACACATGAGATGGTAGCCATAGCCATCTCACAATAGCCACATAATCCACAAGGCAAATTGAATAGACTAAACATTACTCCCAACGTTTTCGGTGTCTTAGTATTCACCTGCACTAGAATTACCTACAATATTTTAAGAAATGGAATCCAATGAGTATTTTCGTACTCGCAAGATACATTTTATGTTCATTTCAATTAACTCGAGCATGGTATGAAACAAGCTAAATTACTACGTAAATAATTCATTTTCAAACTAGTATCACATATCATAATTATAAAGTATATGTATCAACATATAGTCAACATATATTCATTAATTCTCAACTTTAACCAACCTATTTCAGATCAGCACCACAATTGTAAGCCATCATCATACGCACAAATCATCACCAGTTCAACCAATTATTCACCAAAGTCAGCCCCGACTTTTTAATGTGGAGTTGGGATTGGGCTAACATTTGTATCCCAAATGGTAAGTGTCTGATGGGTTGTTAGTCTTTGGTCGACCGGACCACGACTAACCCCAACACGGATGGTATCGTATCAGTCACACATTAGATCAATATGTCTGTTAGCATCGATCCCCGGTTCTCAAATCTTACTTATTACTTGTTTCATTAGTGATTAGTCTATTTAAATACCATAACCCACTGGTCATGATCCACAATCAAGTCCAGAATAACCAATATTGAAAATCATGCAACCACACATAATTATCTCATCAACAAACCATAGCATAAGTTAACCAGGAATTTCAGTGAGTTGCATGCTT
Source organism: Stipa capillata (assembly GCA_019208055.1). NCBI lineage: Eukaryota > Viridiplantae > Streptophyta > Magnoliopsida > Poales > Poaceae > Stipa > Stipa capillata. Next base: position 47,541 of record JAGXJF010001156.1, read on the forward strand.
GCCTGGCTGTTCAAAATCCTAGACCTATGAAGGATCACCCTCATACAATGCCTCGTTGTTGAACTGAAAGAAACCCTGAATGCCCAGAAATGACGAAAAATGAGTAATTCAATAATAGGAATCCAAAATGCATAATGATGAATGAAATAAATCGTAGAACACATAAAATAAATTTAGAAAACTAATACAACTGGAATCGCTCCATTTGGAGTCCAAGATCAAAATTTATTAATTTTCTAAGTTCTATATGTCATTTTTAGGGTTAATTAACATAGCAATTAATTGAATTTTTTTGTGCAACAGTAATATGCATGAAAATGATGTCATGATATAGTATAGTTAAAACCATGAATTTTGATATAAAGTACACCTTGTTTGGAGTTACTATGAATTCCTATGATTTTGCATCTTTCTACCATTTTAGGGCTTTCTAAATTTTCCTTATTTAATTTTGAAATCTAAGCAAGAAATACATTCCATGCTTAGAGAGAGTAAGCTAAAAAAGCTGACATGTGGGGCGAGGAGTCAGCTTTGGCTGGTCAAGAGCTGACTTGTTAAAGTGGCCCTTGGGCCCACTTGTCATACCGAGCAACATTTACAATTTCACTTTCTTTATATTATTGAGTTAGTGATGGGTAGGGCTCACATGTTATTTTAAGTAAAGGTATAGTCGGTCCACATGTCATACAGAGAAAAGCTTAAGCTGGTTCTTAGTTAGAATTTTAATCCTGCATGGCCCCCATGTCATCCAAATAGCCTAACGGTAATTAACTACTAAAGCTGATGGGCTCACTTTTAGGCCGACCAATGGCTAGTCACTGATGTGATTGAGCATGTGAATGCGGTGGTGTAGAGACGTCCGAGTGCTCCAATACATTGTTTTGCACGTGTTTGTCACGTTGAGGTTCTAGACACGCCATAAATTTATCCCTGTGGTCGAGAGGACTGGCAAATCGTCGGAGTGGCAGCAGCTGGAAATAGAGCAACAACAAGGAATACTACAGAACATTGAAACGAGAGAGAAGAGGGTCAGGATCGACTCAGAAGCTCACCATGAGGTCACCGAAGCCCGGAGCCGAGGCGGAAGAGGCTAGAACAGAGGTTGCTGTGGTCGCCGGTGATGGAGGGACCACAAAGCCGATGGTAGAAGCGCCGGTGGGAGCTCCCCGAGCACGTTTCAAACGCTGGCGGGCTTGAGGTGGTCTTCGACGATGAGTTTGACTTTGCTGAGTGCGGTGACGCTTGGGTCGAGGGTGACGAAGACTTCTGGTGCTTGCGCGGGAAAAGGAAACTGGTGCTTGCGCGGGAAAAGGAAATATCAAGGTGGTGAATAAGGAGCAGAGAGAACTTCCCGTAGCGGTGACTCGGCTCAGAGCTCACTAGCAACAACGAATCAATCCTGATGGTGTTTCACCAGAGTGAAGAAAGAAGAGAGTGGTGTTTCGACTCTGCTGCATGGGGAGGGAAGAGAGTGGGAAACCAAATGGATAAGGTCCACAAGGCAGCTGATACCTGTGGCCTGAGAAGGCACGACAGACCACGGCGGTCACACTCATAGGGGAGATGGAGAGGGGCTCTTGTTTTCAGTGCAAATGAAGAGTGAGGGTAGAGGAGTAGCTATGTCTAGTGAGTATGTTGCTATCGGCCCCAATAGGCTTCGGTCACTGGCGAGGGTGACATGTCAAAGTGAGGGGATGTCTGCATGCTCTCGAGCAACGGCGTGACCAATGGCACGCTCGACGGGGCACACACCAGTCGGCTTTGCGCACAAAGATGGAGCGACCCGTGGAGACGAAGGTCTGTCCAACGGGCCCCACGAATCAGGGAGAGGGGAAGGGCATGGGCGACTGTGAGGTGGAGTTGGGCTTGGCCCAAGATACTTAGCGAAATGGGCCGAAGGCTAGCTCGTGGGGTAAGAGGTCTTTCTCTCCTTTTTTATTTCTATTTAGGTCATGTTCTGGTTTTGAATTTGTAGAGGATTCAACCCCAAATTTTTAAATTTGTAATAGTTCTCAGAGAATCTTTATATTATTTATGACCTATGTGAATTTTCTCAAATTAAACTAAGTCATATTTGACTATTATCTGAATACAAGTCCAATTATGCCATAATTTAGTTTTGAACTGCAAGTAGGTGAAATAATTCTCAAGAATTTATGAAAGATATTATATTTGGATTTGGGAAGATAAATGAGCCACAAATACATATTTTCATAAATTTTTAACAAGGATAAATTCACCCCGATCAATATATTATAGTTCTCCCAATATGGAGGTTGTTTAAATAGCACTTTATTCAAATATTCGAATTAGCTCCAAATCTCCTGAGAATTTTTAAATGTCTTATTGAATGTGTGTAATACCTAGGAACAATTATCAGAGATGATTTTGGATGACTTTTGTTCCATAGGTTTTAATTAAGTTGATTGTAGGTTAAAATTTTCATATTTTTAATTAAGGTTATTTTAATTAGCTCAAATTAAAAATGGAATGCCATGGAAATGCACTTTGTTTTACACTGACTACAACATGGTTATAAATTTGGGTCATTACAAAAACCAATTTTTTCTTTGATTCTGCGGTAATTGAAATGTTCCTGTGAAATTCCTGTGAAATACCAAACATGCCCTTAAAGTATTACTCCTAGTGGTATGTTCTCTTGCTTGCCCATCCGCATCACTTTGCATCCAGACCAATATAACGTGCACTGACTCACCTATTATTTTTGGTAACTTTTTTTCGAATATTATTTTCGCTAACTCTTCACATCTGTCTGCTGATCAGCTAGGACTGTATTATACCCCACAATTGTCTTTTCCTTTTTGCAACTGTATGATACTCCATTCTTTGGCTGTGCGCGGCCCCGATCGGCCGTCAGCGCTGACGTCGTCCTCTCCATCCCTCACCAAACATCAAAGAACAGCAGACAGCAAATCTGGTCTGATTATGTTAAAAAATCATGGGGAAAGGAAACTAGGAGCCTAGGATTAAGAGGTCCCAGTCAGGCAGTCACTGGATTAAGGGGGACAACTTTAAGAACAAAACATAAAGGTGAAAAAAGGCGATAAGTACTCCGTGCATTAACACCGCGAAACTAGTCAAAATTTGCGTTATCAACACTTGACGAACGCGTACTCAGTGTGACGAATTACATCAAACTGCTTGAAATCCAAAGTGTTTGCTTGGATTCAAATACATGTGTTATTTGCCCTGAACTCTTCTTGGGGAATCCTGCTTTCCACAGAAAACATTACTGGTATGTGGCAAAAGAACACGATTACAAATACGTGTTTTTTTGAGACGCAGGCAGTTGTTGCAGCGTATCAACGTTGGTCCAGACAGTACCGTATATTATGTGCAGAAAATTACAAAAAGACAAGCGATACTGCGCACTGGGCAGCATCACCCCTGACGAAACCAACCAAGTATTTTATCTCAGAAAAGCCGTGAGAAAAAAATTCAAAGAGAATCAGAACATTAAAAAACAAACAGGTTCACCTATCCCTTTTATCCCGCAGCAGCCTCTTCGAATCCAAACCCATAAATAATTGGGGGATCGCCCTCTCATTCCCCCCGCGAGGCCAGCGAGCGAGAGAGAGTGGGAGAGGCGCCCGCGATCCCGAGAGAGATTCTGATGCTTCAGCGCCTCCGCCTCTCCATTTGATCCGCGGGCGAGGTAAGCTCCAGCGCCGTCCCCGTCCTCTGGCTCTCCGCTCGTCTGCGATCTCGGAGATATGCTTCTCCCGGCATATTTTTGGGATTTTTCTGATTTGGATGCCTTGTCGTGTAGCCCTCGTGGTTGGGGTTGTAGTTTGGGTGGCTCTCGTTCGTTTCCCCTCCCGTGGAGAGGATAACTTGGCGCAAATTTTACCCAGAAAACCGCAGAAAATTTTCCTTCTCAAGCCTTTGGTTAGTATGTAAAGCTGCAAAACTTTGCGGAAATTCGTGAGAGTTGACCATCTGGGCGCCGATTCTATATTGGGATGTTACAACCTTGTTAATATCTCCTTTTTACCTTGCAATAGACATGTTCCACGTTATACTCGTGTCTGCTTCTCGATGGATCGAAGAGGTAAAAAATCTCGAGGTTTCTGTGAACTTTTTCTCGTTCGTCCTTGATCTCGACGGATTTAGGAGGTGAAAAATCTCGAGGTTTCTGTGAAGGGTTTTTTGCCTTGTGCTTGATCTTGTTTGTGGAGATGATCATGTCTGATAAATCTCGTGCTTCATGCTCTGGTCAACGAATAGAGGTTTAGTGAGGATTGTACTTATCTGTCTGCAACAAATTGTGTGCGTTAGATTGGTTAGCTACCGAAGTCTTTGCTACTCGTTGACCATTGAGTTAGTACATAAGTTTGTGGGTAAATTGATGTTGCAAGTGCAGTCATGAGTTCTCATTGGCTGATTTCTCTAACTTTTCGCTGGTTTGCTTCTTGAATTCAGGGGAAGATCAGAACTGAGTGGTGAGTGGGGGGTTGCTAAGGTGAGGGATCGAGATGGGGTTCAAACCACTGGATTGGTACTGCCAGCCGGTGAAGCATGGGGCGTGGTCTCATGTGGTCGAGAGTGCATTTGGCGCATACACACCCTGCGGCATTGACACCTTGGTGGTGTGCATCTCGTACCTCGCACTCTTTGGCGTTTGCTTCTATCGGATATGGAGGACGACGAGGGACTACACGGTGCAGCGGTACAAATTACGCTCACCGTACTACAACTACATGCTCGGGCTGCTTGTGGTGTACTGCATAGCAGAGCCGCTGTATCGGATCGCCACTGGTACCTCCATCATGAACTTGGATGGGCAATCTGGCCTTGCTCCATTTGAGGTGAGAACGCTTACATATAATATCATCATTGTCGAATGTTTGTTTAATTCGTATGCTGATATGTTATTCCTGATTGACAAGTATATTTACCGAGTACCATGTAGTACTAGACTTTAGGGCTACCTATACGTGAGCAGTGAAAAGATATTTGTGTTTGGCATGCATCTCACAAGTGACTGGGAATATAACTATTTTCCTTCCTGCAAATTGATATGGGTTTTAGTTATGTGGCACCTGCAATATACAGAAAAGAACTAATGATATATTCCCTCTGATCTAAAATTTTAGTAGTTTTAGAATCTCATACAATCGAAATTTTTTAAGTTTGACCATCAATGTACAAAGAATTACCAACATTATCAACTATAAATTGATATTGCCATGTTCATCATGAAATATACTTTCATGATTTATAATTACTTTTATTTAAAGCAACATATGTTTGATGAAATTGATTGTCAAAGTGTCACTTTAAAGACCATGTCAATGTCAATCTCCAAAACTATTTATATTTTAGATTAGAGGGAGTATAACGTAAAATTAAAGTGCAATGGCAGTTTTTCAGTGATGTTATGTTCACTGCTTTCAAACCTTTGCTTCGACCAAATTCTTGTCCCCTTTAGCATCTTTCAGTCACTTCAAATTTTGCCTCTATACAGATTACTTCATTGGTCATTGAGACTGCTGCTTGGTGCTGTATGCTTATAATGATTTTACTGGAGACAAGAATTTACATCAATGAGTTTAGATGGTACATCCGGTTTGTGGTCATATACGTGTTGGTTGGGGAAGCTGCTATGTTCAATCTGGTGCTTTCAGTGAGGCAGTATTATAGTTCAAGGTATAGTACATTTGTAGCATCTTTTTAGTACATTTGTAGCATCTTTTTTCTCAATGAAACTTATCGGATGGTGAGTGGTGACCCAGAGATTTATCCTGTTTAGATTATTTTTATGTAGGCTAACTGTATTTTGTTTATGCAGTTCAATATTTTACTTATACTGCAGCGAGATAATATGCCAGGTTTGCATCGTTGTTGTCTAGATAATCATATTCTAGTGTTCTTTATTGTATACTGAATGCATCTTTTCTGCAGTGCTTGTTTGGAGTTCTCATGGTGGTTTATCTGCCTAGCTTGGATTCCTATCCAGGTTATACTCCGATCAGGAATGAGGTGCTTGTTGATAATACTGATTATGAACCTCTGCCTGGAGGAGAGCAGATTTGCCCTGAGAGGCATGCCAATATATTTTCCAGTGAGTAAATATGAGTTGTCGCACACTATTGGATACACACATAATACTTTTTTCTATCCTCATGACTTCTGTAGAAGCATATTGATATAAATTTTCTTGTCATGTTGCTTTTGTAGGGATATTCTTTTCTTGGATGACTCCTCTAATGCAACAAGGATATCGAAGGCCTATCACCGATAATGATATTTGGAAATTAGATAGTTGGGATGAGACTGAAACATTGTATAGCCGGTATGTTCTGCCACTGTTTTGGCTGAAATGAAGTATACTTATACATGCATATCTAACATTTCGATCTTGTCTCAGATTCCAGAAATGCTGGAATGATGAGCTTCAAAAACCAAAACCTTGGCTATTACGAGCTCTTCATAGTAGCCTCGGTGGAAGGTACATTTGTACAGATGATACCTATATTTCTTGAAACCTTTTCAATCAGCTACTTGCTATATGTTGTGCTTACTGTGATTATTTCCCTTCACTTTCAGGTTCTGGTTAGGAGGAGTTTTTAAGGTTCACAAATATATCCGAACTGTTATTCAAGAAGATTTGTCCTTCAGTTTGGTTTTTATATTTGTTCCATTACAACCATTTTGCATTAACCTTGTAACTCGTCTTTCCCTCACATATTTGTAGATTGGCAATGATGCTTCTCAATTTGTTGGCCCAATCGTATTGAACCTCTTGTTAGAGGTACGCTTCACATTCATGACATCTCAGGGTCAACATGACAAAATGCTCCTGTTTTATCAATCATCTGTTCCTATCATCCACAAACTACTAAAGTTATTTTAGAAAACACACTGAGAAATCGTTGCAAATCTTAAAATGGACATATTTAATATTAGATTCCCTTTGCTCTCGCCTAGTTGAGATGCTTCTGTTAGATGATCTGTGCCACTAAAGGTTGGTGGTTTTTTTGGCAGTCTATGCAAAAAGGTGATCCTTCGTGGAATGGGTACATCTACGCTTTCTCAATCTTTGCTGGAGTGGTATGGATTATTTTCGTATCTTGCATGTGGCACACTAAATTCTTTGTTGATTAAGTGTACTTGAACCCAAGCAACAACCGTGCTGCTTGTGAGCCGAAATCGGACAACCCTTTTAGCTTGCTAACTCTTTATCTACCATTCTTCAGTCCCTGGGAGTTCTTGCTGAAGCACAGTACTTTCAGAATGTCATGCGTACTGGTTTCAGGTTGAGGTCTACATTGGTAAGTGTTACATCCTAAAAAGCACATTATGTGCTTTTTTAGCTTTATGTTAAGAGGCTATGGAGTCAACAGGCAACCATAACATCGCTTGTCCCACTCTCATTTCTACTTGCGGCTGACGTGGGGCTTGCACTTCCTGATTTGTGTAACATGCACGTGTCTTACTTCATGGTCTACTAGTTTACTTCCCTGCAAATAATTAGCTTAGCTGTCTCACCTGCCATTAATACGAAAACACCTGGTTAGTTGGTTTATGCACTTATGCTATGTAGTACTTTCAGGCAAGATCATATATACTCAGTATGCAGTAAAAGAAAACCGGTTCAAATTTCTACCTGGAATTGTTATACTACTTCTAGGTATTGTCAAATGTTTCAGGTATCCCTTCATCAGTTTTAAGAAAGTTCGTGATTTTCCGTTACACAGATCGCTGCTGTTTTCCGTAAGTCCTTGCGGCTGACTAATGATAGTCGTAGGAAGTTTGCTTCTGGGAGGATAACAAATTTGATTTCAACTGACGCGGAGTCTCTTCAGGTACGATTTTGTGTTAAGACTCAGTCATTGTAACTTTGTTAGGAAGGAGGGAGAAGTGCAGTGTGTTCATACCATACATGCTCGTTACTTGTCTTATTTTGCACACTTTTAATTTATATTTTTACATGTGCAGCAAGTATGCCAGCAACTTCACAGTCTATGGTCTGCTCCTTTCCGCATTGTTATTGCCATGGTCTTGCTATATGCGCAACTAGGTCCTGCAGCATTAGTCGGTGCACTCATGCTGGCTCTTTTGTTCCCAATTCAGGTATATTTCTCATTGGGCATATGCAATTATGAAGGTTCTTACGTTGCATTTTTTAAGTGTATATATGCCTTCTGTTTTAGTCCCAAAGATTACTAACATCTAAGTGAAGATGGCATTGCCTGCTACATGTGCTAGAGAAAGATGTTTTTCACATATAGATTCTTGTGCAGAGCCTAGAGTTCATATTAAAGCTTGATGTAACCATGTAACTGTGAACTTACTAAATTTGTATGCAGCAACTGTTGCTTATGGTTTCTCTATGTATTTTGCCTGGTATGCAGATTGTAGTTGACCAAAGCTGTAAACTAATAACCGGAAACATTAGTGATCAAAGTAGTTCTTTCACTTCGGTCATAACTAAAATCCTTAATGATGGACATATAATTTCGCTTTAAAGCCAATAATGCAGATTGTTAGGATAGTTTGCAGTTGTAGATCTTTAGCATATTCTATTTATAAGAATGATATATCTCTGTTAAACTATACTGGTTTGAATCTTACTTCTTTCAAGTTTTAAATACATGTTTTGATGCTTTCAACATTGATTTGTCTGGCTGACCTTTTTGTGTATTTATTTTATCAGACAGTTATCATAAGCAAAATGCAAAAACTTACCAAGGAAGGGTTGCAAAGGACTGACAAGCGAATCAGTCTCATGAATGAGATATTAGCTGCTATGGATACAGTCAAGTATGCTTTCATTTACTTACATTTTCATTAGTAGTAATACTTGAATAATGTATTGTGGTATAAACAGTCCCAAATGTTCCCTTGGTTAGATGTTATGCTTGGGAGCAAAGTTTCCAGTCAAAGGTGCAGGACATCCGCGATGATGAGCTTTCCTGGTTCCGTAGTGCTCAGTTGCTCGCTGCGGTATGTTCTTTTTCGTATTTGCATAAGATTTTGTAGATAAGTTGTCTTTCACTTGTTCCAAGCTTCACAGTGCAATATATATCTGGTTTTTTTTTGTTGGTTATCATGCGGCAATGATTTCTTTGCCTTGCCATATGAGAATTGGATTGCATGCTATAGCACCAACTGTATTTGTGCTTCCTGATCCTATGGGGTTATTCAGTGCAGTTTGCCTGTTATCATTTTTCTGACGTTTCCTTGTTTGTTGCAGCTGAATAGCTTTATCCTCAACAGTATCCCGGTCGTTGTCACTGTGGTTTCATTTGGTGTCTACTCTCTACTGGGAGGTGACTTGACAGCAGCAAAGGCGTTTACTTCTCTTTCACTATTTGCAGTGTTAAGGTTCCCACTTTTTATGCTGCCGAATCTGATAACTCAGGTGTGCAAAATGATGTAAATATTGTTTTTCTGAAGTTATTTCGTAAAAATACTGGAAAGTTAAGAAGTATCTCAATTCCCTGAACATATACTATTAGATTACCAGATTGTTGATCATTCTTCTGTCCTTTAAATTTCATTTGTCTATGGCAGATAATATTAGCTAAATGGTTTAGCTAGATCTTTTTATTGCAAATCAATGATGGATCGACATGTTTTGCTGTTTTTTCTTCAGAAACTCTATACTTTGGCACCCATGGTTGCCTTACTAGTGTTGTTTTTCGTTTAAATCCAACAGGTTGTTAACTGTAAGGTGTCATTGAAACGTTTGGAAGATCTCCTCTTGGCTGACGAGAGAATACTTCTGCCAAATCCACCTATTGATCCTGAGCTTCCAGCCATTTCTATCAAGAATGGAGATTTTTCATGGGAATTGCAGGTACATTCTGTTAGATGTGTTAGAATGTATTTTAGCTGTTTTGGATTGCCTTATTGTATTAGGGATACACCTCTTGTACATGTACTATATATCAGCCTGACCTATCGTGTTCAGTCAAAAAAAGTTCTCATACTAAGATGTTTCCATTTTTCCCACATAATTTTGTTCTTCTGTTAGCATAACCATTTCTCCACTTGCTTTAAGATATTGCTGGAAAACTAAATTTGCAAATATTGGCAGGCTGAGAGACCAACTTTATCAAATGTCAATCTGGACGTACCTGTCGGCAGTTTAGTTGCAATAGTAGGAAGCACTGGAGAGGGGAAGACTTCACTTATTTCTGCAATGCTTGGTGAAATACCACCAGTATCAGGATCAGATACCTCGGTGGTCATTCGTGGATCGGTGGCTTATGTTCCTCAAGTTTCATGGATCTTCAATGCTACTGTGAGATACAGTATCTTTATTGCTATTGTTCTGCTAATTGAACCCTATATGACTTTTATAGGGATATAATTGTGACATCCTCTACAGGTCCGGGACAACATATTGTTTGGGTCTCCGTTCCAACCTCCACGCTATGAGAGAGCAATAGATGTCACTTCATTACGGCATGATCTTGATCTGCTCCCGGTAAGTTCTAACTATGTCCAGTTTTTGAAAACCACAGTTTGGTGGAAAATCAAAGCCATCATTTGATGAAGTGACCTTGCTGAAGAATATGTTTCTTCTTTTGGTCTGTTCCGTTCCAGTTGTATCTATATTTAGGTTATGTTGGTACACTCTGCTTTATTTCTTTTACCTACAAACTGACAAAGAATGGGTCTTCTTGTGCTTGTTGTCAGGGTGGTGATCTCACAGAGATTGGGGAAAGGGGAGTTAATATTAGTGGGGGGCAAAAGCAAAGAGTTTCAATGGCAAGAGCTGTTTATTCTGATTCAGATGTGTACATATTTGATGATCCACTGAGTGCATTGGATGCCCATGTTGGTCGACAGGTGCATTCATCTTGCTACCATTGCACATCATGCTTTCTAATTATAATCTCTGCCTACTCACAGAATGAACCATTGGGAGTTGGTAATGGTACCTCTTTGGTAGATTTGTCCACATTCCTTCATACCTAGGGAGCAAAATAGATAGGTCTGAGTACTGTAAACATTTACACTCTTTCTCCAGAAGTAGTTCAAGACATGTATATTGACACAACGATATATGTGCAAAATATAACTTGATTTCAACAAATATCCAAGATATAACACCCTCTCAATTGCTAATATATAATAGATACACTATTCATGTAGTCAGTTTACCCATCATTAAATTTATTTCTCCTAATGGTATGATCCTCGCAATTGATAATGCACATATATACTCACGTATGTGAAAAAGTAAACCACTCGAAGTAAAAAGACCGGGCATTAAGCATATGTTAAATGGTGAGCCATAAGTCTGCATTTAAGAGGTAATTAGGAGGGGTTGATTATGGGAGTAATTGTGCCATAAGTCTTCCATTAGGAGGTGATTTCCAAGAATTCAACTTAAATCATGAGCCTTTAGATGAGAGTTTTATGCACAGCTCAGATCGAAAATATCCCATAAACTGTCACGTTTGTAAGTAGTATATATATATATATACAGATACAACTAAAGTCCAAAAAATAGAGGAAAACGTTGCACTACTTGTTCAACTGTATTCCAGATTCTGGATTATCAAAAATAAAACAAAATTATAAGACATGAGGTTCTATGGCATTGTTTTGGCATGTGTCAAAGCCATGTTTCTGGTGCTTGTGTAGATATTCCTCTGAGGCCCTTCCTGCTTAGTATATTAATATTTGATACTACTAAATAATCTTATTACTGATGCCCTTTATGAATGCACATGCAGGTATTTGACAAATGTATCAAAGAAGAACTACGACACAAAACTCGGGTCCTCGTGACCAATCAGCTGCATTTTCTGCCATATGTGGATAAATACTGCTAATCCATGATGGAATAATTAAGGAGGAAGGTACCTTTGATGAGCTTAGCAACACTGGGGAGCTCTTCAAGAAGCTTATGGAAAATGCTGGAAAGATGGAGGAACAAACGGAAGAGAAACAAGATGAAAGCAAATCACAGGCTGACATGAAACACACCGAAAATGGGGACACTGCAATAGCTGATGGTGGTCCGCAGAAGAGCGAGGATAGTTCCAGTAAAACAAAACAGGGAAAATCTGTTCTCATTAAGCAAGAGGAACGTGAAACTGGAGTTGTCAGTACGAAGGTCCTTTCACGGTAGAAGATACTACTTCTATTGTGCAGTATCATATTCAATGTCTAATATAGAATAGAAGAAAGAAAATGAATGAAAGAGGAGAACAAAACGGACTGATGATTGCACATTTATCTATATTAGCATTCTATATGTTGCATGAAGCTCCAGTCTGCTGTGCTGCTTAATGTTTCGTCATCCATATATGGATTTCAATTTGATTTGTTGAAGAGTTAAACATACTATAGGACATGATTATAGATTATGATGCCCTGGAATATATGCTTACTTGCTACCTCTATTTTGCAGCTACAAAAATGCAATGGGAGGGATTTGGGCGGTGTCCATTCTCTTCTTGTGCTATGCACTGACTGAAACTCTACGAATTTCAAGTAGCACATGGTTGAGCATTTGGACTGATCAGGGTTCTCTGGAAATCCATGGCCCTGGTTACTACAACTTAATCTATGGCATTCTTTCTTTTGGGCAGGTACTTATACCCATTGCATTTTTTGTTTTGCACTCGTTTTATATTTTTTGTTTGCGTATCTGATTGATCGCGTCCGAGCTGACAAAGCGACAATATTTTTGTTTAGGTTCTAGTCACTCTAACGAATTCTTACTGGCTGATCACATCAAGTCTTCGAGCAGCGAAGAGATTGCATGATGCCATGCTCCGGTCTATATTAAGAGCTCCCATGGTATTTTTCACACCAATCCACTTGGACGGATCATCAACAGATTTTCAAAGGATTTGGGTGACATTGACCGGAACCTTGCTGTCTTTGTCAATATGTTTATGGCACAAATATCTCAGTTGCTCTCGACTTTTGTTCTCATCGGTGTTGTCAGCACTATGTCTCTTTGGGCTATCATGCCACTTCTCATTTTATTTTATGCAGCCTACCTCTATTACCAGGTAATTTCATGCCAGATGACTTCTAAACAACTGTGATTTTTTGTTACTTGCATCTTCTTGACACTTCATAACTCCGTTTTGTCAGACTACATCACGCGAGGTAAAGCGCATGGATTCCATAACTAGGTCTCCTGTGTATGCTCAATTTTCAGAGGCACTAAATGGTCTGTCCACAATCCGTGCCTACAAAGCATATGATAGAATGTCAAACATCAATGGGAAATCAATGGACAACAACATCAGGTTCACACTCGTGAACATGAGTTCAAATAGATGGCTAGCCATCCGTCTGGAAACATTGGGTGGTATCATGATATGGTTCACGGCAACATTTGCTGTCATGCAAAACCAACGAGCAGAGAATCAGAAGGCCTTTGCCTCCACAATGGGTCTTCTTCTTACTTATACTCTCAATATCACCAATTTGCTCACAGCTGTTCTTCGTCTTGCTAGTCTTGCTGAAAATAGTATGAATGCTGTTGAACGTGTGGGAACGTACATTGAGTTATCTTCTGAGGCTCCTCCTGTCATTGAGGATAACAGGCCACCTCCTGGTTGGCCATCATCTGGTATCATCAAGTTTGAAGATGTTGTGCTTCGGTACCGACAAGAACTTCCTCCTGTTCTTCATGGCATATCATTCATTATTAATGGAAGTGAGAAGGTAGGAATAGTTGGCAGAACAGGAGCTGGTAAATCTAGCATGCTAAACGCCTTGTTCCGTATTGTGGAACTGGAACGAGGGAGAATATTGATTGATGATTGTGACACTTCTAAGTTTGGAGTTTGGGACCTGCGGAAAGTTTTAGGAATAATACCACAGGCACCAGTCCTCTTTTCAGGTTTGTTACTGGAAATACATGAGATCTTCATATTTGCTTTATGTAAATTAGAATAACAGTTATGTAAAGAAATCCAAATATGTACCTCTAGTTTATTCTTCGGATGACTCCAATTATTTATTGAATGTTTTATTTATGGCTGTCCAGGTTCTATTCGATTTAATCTGGATCCTTTTAATGAGCACAACGATGCGGATCTCTGGGAGGCTCTTGAAAGGGCTCATCTAAAAGATGTCATAAGGAGGAATGCTCTAGGACTAGATGCTGAGGTATGCAGAATGTTTGCCATTATTTATCTCAGATTGTTAATATATTCTTGGTTCTCCTGTTCTTTTGTCAAATGATGTATGCTTGTACAAATTTATCAATTTTTGGTGCCAGTCTAACTGTACCACATGGAACTGGTTAGCATCTGGCACTCTATATAGTCCAAGGAGTTTGTTTAGAATATTAGAAAGAGGTTGCCAAACAATAGACTACAGTTTTCACCATCCAGAATGTAATGCTGAATAAACATTTAAGCAAGAGACTTTGGGCTCCTTTTACCTCTTACAGTAGATGCCTTGTTCTTTTAAAAATAAGCAATATGGAATATCTTCAATGAGCTTCATTTTGTTAACAGGTTTCTGAGGCTGGTGAAAATTTTAGCGTTGGACAGCGGCAGCTGCTGAGTTTAGCTCGTGCATTGCTGCGAAGGGCGAAGATACTTGTTCTTGATGAGGCGACAGCAGCAGTTGATGTTCGAACTGATGCTCTTATACAGAAGACAATCAGAGAAGAATTCAAGAATTGTACAATGCTCATAATTGCTCACCGTTTGAACACCGTCATTGACTGTGACAGGTTGCTTATTCTAAGTTCTGGGCAGGTATGATATTTAATATAGCTTTCTTCTTTCATTCTTGGGCATGGTTCTCATTTGAATTGGTATGCTAGCATTGTCATGGCATATGCTGATTATTGTAATTTTCAAAGAAACAATTGAAGGCTTATTGCTTCTCTCTTTTGGATTTTGACTTCTGTCATTCTTGGGCATAGTTCTCATTTGAATTGGTATGTTAGTATTTTCATGTCATGTGCTGGTTAGTGTAATTTTGAAATTAACCATTGGAGGCTTATTGCTTGTCTCTTTTTGATTTTGGGTTGATCAATTATTAAGCTGTTGTTATGTTGCTTTCTTACCTCTGGGACAAAAAACTTGACCATGATGAGCTAGTCCCATGTTTTCATAATAATGGCTAAATTGGCATATTATCATTTATATGTATATGCCGACTGTGTTGTAGTTGGTTATATGCTTGTGCTGTTTAATTTCTTTCATATTTTACTAGTCTTGTGTATTTGTTGCACCAACAATGCGGGGGGAGCTGGTTTGGAATGTTGGTGTTTTTGTGGGATGCGAACGATTTAGGAGTTCAGGGTGCATTTTGGGCGTAATTTTAAAACTGTGAGATTGATGGCTAGGTTTGTTCACTCCTATATTAGACACCTGAACAAGGTTACACTGCACTCTTTTCATATTCAATAATATATGATTTATTCTACTTGTCCCAACTGCACGATTGTTGGCACCTCAAACTCAATTTTATAATTATGTTTTGTTTCAGGTTTTGGAATTTGACACTCCTGAGCATCTGCTCAGTGATGAGCAAAGTGCTTTCTCCAAGATGGTTCAGAGTACAGGACCTAGCAACGCAGAATATCTCAAGGTAATTTGCATCTACTACCATATTTATTTTGATAATCTTGCCATGTGTACTTCTGCATAAAACAGAGCTAATAGTGACTGTTGTCATTAACTTGAGACTGCTAGCTACATGTAATCCATGATACACTCATTAGCTCAAGCCTACATAGTTGGCTTACTTTCAGTGAAAACATTGATATGTGTTCTCATTCAGTTTTGTCTATGGAAAATCGACAGAGTCTTGTACTTGGGGATGGTGAGGAAAGGTTGCGAAAGGAAGAAAGTAAGATGCAAGATATTCAGAGGAAGTGGGTTGCATCTAACCGATGGGCTGTTGCTACGCAGTTTGCGCTTGCTGCTAGCCTTGCGTCATCACACAGTGACCTCCTCTCATTTGAGGCTGCGGAGGGAAACAACATCCTCAGGAAAACAAAGGATGCAGTAATCACTCTGCAGAACGTCCTTGAAGGGAAGCACAATACTGAAATCGAGGAATCACTTACTCAGTATCAGGTTCCACCTGATAGGTGGTGGTCGTCACTTTACAAAGTCATCGAAGGTACAGTTGTCGCTATAAAAGTTTACTACGCTGATCCTAGTACCATAGGCCTTGCCACCAAAATATACCTCCCAGCTGCAACTGCCAGGTTCTTTTGGTATTCAGCTGTGCCCTATTGATCTGACCTCTTGCTTAAATTTTTGTATGTTGCTTTCAGGCCTCGCCACGATGAGCAAGTTGGGTCGAAACCGTCTACGGCAACCTGGTTATAGTTTTGAAAACCACGGCTCTATTGACTGGGATCAAATTGTGGAGTAGTTTGGAGGTGCAGTTAATCACGGCCGGTTTAATTTCTACAGTCATGTACATTTTAGCACCTGTAGATTGACCTGCAAGTCAATCAGTAGATCCACTGTCCTGACGCCTCTCTAAAGGTGAATAACAAGGGGATTTTGCAACAGCAGGACGATTCTTGTACTGTCGTCCGCAAGGATTACATTTCTTGTGCACAATCTCGATACCAGCGTATCTGAAATTTTGATAACTTGTGGCAAATCAAGAATTTTCTGATGAAAAAAAGGACTGGATCGTTACTATCTGGTGGTCACGTGGAGTTGCGTTCTGTAAAGTCGTTTTCCTCCTGCGTCACCTGGGGGAGCGGCGGAGCAGTCTTGCATGTCGCCTGGTGCGTGCGGCGTCGATTCTGCAAGCTCTTGCCTGATTGGAACCTGGGGTGCGCAGCCCCACGGGCCACGGCTGCTCGTCTCGTCGTGTAAAGAACTGGTGAAGTGATTGGGTAAATCCGGCTGACGGTGCAGCCTTCCACCGAGTGTTTGTTGGTTTCGTAGCCGCGTGCCCCGAGAGGATGGGGGCAGGTGCGCGTCGTTCCGGGCTACCACGCCATTGCCAAGCAGGCACGGCACGGCAGCATGGCACGGTGACCATCCTCGCGCGGCGCCGCAACGTCCGTCGCGTGGGCGGCAACGGCCAATGCGTCTGGCAACGCCCGCCACGGCGGCAATTGACACCGGTTTCGTCGAGGCGGCGGCGGCGGGTGGCACGCAGGTATCGGCATTCCTGAACTGAAGGCCACCAGCCGTTGCTTCCGGCACAAATCTCCACACTATCATCATCACACTCCATGGTACACACAAGAGCAGTGCTGCCTTGTTTATTGGACTCGGATCGATCCATCAATCGAGTATGGGTAGTATGACGACGAATTGACGATGATTACAAACAAACAAATAGTAGGATCCTGTCCTGCAACCTAACCTAGCAGCTCACCGCGATTACAAAATGAATGGGCAAGGGGGGCACCAAAACTGATAGAAACGAACAAACAATAAGAAACACGCTGTATAATGCGGTATCCGCCTCAGTCGAACAGCTCCCACTGCGTCGTGGCCGGAGCTTCGAACGTCTCCCATTTCGTCGTCACGACCACCGTCTGCAGCCGCGCGTTCGAGACCTTGAGCACGTCCAGCGTCTCCACGCACTTCTGCACCCTCTTCGCCTGCAAAAATGTCACGACCCCGGCTGGTGTAAGCGACGCTATATCTGATGATACATTTATCTCTACATTTGTAGGCGTGTCATTTTCATAAAAGGCGAAGCAACTCCTTTTCTGAGAAACCGGGCTACACATTTCCACTCATGCCTGCACCAACACTACGGATAAAGTTCTGAAAGAAATTGTTTGTCAGCATGTCATCATCTGGAAAGAAAAAGTAAAGGACCTTTTCCGCTCTAATATTTAGGTGGCATGAAGATATCATCAGAGATAATGATAAAAGTTTTGGCACCTGTTCTCTCTAATCAACAGTACTCAGGAGGCCCAGACTTTTGGTCTCTTGCTTGTTCTTCTGACCTAACCAACCATCTTTTACCTCTTCATGCCAATCTACCTTTCTTGTCATCTACTCTTTGTACCACATGGTCAGAAAGCACATCTCTTTAACTAAGAAGAGTTGCTTAAAGGATCAGATCCTCTGAAGCTAGGATCAACTAGCTGGCATTCAGAGAACAATCTAGGATCAACTAGCTGGCATCAAAGGGTTCTACCTAACATTTGCAGCAGGGAAAATATTGTAGGTAGAATTCTTGTGCTTGGACTGGACCATGTGTTTTCCAGAAAGGAACCAATGAGCCTGTGACGGTTTGGGGGGGCAAGTAGGACACGGACCCACAAATTCTCTCATGAACACTTGTCCTGCTGGTCATGGCACTGTTTGCTAATCTCAGAAACAGACAGCCCCAAGACCACTCTCTTTTTCTCGAACAAAAAAAAATACTAGACCAACAGGAACTAGCCCCTGTGGGTTTTTTTATAACAGAGAGACAGCCATGAGCTGCCTGCGGAGTCCAGGACACGAACACAGATGGGCTGGGCATGCACTCACGCACCTAGCCGAGCGACGCTCGCTTCTCCCAACACCACTCATCAAAGGCAAGAATTTTTTTCTGATTGATATCAATGCTACTGTACCAGAACCAATGGAACGATGCCCCTAAAACTGATCACAATGCTCACACTGGCCTCTCTGCAGTGAATGTAGTCTGTACCTGAATGTTCTTCTGTGAAGAGGAGTCCCCTTCGGCGGGTATGCTCTCCAGCTTCACCGCGTGCCGCATCAGCAGCTCGATCAGCGTCGTGATCTGCACCTCGGCCACTTTTCTCCCGCCGGCGATCGATTTCTCGATGCTTTTTACCTATATCAAGAAAAGGAAAACAAGGAAACATTTCATCTGATCAGCTTCAGCATCACATCAATGAGGGAAAGTACCCTGTAGGAGCGCATCCTTGTCAGGGATTGATGGGTTTCTGTCCCTGTTCGCATGGACGGTTACGCTAAATGAACTCCGGGACCATGAGGAAATTTCACAGCAGCTACATGACAACATCGACAGCCATGCAACCATCAATTTGTTCACCTAATTCCTTGGACGGATTATTCAATGCAGCATTTGCCTTCCCATGCTTGCATGTCTGAGTGTCTGACGCAGCACAGATTGGGACTACAACGACCCCCCTAAAACGACCAATCCTTCTATTTTTACGTACTGGATAAAGTCTAAAATAAACTGTTAACTGTTTAGCAACCTATCTAATGGTTCATGTGAAGAACTCATTTGTATGTCCGAGTGTCTGACGCAGCACAGATTGAGACTACAACGACCCCCTAAAACAATCAAGCCTTCTGTTTCTTACCTACTAGATAAACTCTAAATAAACTGCTGATTATATTTCTCTCCGGTGTTTAGCAACCTATCTATGGTTCATGTTCAAGAACTCATTTAGGCAGGAGTATTAATTAGCCTTTGACAGTAACAGATTAACCCAACGCACTGAATTGCTTATTTGCCACTGATCGTTGGTGAACGAAACAGTGTGCTACCTGATCGGCGAGCTTGTCGACCTCGAGGGCGATGGCGCCGATGGCGCGGTTGGCGCTCTCGATCTTGGCGTTCTTCTGCCGCTCGATGTACCGCCGCTCCATGCTGGTCGGGTCCTCTGCCACGACGAGCTTGGATTTGTTCTTAACGCCGCAGGCGTCGAGGTAGTCCGAGTTTCTCAGCTCCCGGCCTTTGTACGTCAGCATCTGGTCCGCCGGCTGCAGCCCGGTCCTCGCCGCCAGCAGCTTCTTCAGCTCCCCTGCACCACCATCACACCAGTTTTACCGTTACAATTAGCCCGATAAATGACAACTGATCATTCTCCTGAAATCTCTATCAGACTGGGAGTTGCTTCTGGCGAACGATGGATGGATGGACCATCGTGCTGCCACTGCCCACCAACATTTAGCGACTTATTAACGCGTGATAAATATTTTTGACGTTTGCTCTGTACTTTTTTTGCTTTGCTGATGATGTTTGACAGTTTTTTTTGACACTGATATGGATCTTTAGTGCCGCTTGGGGACCAGATCTCAGTGACCAGGTTTGCCATTGTAGGATCGCAAAATGCAAAAATCTACAGCAGCTTCCATTTTCCATGCTCCAAACTGACAAAACAATAATCATGGACTATACTATCCTGCTATTTTCCACGTCACTTTCAAGCTACTAGTTTCCACGTAAATTTTTGTCCTCTCTGTTCCGTTTCCAAATCTTCCCATGATCTAGACTGAGACTAGAACGTGGTGGGCAACGCCTCCTCCACATTGCGTTTCATTTCTTTTTCATTTTTCGTTTCTGCAGGATGCAACAGTAGTATGTGCAGGGAACGAAGCAGTCAGCAACTTGTAGCCAAAGGTGTCGGTGCAACGGGACAAACGAGCCGAACGTGCCGCGGCTCCTCCTGGCCGTCCGATGCGGCCGCCGTATACGTGGACCATCCTGCGCCAGGATACCCCGTATCTAGCACTCACTCACTCGCCAGTCGCCATTGTCGGGCAAAGTAAAAGCAAAGCAACGAACGAACGGATTTAACAAATCTGGTCGGCTAATTAGCCTCGTAATCTCCAATCACACTGGATCTGCATCGAAGCGGCCAACGCGACGCCGGGATCTCACGGCAGGAATCGCAGTACAGATTGGGAACTCAAGTTTACGCTGTAAACTAATTCTGATTAGTGGAGTAATAATCTTGGAGTTGCACTCCTAATCACGGTTTGGAGGTTAAAATATTGAATCCTCGCAGTTAAATTCTTATAAATGTTAAATTCTTGCCGGCAGTATTTTCAGGAGGAAAAAAAAATGTTAATGTGAATGTGAGAGTGCCAGCTGTGTCGGACGGTAAAAGCTGGCAGAAAAGGACAACAGGATTCGGAGCCGGGAATTTTTGCGCTTCACGGAGCAAAAAAATGGGAGAATCTCACGGGTTCGTACGAATTATTCCCGGGATTTTGTTTTTTTTAATAAGAAATCAACACCAGAAAAAAAAATTGAGGGAAGTGGGGATGTTTCACTGTCCTAATATCGCGGCGGCATTAATTCCTCCACGCGGCACGGCCGGAACTCATGGCCATTTTTAATATTTGGTTTTTAAATCTGATTACTGGACTTTTATTTTATTTTAATTTATCCCGTAGTACAAGTGACGATTGCCAGCACGCAATTTAAAGCCATCAGAAAGGTCAAAACTTACCAGAAAAGGTAATATATATTAGATTTTTTATTAAAAAACCTTGTCTTGTATACGTGATTCACTTAAACTTTTTTTTGGCAAGATTAACAGAAAAACGGAGCGGTTGCGTTTTTTCTCTTAGTTTTTTCACATTAACGGCTTTAACATCCGATGTTTATATTACCTGCCTTCACGACGACAAAAAAATAGGAGTACACGAAAATCTAACAAGAAGAACAAAAATTCAGTTTCGTCTCCCTCTTTGGAACAAACGACGAGAACGACAAAAAAGTTAAGCCGTGATTAAGCGCGGTTACTTAAGAAAGAAAAGCTAACCTAAGAACAAAAAGAACACTTTAACCAAAGCAACAACAGGTCGAGGGCACTCACCGAACGTGGCAATGGAGGAGACGGCGACCTCGTGCCTGGCGCCGCCGTACTTGACCCGCACCCTGATCTCCGGCGGCGGCGGCCTCGGCGGCACCCCGGGGCCAGCAACGCCGTCCTCCCTGGCCTGCACGACCATCCCGCTCGGCCGGACCTCCCACCCTCCCCTCTCCTCCCCCGACGCCGCCGCCGCCGCTGCCGCCTCCGACCAGCCGCTGCTCGACCCGCCGTCCGAGCTCGACCGGTGCATCACCGACGCCATAGACAGCTAGCTCCACAAAGCACAAACACACAAGCACACGCACAGTAGCTAGCTTCCAGAGGAGGGGAAGGTTTGGTCGGTGTAATGCTGTCTGCGGTGGTGTGGCGTGGGAGAGAGGAGCAGGGGAAGGGGGAGACTGAGGGAGAGGAGAGGAGAGGAGGGCACGGCACGAGGCGGACGAGTGGGACGCGCTTCTGCTTTTTGGTTTGCCAGTTTTTATATAGGAGTAAACCAACCACGGAATCAGCGATCTTTCTTGGTCCCGCGACGCTACACCAAGGATGGTAGTAGTTGCATTTCCGTATTTGCTCCGCGTGCGCTGGTTTCTGTATAAAAACCTTCTGTTTTGCCGTGGCCGCCGTGCCGAGGTGTATCATATCCTGCTAGGTGCGCAGCTGCCTGCAGCGTTGTTACCATTCTTGATTTCCTCCTCATGTTGCTCCTATTCGAGTGTGTTAACAGCCGGGAGGTGTAAATTTATTTCTCAGAATCTTTCCTAGTTAAATCGGTTGGCCTAATAGGACCAAGCATGCATATTGTGGTAACACTACGTAATCAACTTAGAGCATCTCTAGTAGCACCGCTTTCACGCTCGCCATAGCCAAAATAGCGTCTCCAGGGCAGAAAACACGCTCCAGCAGACCCGCCATCACAGACGTCAAATTTGCAGGGCCTCTATCCCGGCCGCTGTGAACGCCAAATATGGCGTGAGGCGCAGACCCGGCATCCAGCAACTCCTCTCTCCCGGAGCCTTCCCTCCCGCCAACTCCGAGCGTGCCGCTGCCCCTGTCGAGGTTGGTTCCCGCCCCGCTGCTCCCCTCCCTCCTCGTCGGCCGCCATTTCTTCTCAGCCCCGCAGCTGCTGGTCCTCTGCTGGTCGGCCCACCGCCACAAGCCGCACCGCCGGCCGCAGCTCAGCCTGCCGGCACACGCTGCACCGCCGGCCACAGCTTGGTCCGCCGCCCACGGCCCGCTCGCAGCCCGCACCACGCCCAGCCCGCATAGCTCCAGATCTGGGAGCGACGCCACAGCCGAAGCCGGTCCCAGATCTGGCAGCGGCGGCGCGTGGGGAGGGAGAGCGCCTAGGAGGGCGCCGGAGGATAGAGGTAGGGGAGGGAGTGGGTGGTGGGGGAGGAGCTCGGGCGAGGGGCCGAGGCGCCGGGCGAGGGACGGCGTCGGGGAAGGTGCTGCGCCGGGGAAGGGGGCTGCGTCGGGGGAGGGAGCACCGGTGAGGTGGACAGGGCACCGTGGAAGGTGCTGCGCCAGAGGAGGGAGCTCGGCGAGGTGGGCGGGGCACCGGGGGAAGGGCGGCGTCGGGGGAGGGGGGCTGCTGGAGGTAGGGAGCGGCGGTGGGGGGCGCCGGGGAGGGAGGCCGCCGGGGGGTGCTGGCGTCGGTGGAGAGGAAGAGGGAGGCAGCCGGGGGAGTGCGAGCTGTGGGCGTCGCTGCGTTGGTGGAGAAGATGAGGTGGGGGAGTTGGTGGAGATGGAAGGAGAAAGGGGGGCGCCGGGGAGAAGAAATTGAGGGGGCTGTGGTGGAGAGAAAATTGAGGGGCTAGTTTGTTTGCTTTTTTTTAATATAGCAATGTAATTTATGTGATATATGTAATTTGAAGAATTATAGAATTATAGAAATGTAGTATGTGTATAGGTTTAGTAGCTTGTTGCAAAAATCACCGTTAAACAAATAGCCGTTTGAACTATAACCGTTACAGATATAACAAATAAATTGATTGGTAGTTATGAGATATTATTAAAGTATAGGAAAGAGAATATGGAGGGTGAGATATAGATGTTCTGCTGGAGTGGTGGGATAATATAGAGGGGGAATCTTTATGGAAGGCCAGCCATATGGGCATATGGAGGGTATGATTTGGCTAGTCTGCTGGAGATGCTCTTAGGAGACGCGCTGTTGTCGGCGGTACGGGAACTAGGGTTCCCTAAGCCGTTGGCAAAGGGCCAAACTCGATGCCACGTTGCCAAGGGTGTGAGAATCGAGAATACGCACTCGGGGGCTTGTCCCCCCGAGCACTGTGTCCGCTTGGCCCCTCTTGGTTTGGTCAAGTGGCCCACGTGCAGCGAGCCGGCGAAGTTATGGGCTCGGGGGTCCCCGAGCTCGGGAACCCCGAGCACCTCTTGTTTCTTCCTCGGTGCCAAGTGGCAAGGTGCCCCGAGCACCCCTCGGGGGCCCTTCCCCGAGCAGTCCTCGTGGGTCCTTCGACCAGTACACGTGGCAGGGGTCCCACGGCGCCCTCCGTAGGGCCCAGGCGGGCTCTTTCCACGTGTCCCATCGGGTGCATTTAATGTCTGTCGGGCGCATTTAATGCCTGTCCGGCGGGTTTAATGCCTGTCAACAGGCGTGCCTACTCCAGGTCCAAGGCGGGCGTCCTCCAGCGTGATAAGGCCTGTCAGTTATCATCTGACATGATTTTTGACTTTCGGGCGCAGTACGGCATGCCCAGGTGCATCCCTTTGGTCCGTGGGACCCGGGTGGTTGGAGCCGTGGCAGGGAGCTTGCCTGTTAAGTCTTCACCGGCGCGTTTCAACCCATCATGAAGACCCGTTTTCCAAGGACGACATGTCAGCAAACACCTCTTCCGCAGCAGCCTTCGGCGGCCGGCGTGGCGTGCCCACGCCCCCTACGTAAGCAGCGTGCCCGCTGCATTTACTGCACCTTCGGTCATTGTGGTAAGCCCCCAGGTATATAAGGGGAGAACCGAGACCATGCAAGGGGAGGATCTTTTTGAGACTGAACTCTGCTTGAGCTAGCTAAAGTAAGAACATCGGAGCTCCCTGGAAGAGAGTTTCGGGCTACCTCTGTAATCTCTAAAACATCAATACATACATCAAAGCAGGACGTAGGGTTTTACACCTCAGTGGTGGTCTGAACCTGGGTAAATCTCTGATCATATTCCAAACGTCTAAAGCCCGCCTAATACGACCCTGTAGCTCCGGACCAGCACCTCCCCGGCCGAATCACAAAAGAGGGGTCCTCATGGATCACCGACGCCGTCGTTTACACGTCGACAGTTGTGGTTTACGTGTTAGCCCACCACGGCGATTAGGCGTCTCTCTCTCTCTCTCTCTCTTTTGTTGGCTTCTCGCGGCCATGCGGTTTCTTTTGAGGAAAAATTCTTAAACTTTCGACTCAGTTGACACACGTACCTGGTGACATGTCTCTCCAAGTTTGTAACACAACTATCTGAGTACACGACATTACCATGTTATTCCACTTTTGGATAGAACAAGACAAAAACACTTCATTTCTAGGCCCTCCCTAGCTATAACCTCGGAGGAAATTCAAATGTAGCACAATATTCTACCTCAATTATCTAGATTCAATATGTGGCTGAAATTCCCGGAACCTATTTAAGAAATTACGTCTACGGCCCTCTTTGACTACCATTTGAGGGGCACTTACTTTAGACCAATTTTTTTCTTTTAGAATATCCGGTATAACCCCTCGGAGGGGGTGGCATTAAATAGCAAAAGTTATTATAACACAAACTTTGCATTAAAAAAAGTCACAAGAAAGCATAGATCTACAAGCAAATCATTTTAAGCAGCGGACACCACCATATGTTCATACTTTGGTACCTCTTGCTAGTCCAACCGCTGCGGGCGGTCACCATGGGCAAGTGAGTGGATATGGGCCTCCATGGTTGGAGGTTATAGGAAGTACAAGGGGTTAGCACATGGAAGATGAGCTTCTGATAGTTGTCCAAGACTTGCTCTGCAAGCTCACCTCTAACATAAGATCCATAGGTCTCTAGTACTAGGGACTGTTGTCGACATCGCACAATTGTATGAGTGGGTGAGAAGCACAACCAGTGCCTTGAAGAATCAGGAGGAGGGGGAGGAAGAGGATTTGGCCCAAGCCTTGATCGCTCGATCACCTACCTAACTTGAGGATAGAGAGGTTGGCCCAAAACCAGGGAAGGAGAACAAATTTGTCCAGAGCCGGTAATGGGAATTTACCTAATTGTAGCGACAACAGACGCTGACAATGGCAAGTCCAACAAAGACGGCAAGCTCGTCGTTCACAAGAAATTCTAACGTCAGTAGCTCTGGGGCAAAGAGTTCAAACACAACATACGTGATTCTCACGTACGGGTGCACCCACTTAGAGAAAACTATATACTACTAGACTACCAAGGAGAAAGAAGAACGAGGAAGGAGCAAGGAGGGGGAGTCACTAGGAGAGAGCGACGCTGTGAGGAATTGCCGGAAACCAAAAAAGCAACCCTACAACTTTAAAGATAACAAAAATAAATTATAGATGTACAAAAATATGAAAGAGGCAAAAGAGAAATGACTAGCGAAACAATTACATGTGCACATATTTGTTTTTTCTTAGTTCATGAATGATTATATTTTGTGTATTATTTATTGCAAGTTCCCATCCTATAGCTTTGATTTTCTTCCCACATTTTCTGAAAATCTGAGGTGCAATTTTCAGATTTTTTGCTATTCTCTGAAGGCGCAACACACTCGGATTTTTTTCTTACTTTTGTTCCAAACCCAAAGCAATTTACTACATCATATAGAGCTACAACAGCAAAAGAAGACCATGTTCTGATACGAAGAAAATTCTGGTAGCAAGTTGAAAAGAATCAGGTAGCAAGCAGAGTTCAAAATTGCGACAAAATTTCATCAAAATTTTCGAAATTTCAGACATTTCGAGGGTCACCGAAATTTTTGTATTTTGTTCAAATAATTTCGGTTGGTTTGAATTGGAGCAAATTTATCCAAAATTTGAACAAATTTCATCCAATTTTGTATGGTTTGAAAATTTTCATTCAAATTCAAATTTTATAAATTTGTTTGAAATGAATTCTGAAATTTTTGAAATTTTGGTGATTTCCACAGGTATCGAAATTTTTTCATAAGCAAAATTTTTTTCGTTGGTAGCAAGCTCAGAGACTCAAAGGCTCAGAGCCTGAAAGCCACCAATGGCGGCTCGCTAAGTAGCCGGCATAGGCAAAGGGACAGCTCAAAGCGGGCCCGCGCCAGGCTGCATGGTCATGCGCCGGTTGATCCCAAGCACCATGGCTGGCCCACCTGTCTGTGGGATGTGCCGATGGCCGATCTGATGCTTACTCCTTGGACGCGTTGCATTCGTGTTGTGATGTGATTGGGCTGTTTCCGTGTGGCGTGGAACTTGGTGGGCTGTTCTGTGGCCCCATGGTGCTGGGTGTTTTTTTTTAAGGGAAAAGATGATATTAATTAACCAGAAGGGGTACAATCACGAGCTACCACAGGCTCAATGTCAGCCGGACAACTACCAAGCCAACAAGCCGTCTGACCATTACATTTACCAAGACATGCAAGCTCATGACTCACCCTATTCTGATCTCTCGAGATTTTACGCAGCTGAACATCTCTTTCTCCATACAATAACTCCTGGATATCCCTTACCCTATGAGCAAAACGAGAGCGATCCAAACTTCTGGACAAAAGCATTGCAACGGCCTCCGCACAGTCCGACTCCATCATGATAGGCCTGTCCGTCCACTGGTGTGCTAGCACAAGACCCTCACAGCATGCCGCTAGCTCCGCATCTAGCGCACTCGTGCAGCATCTCAACGACCGGCAGGCAGCAAACAGGATCCCTCCCTTATAGTCGCGTAGCACCATGCCAGCACCAGCCAAATTACTCCCCGCATCATAAGCGCCATCAACATTTAGCTTTGTCCATCCGATCGGCGGCGGGATCCAGCTTAGTCGTTTCACCTGTGACACTCCTGCATGGGCCCGAGGGTGAGAAAGTCGCCCAGAATAATTCACAACCATCTTACCTTTATCAAAGTCCGCCGTAGGGAATTGCTGTATAGCTAATAGGGAGTCCACGTAGCTGAGAAGAAACCGCTTTGACGCCTCAACAGGTGCCGGCGTTTTGTCATGAGTTAACTCATTATGAATATGCCAGATCCGCCACAGAACCATCAGCATACGCACCCGCTAACCTTCATCTAACTTAGGCAAGACCAGTAAGAGCCATGCCGCTCCCTGGATACGGAGTGTCTCTTCATCCGGAAGGTCCCAAACTGACGCCATAACATGCCACAAATCCCGAGCATGAGTACAGCGCAGGAGAGCATGGTAAGTATCCTCCACTTCCTGTCCGCATATTTGACACATACCATCGCCCACCATACCTCGACTCGCTTTGTTGGCCTGCGTAGCAAGAGCATTAGTAGCAACCTTCCAAGCAAAGATACGTACCTTTTGGGGTACAGGGCACTTCCATATCAGATTCCAATCAGGATTTGAACCATCTGGCGGAGCACTAGAGGCTCCAATTCCCTGACTCCGCAGACACTCCGAGAGGGCTAACTTATAAGCACTCCTAACTGAAAAGATGCCCTTCTTATCGGGATGCCATGCAATGAAGTCCTAATCATTCCTCTTGGAGGGGATAATCCTATTAATTGCCTCCACGTCAATTGAGTAGAAATACTATTGCAAAATGTCCTGTTTCCATGCTCCCTCTAGGGATAACAGATTAGCGACCCATTTTAAACGGCAACGACGCCTCGGCGAGATGGGGCCTTAGGGACAGATCACGAGGAATCCACGGATCCCGCCATATCCGCACCTTCGCCCCATTACCTATTCTCCAAATTAAGCCTTTCCGAAGGAGCTCTAGCCATAAACAATGGCGTTCCAAGTCGGAGAACCATGCCCTGTAAAAACAGTATCGATTAGATTACCATTAGGATAATATCGAGCTTTGAGCACCTGGGCACATAGGCTATCCGGGGTTTGGATGAGCCTCCACGCCTGGCGGGCAAGAAGGGCTTGATTAAACAATCTCATGTCCCGAAAGCCGATACCCCCCTTGCATTTTAGGCCGAGTCATACTGCTCCATGATGTCCAGTGAGTGCGTCGCTTACCATTCTCCGCTCCCCACCAAAAATTACGAATCAATCTTGTAAGATCATCACATAAACCCATAGGTAATTTAAAGACACCCATAACATAGGTCGGGATCGCCTGCGCTACAGCTTTAATTAAAATTTCCTTACCTCCCTGCGATAGATAATTCTCCCCCCAAGCCATTAGTCTTTTACTGAGCTTAGATTGGAGGTTCTGGAATTTCCCTTTTGACATGCGCCCCTCCGGTGTCGGCAAACCCAAATACTTGGGCTTCAAAAGAGGTTTGATCCACATGCAGAATACTTTTAACATCCTCCTGTACCGCCTGATCGCATGAAGTGCTAAAGAGAATAGAGCACTTTTGTGGATTTATTAGCTGGCCAGTACACGCTGCGAACACATTCAGGACCGCATGTACGCAAGCAGCTTGGTCCGGAACCGCTTGGAAAAACAGCAGACTATCATCGGCAAACAGTAAATGGGATATACCTGGAGCGCGCCGGCAAACCCTCAGGGGCACAATTCTTTGCTCTTGCACTTCTCTCTGTAACAGAGCCGAGAGCCAATCAGCTACAAAAAGGAACAAAAAAGGGGATAGAGGGTCACCTTGGCGTAGACCACGAGACGGAGTAAAGTTCTCCAGAAGATGACCGTTAAGCTTCACAGCGTACTTCACCGAAGTAACACATGTCATAATCCATTTCACCCATCGATCTGCAAAGCCCAGTCTTTCCATCACCACCTTATAATCCCAATCAACCCTATCATAAGCTTTGGATAGATCCAATTTATACGCATAGAAATTCTGATTGGCAGCCGAGGATTGCTCAATAAAATGCAAACATTCAAAAGCCACAAGAGCGTTATCAGTAATGAGTCTGCCTGGCACAAACGCGCTTTGATTCCACGAGATGATATTACCAGGAGAGGACGTAGACGGTTCACCAAACATTTAGCTAGAATCTATACAGCACGTTGCACAAACTAATAGGACGAAAATCTCTAAGATCAGTCGGGGTAGGAATTTTAGGAATAAGCACAATTAAAGTATTGTTCACACCATCAGGCATCACATTGGTATGGGAAAAACTTACGCACTGCTAGCACCACTTCCTGTTTCATGATATCCCAATTACGCTGGTAGAAAACGAGCCGGGAAGCCGTTCGGACCAGGTGCCTTTAAAGGCCCAATTTGGAAAAGTGCATCTGAAATCTCCTCATCCGTGAAGTCCTTACATAGTTGAGTATTCATTTCCGCCGTCACCTGCGCTTCAAATAGATTAGCCACCTCATTAGGATTAAGGGAGTGATCCTTTCGGAACAGCTCCTGAAAAACGTAGTAGCCATAGCGTATGTTATGTCTCAACGAAAAAAAGGTCGGAACAGATATTTGTGCTACAATTTGACTTCTTTTTTGAAACTATGTTACAATTTGACTTCTTTGTTCAACATATTACTCAATTTAATTTGGTGGACTAATAAGCCAGGTGTCTAGAACTTATCGGAATAATCTACTCTACTTTGAATGAATGCTGGTCATGAAACTTGTGCTCTTGACAAGGTTTTTTTTTACGAAATGAAAATATTACTTCAATTGGTTCTTATCTTTGTGCCAACCGTGAGGCTGTACATACAATTTAAATATATCGCATCAGCGTCATTCAAGTAGTCTGTATTTTAAGTTTAAAAAAACGTTGTCTGTATTCTGATGTAAGCAATTCATTATAGGAGTATCTTCCTAATCCCAACAGGAGCTAAAGAAGAGTACGGAAACACTGGCACTCCATTTTCTTCATTACGAACAAAGAACAATCCTCGTGTTGGCTTCTATCACCTTGTCTGCAAAATATCCGGGGCAAAAAGTACAGCATGCTCCAAAACTGACACTCATATCCAAAGTGGATACAGGAACTGATTTGTCCCCACCAATAGTGTCGTACAGACACACACACATGCATCCCCGATCACGGACGCGTACAACCTCTCAAAGCCATAGCATGCTTATACTTTCGAGGGCATCGATGACTTTGTTGCACCGATCACTAGGGTCAGAAACCCGTGACACCGCGAGATGGCGCTCGATCGGCACGGCCAAAACCGAGGAAAACACGGTGCCGCGATCGCTGCCTCACCTCGCGCGGCAAGTGGCCACGCCGGCAGGGGATGATGCAGCGCAGGTGGTGGGCGCGTCACTGCATGCATCAGTGCTTTTTCTGTGCGCCGAGGTGCGTCGCAACATGCTCTGAGACCGGGCATTGGCACGCACGAGTACGGAAGAAAGCACGCGAAAAGGTGCCTGCTGGTGCATAGAATGGCAGGGGCGCAGCTGGCCCTGCGTTGTCCATATTCAGGCAAGAATCCTCAAATGCTGCTAGATCATGATGCTCAGCACCAAAGAGGATTTATATATATATATCATGACATATTGCTGACACCATCATCGCAAAGGGAAGATGTGAATATCGTACTTATTAGCGTGTATAAACTGTGCGGTGCGTATGCTGTGACAGGTGACGGCTTTTCCTCGCTCAAGATTACCTCGACGTACGAGTTAACTGCAAAGCCGCTTTGTTTCGCGAAAGCTTCTAGATAGGTGACGTGCTTGCCGTGCGAGTGGCCTATGCGTAAGCCGAAACGGAAGCGCTGCTATCCTGGGACAACAGGAAAAGCGTGGCGGAAAATGGCGTCATGTACGAGGAGCTACGCTTACATGATGACACGTTTCAGTTATCTCCCTGCACAATCCATTGGCATCAGGTACACGTAGCTAACTAGCGAAAATCATACTCCGCAGTTGACCGCGCCTAACGGTCAATTTCAACAGGGTTAGAAGGTAATTATGTTGTAGTTAAAATATGACTGTGTTGTAGTTGAAAGTTATAGTTGAAAACCTGACTATGTTATAGTTGAAATCTAGCTGTTCCGACAGCTTTATTATAGCTGTCAAAATTGACCGTTCAGGACGGTTACCCGTAAATTACATGAGCCCGCTAACTAGCTACAGTATACCGTCAACTAACAGCAAAAGAATACGCATGGATCGACGAGACTAAAATTAAACTTGGATGCAATCATGCATCGGTATTTGACTCTTGTATGCTTAGCTGCCGGTATGGTTACTGCACTAACTATTAACCGCTGTTCAATGCTGGCTGCCAGGCACATCTTTTCTTTTTTCTTTCTGAAAAAGAGGCGATCCCTCCGATTTCCGCTGATAGAAATCAGTAACCTACGGAGTTCTTGTAGAAAAATAAAGGAGACCCAAGACATAGCGCTAGCTTGGAAACTCCAAGTCTAAAGCAAAAACGTGAAGACAAGACAAGCATACGGATAAGCATGACAGCAAAAAGGATTCCTACTACAAAAGCCTACACCAAGACCGCCACCAAGTCCCTTGTATCCGGAGAATAGTAGGTCTTCATCCTCGAGTCGCATTGAAGATTTCCATTGTCACCTTTTTCATCGGCCGGGCTCCATGAATCAGCATCTCGCTACTTGCTTCTTTTGTCTGCAATAGTGCCCAAGTCTTAAGAAAGTTGCAGATATAACAGCTAACAGTCAAATGATTAGTTACAGATTTGTGTCGAAAACATGCAACATTACGCAGTTTCCACATTGCCCAGAGCAAAGCATCTACTCCAACCAACATTAACTGGCGAGTATGTTCATCAAAACCTTGAATCCACAGACCAAATATATAATCAGTACTTGTAGGTCTAGATCCCAGATTGAAGGCACAGCTAATGATGCCTCACATATATCGTGCCAGCGGGCATTCAAAGAGTAGATGATCAATTGTTCCATCAGATCACAAAATTGGCAATTCTTTGGGCGTTTCCACCCTCGGTGAAAAAGATTATCTTTGGTACGTATGCGTTTTTGAACCATTAACCACAAAAAAGACTCGGATCGTTGCAGGTATCTTTACTTTTCACATAAATTTCGGAGGAAAGCTAACATCATTAGAGCAACGAACTTTATAGGAGGAGTTTATTGAGAAAACTCCATTTTTGGTCATGTTCCAAACCAGTTCATCACGCTAATCTGTCAAAGTAACGGCAGCACATGACTGGTGGATTTCTTCAACCATTTCCCTTCGTTCACTACCCAGATTTTGTCTGAACATCACATCATTAAGACCAGATGTTAAGATCCGAGCCACGGTAGCTTTCTTATTATATGCAATGTAATATAAAGAAGGATATTTGTGTGCCAAAGAATCAGGACCAACCACCTAGCTTCCCAGAAAAGAGTATTTCGGCCATTACCCATCTTACGACAGTGAGCATAGAAAAGATTGTAAACTTTCATAACCCCCGTCCAGAAGTGGGAGTCTCCTTGTCTCCTTTTGGCCATAATCATATCATTTCTTGTCCAGCTTGGTATTTATTTATAATCAGGGATTGACAGGGACCAATTTTACATTCGAGTTGTCAAAACCATCTCCCCAATAAAGCCAAATTCATAGTTTGCAAATCAAGCAACTTCAAACCTGCCTGGTGCTTAGGCATACAAACTAATTGTCAATTAGTCAGATGATACTTTCTAATCCCCTGAGCTTCTTGCCAAAGTAATCTAGACCTAAAGTAATCGTTTCTCTTTTTAACCCCCACGAGAAGTTCATAAAAGGACATCATGTAGAGAGGCATACTAGTGAGGCCGGGCCCATCTTGCTTGCAACATTAGGAACCATGCATATTATACCTAGAACATCCGACTGCACTGTCCGATTTAATTGAAACGCCCATCATATGTCTATGCATGATGCATCTATAAACTGTAAGTGCAGATCATACTGAGAAGCCTACCTAGCCAGGATAGGAGATCAATCATCGGCCGGGAGACTTGATTCCGCGGTCCAGGAGGTTTTCTTGCTGTCAAGTTGTAACTGTACGTATGATGTACGTGCTACATTTCTGGTCACTCTCACTCATGCATGTGACGCTTAACGACATTTGGTCTAATTAAAGGCTATATATATCTTGTCGTGCTCCAATCGCTTGTCAAGCTTCGAGTATATGTATTTGCTAGTATTACCTTCTAAATCCAAGGATTGTTTTCTATACTTTAATCAATATATTAATTTCAGACTTCACTTGCCAGGTTTTGCGATGAATTTGGAAACTATTCGGCGTCTATTCTTTAGATGTATGGCGGCTAAATATGGGCGGGGTATTGTTAGATTAATTGTGGGGCTAATTGCAGGTCTGACTTCTTTACTCCGTTCTTTGAATGGCTGCCTCAATACCTACATATTAGTGCAAATGTGCAGATTGTAGGTTTGGCAGCAATATATTGGGCCATTTGGAAAACTAGAAACATGACTTATTTTGAAGGCAAACTATTCGTTCTCCTGCTGAATTGGTGTGCTATGCGTGTTCTTTCTTGAACTTTTGGGCAGGGTTGCAATCGGAACAGGAGCGATGAATACCGGAAGAGGAGCGGCAAAGCTGCAGTCGGAAGCGCTTCAGCAACATGAAAAACTTGGAAGTGACGCAAGGACCTGTGCATCTTCTTCCTGGACCTGAGGATAGTGCTTAAAAGCTTTTCACAGCCTGAGTGCTGTTGTAAACCCACGGAGGTTGATGTTGGTGGTCGTCTACAACCTAGTTTCTTTTGGCTCGGTTCGACTGAGGAGTGGACGTTGAGTACGTCTCACTCTTCGGAGTTGTTGCGATGGATATTTTGTTTATATTGCCTGTGTTGAACCTCGAAACTGCATAGGCGCAGTCAGACTTGTGTTGCATATGCCACTATCAATGATAGTAAATCCGGGACCTTGGCCTTCCGTTTCAAAAAAGAAAAATCAGCGCATTAAATTCGTGTACAACGAAGGCGCGTGGATACATAAAGGGCCGGCCCTGGTCGGTTTCCTGTTGGACGTGTATGTGTCTCTCGATCTCATCTTCGCTACACAGTCAAAAACTGTCATTCGGAAAACCTTCTGAAAGAAACACATGACTGGCACTACCGGCCAGAGCGAGCGTCGATCCCAACCATTTTTCCACCACGCCTAGCTGGCTAGCTTACCGTCACAAATCCGAGTTCGATCTGGGTACGCGACATGCTTCCAGTTCATCGACATCACGGGATCGAGGGACAAGTAGACGAGGGCAGCGGAGCAAGAAGACAGTGTAGCCTAGTGATACGATAGCAACATGTGTGGTTCCTTTCGATCACAGGGCCTGCAGGGTCCACGCACGCACGCACGCACGCCGAGGCATTCAACCGAGGCGTAGGAACCGAGGTTGATTAACCTGCCTAGGCAGGTGGCGGTTCTTTCCTTGTCTCTAGAAGGGGGTAAAGAGTTGCGTTAGCCACGTCCCATGGCGCGGGCGGCAGCGCGCACTCCGACAAGGCAACGGAAGCCGGCTTCACCCATGTGATGATGTGATATGTGATGTGCCCGGCGTCACAGCGTGGCAGCGTGGGATCCCGGGTGTTTTGCGATCCGGAGTCCACCTACGCGATGCAGATTACAGGCACGGCACCCGCTCCAGTTTTACGGGCTTCCTTCTTTTCTCCATGGGGCTTTCACTTATCGGACCGATAAATCGGCTCGTACACGACAAGATGAACAGGCAAGCATGAATGGAGAAACCTCTCGCTTTCTCGGCCTATGCAATTATTTGGGCCAGGCCGAGTGGTACCAGTAACAAATCTACTGGATTTGGACTGGATATTGTGCTTGCTAGAGGGTGGAGCTGGAACCGATGCCTGTATATTCGTTTGTTTTGGCGACGAGTAACCATGAGCCGTACGATGGGCGTGGCAGGCCACTGAATGAATGCTGAGACTCGGCGGCCGACGTGAGGGAGTCGATAGTGTTTTGGTCACGTAGATTCGTAGTTTTTTCATCTGATAGACACGTTTGACGCTTTGGTCTAACTCAACAACGGTAACAACAATGGTGGTACTAAGTTTGATTTGGCAAGTAAGTTTTCTATTTCACTCTTTTTATGCTTTTGATCTTCTTCTTCAACGATGGCGATAAAGTATTTTATCTTATATAGAGGTATTCTCGGTCATAGTGTATCCAATGGTTTTAGATTCTCACTTATTAAGGTGGGTGACTCTTTAGAACCTACAAGGTTAATCTAGCTTGTGTAGATTTAACCTTCTATATTTGTAGAATGCTAAAATACGAAAAACAAAGTTAGAGATAACAGTTTTGAAAGATCTTAATGTAACTTTTGTCTTTATCATAGATTTATATCGGTTGGTTTTCGTTTAATCTATTTTACTGTTTTGGTTAATCGATAAAGCCAGCACGTGGCTAAAAAAGAATGCTCGAGACTCGAGACTATTTTGGTTTCGTTTTCAGTACATGGAAATGGAGCCGGGGCTTTGCTCTTCGATTCGTAAAAGGAAAGGAAACTAACCTGCCACATGAATCTACAGTCTAGGTACGTTGCAGCGAAAGAAAAGGGAATCAAATCTGCCCACGCCGTTGCTGAAGTTTATTCCATGGTCAGCTGTTCCCCCCACGGCATTCCTTCGTAACCTTATACACACCTCTCACCAACACATAGCTAGAAATTACGGTTAGATCTATGAACGGTTTTCTATTAACATCGTACTTTTTTTTCAAATGTATATACTACTACATGTGTTCAAGAGTACAAGAATAT
Source organism: Stipa capillata (assembly GCA_019208055.1). Lineage (NCBI taxonomy): Eukaryota > Viridiplantae > Streptophyta > Magnoliopsida > Poales > Poaceae > Stipa > Stipa capillata. The sequence goes on from JAGXJF010001156.1 coordinate 83,800, forward strand.
ATAACAATTTGTATATCGGCACCGTCCTCGGTATGTTGCTTTTCATATGAACTAGTTCGGTTTCACACCATTATGTGGAAGACGTCTTTAATAATCTTTAAATTTGTACACTTATTTAGGTATGCATTACTATACTATTTTCAAGAACCCCATATACGATCGCATGTGTTATTTGTACGTGATATTAAAATTATAGTTCAAATCACGAGCCGATCGTTGGTTTGTATATTAGACATCTAGTCGTCTGTATGTGATATTCGATCAAAGTTCGGATTGCGAGTTGGCCAATCGGGAGGTCATTGTATTAAGCTAGTAGATAGTTTGTACAAGATATTAGATTACATAGAATTAAATTTCAGGTCACGATCTAGCCGATCGTTTGTGTGTGATAGATTAGTACGTTGAGTTAAGTTTCAGATCACTGGTTATTAATATTAGATCACTACATACATGAACATAAAAGCTCGGATAGCTTTTGTACAAGATGTACAATTATAAATATCTATCGGTCGTGGACCATTAATAATTTAGGTACTATCTACTGATTGCGGTTGTCGGCGTACAAACGCCGGTGTCGGTGGTCCGGAAGGACCCCCTTTGGGATTCGGCCGGGGAGGCGCAGGAACAGGAGCTACGTCGATCTTGAGTGGCAGGGAGCTAGGAATGGGACAATGATTTACCCAGGTTCGGGCCACCTTTCTGGTGTAAAACCCTACGTCCTGCTTTTTTGTGTATATATGAATGTTTGGATGATTACAATCAACCTGGAAGCACATGCGTTCTTCCTCTTTTCTATCTCTTAGGTCTCTTTTTTCGATCCCCCTCTCATGGCCTTGGTTCTCCCCTTATATACCCGGGGGTCACCACAACGGCCAGAAGGCAAATACACTGTAGTAGCACCATTGCTGACGGATAGGGCATGGGCGACCCACGCCGACGGTTGAGGGTTGCTGTAGCGGAATAGTGCCTGTCATGCCGCGGTTGGAATCTGGGTCATCATGACATGGTTGGGTCAGAAGGTGAAGACTTCCCGGACGCTCTCTGTCACGGACCATGCTGCAACTACCTCGGCCTTACTGACCAGGGACAGGAGGCATGCGCCTAGGCACGCGGCGGCGTGTCCTAAAGTCAAAAAGGTGTCAGACCGCTCCATCCTCTGACAGGACCGACAGCTGACGGGGCCCATCATATGGGAGGACGGAATTCGACCAGGACGCTGCCATCTTGTCCACAAGGACTTGGAGTAGGTGGGCGCGCACAGACAGGCATTAAATGCGCCCGTCGGGCCACGTGTGCTGGGGAAAGACCTACGAGGGGTGTTCGGGGTTCCCACACGCTCGGGGACCCCCGAGCACGCGACTTAGGACATTCCATCGCTCGTGGGAGGCAGTCGCCGTCCCGAGTGGGCCTCAAGTCGCCTTGGTTGCTCGGAGAGCATCCTTAAGGGACGACTCGGGGTTCCCCTTGATGGCCAAGGGGACACAGTGCTCGGGGTGTTCCCCTGGGCACCTCCTCTTGACTCCCACGCCCTTGGCGTCGTGGCGTCAATTTGGGCATCTGCCAACGGCCTGTGGGACCCCGTTCCCCGTATCGCCGACAGTAGCCCCCGGGGCCGCGACCAGGCGACGGCTCAGAAAGAGGACGAGGCTGGGGGCGGGGCCTTCTCTTCATGGGCCAACGAAGACGCCGGCCCGCTCTGAGCGCCGCACGGGGGAAACGCTTCGACTTTCGCGCCTCGTGGGGAGCGCGCTCTGCCAGGAAAACAGAAACGTCCCCCCCCACGTTCTGCTTTTCGCGCCCCGTGGGCCCCCCATGTCTGCTCGCACGCGAAACGCTTCAAATTCTTGATTCTTTCCTTTAAATGCTCCGCCGCCACTGCGCCTCCTCATCTTCCTTGTTTGTTCATGCCTTTTCGCCTCCTTGCACCCTTTCGCCTCCAACTTCCACGCCGTACCAGCACCATGCCAAGACGCGAAAGACGCCGCGCCTCCTCGTCGTCCGCCGCCACCAATGCCATTCTTCTCAGGTCCCACCTCCTCAACGAGGAGAGCATGGCCAAAGTGCGGAAGATGTTGGTCCCGGAAGGCCAACGGGGGGCGTCGACGGTGAGGCCGGCCATGTGCCCGCCGGAGCTGAGGCCAGAGGAGACGGTGATTTTTGCAAGCTTCATCGCGGCGGGTCTGGTGCCGCCGTTCTCTTCGTTCTTCCTGGAGGTGCTGGCGGAATACCAGATTCATCTCATCCACCTCTCCCCCAACTCCGTGGTAATGTTAGCGATCTTCGCCCACCTCTGCGAGATGTTTGTGGGGGAGATGCTATCGGTGGCGCTCTTCTGCCACTTCTTCATGCTGCGGTCCGCGGGGAAGAGCAAGGGCTCCGACCGGGTGGAAGCCGCGGGGAGCTGCAACTTCCGCCTTCGGGAAAAGATCGGGGACAGCTACATCCCGCAGGAGACGCGGAACAAATGGGACGACTGGCGCAACCATTGGTGCTACATCTCCACTGATCCGCATGCCTAGCTGCTACTTCCCAACGGGCCGGCACCGGCGCACAAGCGGAAATGAGAATTCTTGCCGGAGGACGACGACCTGTTGCGGCCGGCGGTGGAGAGGCTCTCGTAGCTGCGGGCTGCGAGCTTGACGGCCACGATGGTGGTCGGAGACTTCCTCCAGCGGCGGCTGGCACCGCTGTCGAAGCGTGGCTGCCCGGCCTGGATGTACACCGGCGTGCGGGACATCGGTCGGAAGGAGATCGGCGAGGTGGGGAACCTCAGCCCTGACACGGCGAGGGCCATGCTGCGGATTCTCCTGGGCGTCGGGGACACCGCTTCCGCCGAGCTGCCCAGGCGGGACCTTGTGCTTTGCGTGAACCCACAACGCAACGCGATCCGTGCGGCCCTCCCCGAGTTCGACTCCCGAGGGATCAAGCCGAAGGACGCGGCTAGGATGCCTGGCTCGCTAACGATCCCGGGAGGCGGCGACGTCGAGGAGGAAACGACCACGAGGACCCCAGAGACTCACGTCGCCGGCAAGGACCCCCGCAGACCCGAAGGGTAAGAAGGCGCGGGCGCCTCCGCTACACCCCCTCCTCCGCCCCCCCCGGCCCGTGGGCGAGCACCCGGGGCGGCAGCTCGGGGCGAGGCAGCGCCCAATCGAAACCGGCCGGGGGCTTGGCGCAGCCGAGCTCGGGGGCCGCCCAACCCCAGGCAGCGAACAAGAAAAGGAAGGAGCCGTCGGCGCCGACGAGCCCGGGATTCGAGATCCCGACCGCACGCAGGCGGTACAAAGGGCTCTCATCAGGGTAAGACAACTCCCACTTTGTTCCTGTAGGGTTAATATAGTGCTCGGGGATTGACCCGAGCTTCGTTGTGTTGTTTTGCAGGTCGTCCAAGAAGACTCGGACCGCCCCAAGTGCGGAGTCCGCTCCGAGCACCGAGAATGCCCCGAGAGCCGAGGCCGTCCCGGGGGCTGAGGCCGCGCGGACGACGTCGAGTTCGATCCCCGACTTGGGTAGTCGCCTTGGGTGCTCGGGGAGCATCCTTAAGGGACGACTCGGGGTTCCCCTTGATGGCTAAGGGGACACAGTGCTCGGGGTGTTCCCCCGGGCACCTCCTCTTGACTCCCACGCCCTTAGCGTCGTGGTGACAAGTTTGGGGCCTCTGCCAGCGGTCTGGGGGATCCCGTTCCCCGTATCGCCGACAGCGGTCTATTAATAATAAATATCTATCAGATCATGTTTAGATGCAATTATGAAAATTTACCAAATATGATATGTTTAGCTACGATTACGAAGATCTATCCGTTGTGATTTGTTTGGTACAATTATGATGATCTATCGGTTATGATTTGTTTAGGTACGATTATGAAGATCTTTCGATCATGACCTGTGTAGGCACGGTTATGTTGATCTATGGGATGAGATCTGTTTAGTATAGTTATGAAGATCTATTGATTTTAGTTCATTAATAAAAAATAGATCTATTAAATTAATGACCAGATGACTTGATGATCTAGCATGTTTTTTTTTAATCTGGTTAACCGGTCATATACTTTTAGTATATGATATGTATGTCATCAAACGGTACATTGTTGTATCAGGACAATATGTCTTATAACGAATTCAGTGATACAAATTCCACATGACCAACTTAAGAAGGTTTTATAGATTAATAACCAAAGTTACATAATTAACTGCTATATTTCTGAACGGATGGTTCGAGTACATTCGCAGACGATGAAGCATCTTTGTTACGAACATTCGGACCGGCCGCATCTATTGGACGATGACGCAGGCACAATACAACTAGCACTTAACATGGATAAGAATATCAAAGAATTAATGTATTAGTTGTTTAAGTAGCAGGTACCTTAGGCCGAGAGCTTACCTTCCTGGCAGGAGCGTTTCAATTGGCTGCTTATCTTTCCTTTTTTATTTATACAAGTAGAGGAAGAAGAAGCAACTACCTGGTAGCAGTTCAAGCTTGTGCGGGCCAAGAGGCTTTGGAATGGATAATTCAAAAAAATTTGTTGCCTAGTGCTTGTTTCGACCAATCAGGAGAAAAATCTAGTGGTGCCTTGATTTGTGCAGCTCAACGGACCTCCATTAATTGTAATCGATCATGTACCTGAAATGATTGATCAACGAAATGGCATTATAATGAACGATGATTGACTGAAAGAAAACATCAAAGCAGATATAGTATTTGTGCATATATTAGACCCCTCACAATGCTCCAACTTGGACTGGTGCTAAGACATGCCACATAGGCAAGAAGATGATGTGGCGGGATAATTAAGAAGGAGAGAGATAGTTTTGGTGTCTCCAGAAAGAAACGATGCTAAGCGCGTAGACCTATGCAAAACGCCTATGTAGCATCTATGTATTGAAGAGTTTAGTTACTAAACAATTAAATGAAGGAAGCTTAGCTACAAAAGCTAAGCACCTATGCATTGGGGAGTTTAGTTGCTAAACTCTTTCATGCACTTAGCACCTCATCTAACACCTGTGCATTGGAGGAGGCCTTATGACCAAGCGCACGCACTGGACTTGGACTTTGGACAATACGTGTGCGCAACTTCCGCAAGAAAAGGAAGGTAATCAAGAGATGGATCTCAAGAAAAAAAGAAAGGGAAGATCATGAGCAGGCAAAGGAAGGAGGCATGAAAGCTCCCTGGCTGTGGCTGGGCCTGAAAAGTAAAATAGAACTCTCTTTGTTTTCTGCCCGACCGGCATAACAATCAACTTTATTTCCTTGATACCAGGAGAGAACTGCAGAAGAAGTTTCTTCAAGAAAAAAACTGCAGAAGAAGATGTTTGGATAGCTGACATGAAGACGTCGACAGCCTGGCCAGGAAGAAAAACAAAAGGACTATGTACTCACTATTCATAGACCACAGCTGAAAAGGTAAGAAAGTAACTTCCAGATTAAAGGGAGCCGCGGTCCATCTTTGTCGATTACTACTTCACTCATTAATTCTGGATGCATCTCGATCGATCGGTGTTCAACGAACCTAGCTCTTGCTGCTGCTGCTTCCTAGAAGCGACATGAGGGGTTTTAGGCAAAACCATTTGCGTCACAATGTAGAATACATAGTGGCGGTGCTACACATGTATGGTCAATTGACATCATAGGTTTTTGAAAAGAATTGCTACCTGTGTTCATATATACACCAAAATCCATCAGTTTGCAGGATTTTATTTAGATTAACTACACAGGATTTGGGTTCTGGCACAGCTACGAGAACACAACACATCAAATCTGAAAGGTGGAACGGGAGGATGTGGTCTCAACAGTCGACAACGCAAAAAAAAATCCCACAATGGATATCATCACCCGCATCGAAACGAAGACAAAGCTCGGACAATGGATATAGACAAGTGGGATGCCCGAATGTGAGGGAAACAAGAGGAGGAGGGTTTAACTCAAACTGGGGGGGGGATATTCATAGTCAGAGGACGTGGTGTTGTCAGGCGTGACAACATCAATGTGAAGTTGGCGGTGGCATACACCAAGCTGCAGGAGTCTCGCCGAATCTTCATTCTAGGCGGTGCAAGTGTTGAGGGCTGTGAGGTTGTGGGAGATTATTCAGAAAAATTAGATGATTTCGTGAACTTTCTTCATGAGAAAGACAACCCAACAAGTGGGTCCTGCCTATTGGGATCTCGTCCATCTGCCCTCGTGGTCACTTCATGGTATTCCGGTGGCTCACAGGAGAGTGAGGACATGTCGATGGTGGCAAACTAGCAGCTGGTTGATTGTGCCAGAACGGTGGTTTCATCCTTTTCATTATGAGTAACACTCCGACAAGTATGTCGAAGTGGGCGATGAGGCGATGTTGACTAATGCGGGCACCAACAAGGCGATGGCAGCCTTCCCCCCTCGCCAGAGTGCAAAGGCTCCGACGGTGGCTACGGTGAGACAATTTAACATGTTTTCTTCGATTGTCCAGTGGCATGTTTTGCATGGCTAACTACACAAACGGGTTCAGGGTTAACTCCTCCAATAAGCATCACCAAACTTTTTTGGAATTGGCTACGAGGTTAGATAAAAAATTATGGTCCTTGGTCCTTATGCAATTGGCCGTTTTGTGTTAGTCGATTTGGCTATATAGAAATGATGTTGCCTTTAATAAGCATAAATTATATAATCCTTTACAGGTTATTTGTAGGTATATGCATTGGCGACGTCATTGACCATCTCTGCGGTGCCCTAAGGACTAGGAGCTCATCGCTGCGGCTTGCCGATCACTCGAGACTATTATGTAGGAGCTCTTCGCTACGCACAGGTAAAGACGAGCGCGTTATAAGGTAGGCTGCTCACTAAAACCTACAGTATCATAATAATACTTTATTTATCTAGTTTCAATCTGCGGTCATTACCCTTATAAAGCCGAGATCCGGCTGCTATCGTTTCTTTTGTTGATTTGTTTTGTATTTTCAGCTGTGTGCGCGCGTGTCGTGCAGAAGCCGAAGAAAACTCTGTTTGTGTATGTTTTCTTGACGCAGGTTCAAAAGTAATAAAACTTTTATTGACTAAAGAAGTTAAAAAAGTTACGTTGAAGTGTGATGCGGCGGTAGTCTGTCTTATCCCGCCGCCCTACGTCAGCGCCGCTGGGGAATTTGGTTGGCCTCGTATGCTGGGAGATATGCGGGAATCCATCAACGACTGGGGCTTTTGGCTGTCTCCTCTTACGCCGTATGCACTAGAGTAGTTCCCAGCACCACTCAGGTTGTCCAGCATCCTATTCAATAGTCAAACCAGGAGATGTGTGTAGGTGATGATGCATTGCGCAGCCTGTATAAAACCCCGCGCATCGCCGTTGCCGTTGCCATGCCTCCTTGCAAAACCTGCAAGCAGCAGCCATTCTCTCTCTCTCTCTCTCTCTCTATCTCTAGCACTCAATGGAACAGCATTTCAGCGGCACCTCCACACCCGCCGCGTACTACCACCACCGCCAGGACGCCTTCGCAGCCACGACTACATCGTCAGCATTCGACATGAGCGTCGACAGCGACGACATGCGCCTCCTCAGTACCCTCCTGGAGATGGACATGCACACGGATGCCTCGTCTTCAAGCTCGTCTCCCTCCGAGACGGAGCCCGTGGCCGAGGTGGCTGTGCCCAGCAGCTGCTCGCCGACGAAGCGTCGTGGCCACCAGGCCCCGCCGCGGGGGGAGACCGTCACTAAGGGCTTCATCGGGGTGCGCACGCGCCCGTGGGGCAAGTTCGCCGCCGAGATCCGGGACTCGACGCGCCGGGGCGCCCGCGTGTGGCTGGGCACCTTCAGCAGCCCCGAGGCGGCCGCCATGGCCTACGACCAGGCCGCCTTCTCCGCGCGCGGAGCCGCCGCCGTGCTCAACTTCCCCGTCGAGCGCGTCCAGGAGTCGCTCCGCGCGCTCGCGCTCGGCGCCGTGGTGGGCTCCCCCGTCCTCGCGCTCAAGCGCCGCCACCGCACGCGTAAGCGGTCGCCCAACAAGACCAAGCAACACCTGCAGCTTGCCGCCATGAAGGACACCGTCGAGCAGCCGACGATGCCGACGGGCGTGGTGTTGCTGGAGGACCTGGGCGAGGATTACTTGGAGGAGCTCCTCAAGGTTTCCGAGTTGTCCGTGGATCACCTCCATGCAACCACCACAGCGACGGCGACCTTCCCTTCATTGCTGGCGTCTCAATGCTTCGATTAGCATATATAGCTCCCGTAGATCCGTGCTAAATTAGCTGCATGCGGCTTCTCGTTGTTTGCAAATGCAATGCCCATATCTGATGTAATATACCCCGACCACACAGTTTTCCTTCTTTTCTCCTTGCTTGGCTGCAACAGCTAGTATATGATGCTGCTACATTGCTAACTGTAGTCATATGTGGAATGTTCAACCGGAGATGGCAGTAAACATACATATTTCAAGTTCCTGACAGTGATACTGACACGGTGTCAATCATTAAACTGAAAGTGCTGCGTAGAGTAACTACAAAGGTAGAAGAATCAGTAGTTGATTTTTCGGCTTTCATACCATCTAGTCGATGCTAAAAATAACGCATATAACGGATTATCTCTTAAACTAACTTTATACAAAGAATTAGCACTAAATATAGCGGTATACACAGACAATAAGATTGACTTTAGAACACCTATTTTTCATAGAGTCTAACTTTTAGTGAAGAGTTAGTTTTATTCTCTCTCCTCTCCTCTCCTCTGCTTCACATCAACAATTATCCTATGTGGCGAGAGAAAAACTTAGTTGATGTCATGCCTTTGTAGATGTCCTAAGGTCATTATTGCTCCATGAATTTGTTTAAGCAAATGTAATATACAAATAGAAACTCCAATTAGACCATGTTTGGGAGAGGGGTCTTGTTCGGTAAAGTTTTGAGCAAAACCATTATTCCAAACACTCCATTTTGGGATATTTGGACATGGACGTTATATGCCCTTTCCGTATGTATATCGTCGAGGGAACATCTGTGGAGTTGACTTCATTTGGCTCCTTTTCTTGTTAAGTTTTTATAAACACTCCATTTTGCTCCTCAATCCCAATATGTAAGCCAAGAAAACCACTCAAGAGCAGGTTTTCCTTCTTTTTTTCCCTTTATAATCAGGCATACTGCTTTATTGAACGATAACGGTAATTGTTACGACGTCTAGGGGACAAATTAGGAGCCTCCACACAAGATTTTCCTCTTTCATGACAAGAGGAGATGCCTTCGAACTGCAAAGAGTGTATGTCCATCTCGATCTCATGCAAAATTGCATTAAACTCACACACTCTCAGGTTCGAGGTTCTTGATAGTTTGAAGGCAGTCCCAAGCAACCCTCCCTCTGCGCACTTGGACGTTTGCTTGCTTAGCGCCGGTGGCTCGTCACACGCGCGCTAGCTCTTCCAAGGTAGCCGGGTCTGTGATGCCCTCGTGCACCATCGCCGGGGAACCCCGAAAGTGGCCATCACTGTCAACTCCAGACATTTTTGCCTTCTCCGCTCGTGTCGTCGCCAACTCCAGATCACCACAAAGAACTCACTCGACAGCAGGTGGATTGTACTGGCGGAGGCGGCGACCAAAGACGGAGGCCGGCTTCACTTGTCCGGCGTAGCAGGAGCCCGTGTAGTTCGAGTTCCGGACTCCAATCCACCTGATGCAGTGCCCTATTTCTTGATGGGCCTTGCGCTTGATAAATCGACTCGTGCACGAGAAAACAAATCGGGCAAAATGTATGAAAAGACCTCTCACGTTCCCAGCCCATGCAATATTTTGGGCCAGGCCGCGTGGTACTAGTAACTACCCTACTTGGTACGAGATGCTGGCGCTGGAACCGATGCATTGTAGATTAGGACCCTGCAACATTTGTTTTGGCGACGGGTAACCTACAGCTATGGTGGAATCTAGCAGATCTGACGGAAACGATGAGCTATGCAACGGGCATGGCTGGCCGCGGAGGCGTCCACCGGATCAGCGAGCCGCCGGTCCACCTCCTCCGGCGCGCGCATCCTAGATCTCCTTGTGTAAAACTAAAACCTCACGCGTTTGGTCGGTGCTATTGTTCCGAGGCACTTGTCTTCTGCTTGCTCTTAAAGGCCTGTGCTGCAAAATGCCCTATTCACATGGCTTCAGGCTCCACAGCTCCAGGCTTCATCAGCGCATGCTTGCTCGTTCCCACTGCGTCAGGACCGCACAGCACAGGTGACCGCAGAAACTGCACGGGTGACAGGTCTGCTACAGCTCTGCACCGCATGCAGCATGCGAGCTCCAACTCCGTTTCTGTCGGTTCCACTCTACTCCCACGGGTGGAGACACGGCACAAACTTGCAGCTCTGCAGAGTCATGCAGAGATGCACTGCCATGTTCCAGGGCCGGAAAATGCCGTCTCACATTTGTCACGTTCCAAGGCTCTCACCGCAGCAAGAAGTTGTAGCACTTTCAGATGGCTTCGAATTTTCGAACAGAACACGCGTGGCACAATAGAGGAACAAAATCCTGAATTCCTGATGAAAATAACAACGTACGTCTAAACACCACACATCACACTACGTGCCAAAAGCGTTATTTATGTTACAGCGTGCTCACGACCACAACAACAAGAATCGAACTAAGTAACGGCAGCAATTAAACGCAAACCACACTAACGAACGACCACCACCCTCCCTAAGCCGGCTCACAGCGAACCGAGATGGACCTCCGGCTCGCGCCCAGCGCCGACGCCGCGCCGCGCGCGCACCACGAAGGCCACGGCGACCGCGACGCCGACGACCGCCACGGCCGCCACGCCGCATGCCACGCCGGCGGCGACGGATACGGATCTGCGGGGAGGGGCCGACGACGACGCGCCGGCGGCGGCGGCGGTAGTGGTAGGCATCGCCGACGCCGAGGCGGCCTCCGGCTTGGCGGGCATGGAGCTGTCGAGGGCCTCCGGGAGCACGGCGGCCTCGGGCTTGGCGCCGAAGAAGGAGGCCATCTCCGGCGTCGCCTCGGGTTTCCCTTCGCCGAAGTCCTCCAGCCCGTGGGACTCCGACCCGACGGCGAAGAGCGCCACGACGCAGAGCGCGACGAGCAGCGAGCGGCACAGATCTCGCCGGCGGGACGCCATTGCTGCTGCCTTCGGTCCCCGAGCTAGCCGCTGTTGGCAAATCAACAGTTAGAAACAGCTTACAGTAGCAAACTTGTTACCAGGATCTTAAAACTGGCCTCAGCTAAAGCTTCAAGAAATGTAGAACGATTATGTATTTATGTGAATTGTTTCACCAAATGACCGGACAAAAAGAGCTGAAAGCAACGACAGGAAAAAAGGTAACCACCGACAGAATTCAGTATCAGCAGAACTCTCTTCCTTTTACAGCAAAACCATGCAATTTCCAGTTACCAATTCCACAAAGCAGAAGTTCAAAGCTTAGAAATTTCCTTCCTTTGCGCGGCACGTACCTCCGGAGCTCAGAAAAGCCTGGTGTGCGGGACGGGAAAAGCAGAGGAGCAAAAGAGCATGTGAGAGAGCTCAGGCCACTTGAAGATTCCTTATATATAATCCTCTCCCCCTCCTTGACACAAGCATGTAATGTTATATGTACGTAGGTGGAGAGAGACGCAGAGCGAGAGGCTCGTGATGACCCTATCTATCAATCTAATCTATCAGCACCGTGTAGGGCTCATTGTTTTTTGCGTGGTGGAGTGAAGGTGAAGGCAGGAGGATTGCCCCGTGCTTGGGGAAAACAGAGAGAGTGAAGAAAAGAGAAGGAAATTGCCACGGGCCTGCACCCCCACCACATTCCGTGTGCATGCATGTGAGCTCTTAAACTTACCTTTGTCGGCTTGCTTCGATCCACGACGAGAGTACCAGTATTCTGTTGCTAATTCACCCGTGTCAGAGGTGCTGTGCTGCGGTTGCTGTATTCTTCCTTGGTCGCGTTCGATCGGGCCGTCTCCTCCTCGACTTGTTTATCCGCCGGTCACGAGGCGAGCGAAATTCACGGGCAAGCGATCAGACAGATGCCTGCTTAATTAGCTCATGCGTCGTCTGCTGCTTCTTGGCAGGCCGTCACGCTTTTCTGGCGCGTTTGCCCGTCCAATCACGAAACCTAATCGAATCCTGGTTGTTGAAGCAACACGAAGGAAGAAACAGAGAAATTAAACGAACTAGGACAAATACTCAGCCAGGGCTGCTCCCGTATAAGGAGCGAGGTATTGTAATGTAGCAGGTGAATCTGTCATTTTAGCTACTACAATAGTATATTCTATGGCCCCCTCCTCATGGAAAGTAGTAACTACTTGAGCCACGGAGGATGCTCTTTGACCGATAGCTACATAAACACATATTACACCTTGCCCTTTTTGATTGAGAATTGTATCTGTAGCTATTGCTGTTTTGCCAGTCTGTCTGTTACTGATGTACAAAATGCCCATGCATGATCACCACACGCGAGACTCGACCATTTAACGTTTGTTAACTTAACCAGTCGAGTTCTTGGAGCTGATGATGCCTGTGGATAGATTAAAAATTGTCACTATGTACTGCTACTACTGTCTACTAAGTTTGCTTTTAGGTGAGTGTGGTAGGAGTAATTAGCGCTGGTTCGGCATGGCGAGGCAGATAATCTAATGAGTGGGTCTGGTCCAGTGCTAGAAATAGCACATGGTGTTGAGCTTGTCCAAATGGGCCGTTGGCCGCGCACGCTGCATATATGGGACTGACGATTCGTTGGCAACTTTTGTACACTCTTACCTAACCCAATAAAACCATAAAGGTCATCATCACAAAAAAAAAGGGGTCATCATATGATGATATGCGAATCAGGACAAGATAACTACCGCGGTCATGGTAAATGCACAATCTGGTTAGAGTGAATAATGAAAGGATCATTTCTGTACTGGTAACACTGTAATCAGGAGACGGGCTGGTTGTCTGACTGTAAAAGGAGGAAGTTGCAAGCTTCTGCGGTACTTGGACTGAAAATCAACACTCAGAATTAACACTTGACAAAGGGAAGGCTATTAATACCATTAAATACATGTGTGGTCTATTCTGTCTTTGGAACCATGAAGTTTCTTTCTCCGGCGATCTACCCTGACAGCACTCCCGACCAACTACATGTGCTGTAACCTTCGGCCGTGCATGCACTTTTGGCGATGACTGATGAGACAACACCTGTCTGTACGGGAATCTGGCCGTGAGGTAACGTTTCTTGGGTTGGTAAGGTAGGACAGTTGCAGTTTGGTCCCGGCGTGCTTCGTCCGTAACAGTGTTATACTTTTTATGCATGGAAATGCACTGTTCAGGTCTTCAGTCGTGTGATGCAGGACTGAACAGTAGCACACTCTAGAGCAGCCTGTACACTTACTTCATGCTCAGCCCTTTTTCTTGTGGGATCTAGGTAGTGCCTTTTGCTCTCTTTTCAGTTTTCACTCTATTTTGTCCTGCCATCTACTAGGCGTCCACAGAGCCTCCTGCGATATTGGGGCAGAGGGCAAGACAATAATGAGGGTCTTTAATCTCACAAAAAGAAAACTTGTTATGTTTTTCCTTAATATTCGGCGCATTACAATTGATGGCTTCCAATTTTGGAAAAACATATCAGAAAACACGAACTACTCATTAGTGACGATCCAGCTCAAGAAAAATATCTTTACTATTATATATATTGAAGTTGGTGGTGGTTGGTTCATTCATGGTTCATCCACAGCCTTCTCTACTGTTGGTTGATTCACCCTCTCCCCTCTCACATAGCTAGAAAATCTCAACTGAACAACAACCAACTATGCATTATCTATGCAAAAAATTATGTATTTCTGTTTAACTATAATAAACAAGTTGTTGGCCACTTAACTACAAAAAGAAAATCAATGTGATTATGCAACTGAACAACAACCATTTGACATCCATGCATTATCTATGCAAAAAGTTATCATGAACTCAATGTGATTATGTTAACTACCAAAACAAACTCGCTGACGACGTGACACAATTCGAATTGCCATCGAGTTCATCTGCACCTTTTTCCCATTAAAACTCTCCCTTCCACTAACCACATGTCTAAAAAATCTCTAACAAAAGCCAACAAACTAACTATATTAGATATAACTCTCCTTCACTAACCACATTCCTAAAAATTCTCTAACAAAAACTAACAAACTAATTATCTTAGATATAACTCTCCTCCACTAACCACATTCCTAAAAATTCTCTAACAAAAACCAACAAACTAACTATCTTAGATATAACTCTCCTCCACTAACCACATTCCTAAAAAATATCTAACAATAGCCAACAAACTAACTATCTTAGATATAACTCCTCTCCACTAACCACATTCTTAAAAAATATCTAACAAAAGTCAACAAACTAACTACTTTGGATATAATAAAGATCTAAAAAATCTCAAACAGAAACCAACAAACTAACTATCTTAAATATAGTAATGACTCCTCTCAATTGAGCTCGAGGCCAGCCACCTCTACGCTGTGCTCTCCATCACCGTCCGATCCCCATCGCTCCCTTTCATCCTGTGTTGCCTCCATCGCCGCCGCAACTCCGGCCGAGACGTCTCCCCTCCTAGCCGGGCTGCCTTAGCCAAGGGGAAGAAGAGGAGCTCGGCTGAGGCAAGGAGAAGAAAAGGGAAGAGAAGGAGGGGAAGGGGGAGGAGGAGAGGAAGGAAGGAAGGAAGGAAGGAAGGAAGGAAGGAAGAAGAAGAAGAAGAAGGGAGGAAGAAGCAACCGCTACCCCTTGCCATGCCGTCGCCGTCAACCCGGCCGAGCCGCCTCACCTCCTAGCCGGGCTGCCCTAGCCGCCGACCAAGGGGAGGAAGAGGAGCTCGGTTGGGGGAAGGAGAAGAGAAAGGAAGGGAACAAGGGGAAGGAGAAGGAAGAAGAAGATGACGGAGAATTTTGGGATTGGGTAAGGGTGAAATCAACTATTTCTTTTGTCTTCTCCTGAGATTCAAAATTGTATGATTCTTTTTAATACTTTGCTACTCTTCTGTGTCAACTGTCTATCGATCTACTATTACTAGCAGAGTATCCGTGCGTTGCAACGGATATAAATTCTAGAAAGAAATATCGTATAACACTAATTTTGAACAAGACATGCCATAACATAATTTGAGAAATAAAATGACCATCATAGTTTATTTTATGATACTGTCTTCACTTCTAAAATTTTGGTCCGTTGCAACTGGCACTCTGCTAATAGCATATTACGTATGACAATGTACTAGTCTTAAAAATTTAGCTTGCTAGCATAGCTTGCTATATTAGGGTGGGACAACGTGGAACGAGAACCGGTGGAGCAGCAAGGCTACAAGCTCACCAGGATGACGAAAGCAATGGAGGAGTTTCTAGTCACCGCTGCAAATCAAAAGTGAGGTTAGGAATCAGTAAAATTAGACTCTTCCGAGAAAGAGGTATGAGAGAAACGATACAACTTAGCAAAAGCTAAAAGATAGCCCAGCTGAAAACTATCCTGAGGTTTAGACAGATATGCATGCATGACTTATCGCTTTGAAACATTGAATAGACTCACACCCAACAAATCCATGAACTTGATAAGTACAAAATGGGCTAATAATTTTAAGTTGCATGGGTCTAATATATATGATCACGTTTTGTACATGGTGTTGCATGGAAGTAACAAAGACCTTGTTTAACTTTTTGTTGATGCACAAAGACCTTGTTTACTGGACTAGTAAGTAATACAATGCAGTTGATCATAAATCCATGTGTTGGACCTTCGTAATCAGCTATCATTTCTTTAGTGCACAGAAGGTGGGGCCTCTATGGACCTGGGCCTGGGTAGTCGCTCCTCTCGCCATGCCTTAGAGCCAACCCTAGGTGTCCACCGAAATTGGGCAAACAAGCAGCGTACTAGACTTAGTTTGTGATTACTAAATTATGATATGCTGAATCAGCTGCATGAAAATAGCCATGAAAACTGAAATATAAACTAATAAAAAATAATATTATAATAATCCATTTCAGAAATGCCACTGTACTACTGTAGTCGTCGAGCCTTAAACATAGCGTTGCAAACTCTAGGCACTCTGAAATTAGGCCGAAATGTGATGAAACGAACGGCCCAGCTTGATGGTTACATGTAGCAAACCATAATTTTAAGTCCAAGTACGAAGAGCCCACCTAGCTATAATCCACGAAAGCTAGCAGCCTGACCCACAGAAAGACACAGCACTGACACGGGCCCAGAAGCCAGAAACCAACAGAACGCAGCACGAATACTTTGCGTGCACCGACGGTCCAGATCGGGAGCACGGACAGGATCCCGACCGTCCGTTCCTCCCCGAGCACGGGCGGTGCAAACGAAGCGTCGGGTTTCTTGGCTCCCAGCGACCGCAGTTTCCCAGGAAAAAAAAAGAATAGCAAGTCTCCGAGCGAAATCGAAGGCACATCTCGAGGTGATTCTCGCTCAATCTTTTGCTCCGTGTTATTTTGATTAGCTACGTTTACTGGATCCGTTGATCCTGCTGTTTAAGCATGCTTCGATTCGATAGAAACTGGTGATTTTTTCCTTCCATTTTTTTTTGCGATGAATCTAGTCGAGTTTTCTTTTTATTGAATCAGAACTGGCGTTGTACTGTTTGGGCGTCAAAGGATGCATAGACGGCGTGATTTTTCGCACAATTATTTTTCTTTCGCTTGCTTCGATGGTATCTATAGGATGGTTTTGGATTTCGTTGCGAATTAGGGTTTCGCGTAGTAGATTTCTCGCCTGTGTTGGCCTAGAATCGTTTGATCTGTTCCATATTCTTCGATTTTTTCGTACGTTGCTTGATTTCCTGGTCGAGAGTGGTTAATAGGTCAAATTGTTATTACATCTGGTCAACCAATCTCAGATATGGTTTGAAGCTTCTCGCTTCGTGTAGTGCGGCCCTGCGGCCCTGCGGCCCTGCGGGTGTTCCTTTGCTGCAGTTGAAGCCAATTTTTAGCTCATCTGGGATGCCTGGTTCAGGACTTGTGCATGTTAAGGCTTCAAATTGTAGCGCAAAAGTAGAGTTTAATGATTAATCCTTTTAAATCAACAGAAAATCGGATCACAAGTTTGTAGCTGAGTTTACTCTGTTTTTGTTAATCCAAAGTTGCTCCTCCTGCAAATTTAGCTTTCTGGTTTTGTATTTGTAAATAAGTGTATCGTTTGTCAGATTCAGTCTAGACGTGGTGAACAACTAGATTGTTGTATTCGTCTGAATGATTGGGTAGCCATTAATTTCTTTTTCCTGATAATTCTTATATGGACATATGTTTTTTCTTATGCAACCTGAGCTGAAGAGTTTGATTGTTTGCAGGCATTTGTGTTTTAATCTGCCTGGATTGAGGGACTTGCAATAGGGAAGTTCACCCCAACATAGGATTCCAAAATTTTATGGCCTTTGATTGCAAAAAGGCAGGAGACTCTTCACCTGAGTATCGTTCTAGCATTTGTACTGAGGGCACACTCATCCAGGCAAACACCTTACATCGTTCTGGAAATGCTAAAAATTGGAATAGCTTCAACAGATTAAACAACCAGAATTCCAGTTATGAATCACTTCCAGGGTTCACTGATGCAAAGGACGAAACAGGAAACGATGCAACTGCCTCGGTGTGTGGCATTAGGTGCTTCACCGATCTGCCGGCTGCATTAGTCTGTGAAGTCCTTGCACGCCTCGACCCAAAGGGGCTTGGCATTGTATCTTGTGTCTCCACCCTTCTGCAGACCCTAGCCACAGATCATCAGGGATGGAAGAAGTTCTACTGTGAAAGGTGGGGACTTCCGAATCTTCCAATTGGGCCCTTGGTTCCAGGTGGAACCCCAGATGGGAGGTCTTGGAAAACATTGTTTGTGGAGCGGGAGTTTCAAAGTAAATCATTCATGGGAAGATTCAGTGTGGATGTTCTCCGTGGCCACAGTGAAGATGTACGCACTGTGTTCCTCCTGGCATCAGCAAATCTGATATTCACCGGTGGTCACGATTCTGTGGTTCGAGTGTGGGACATGGAGGAAGGACTCCTGGTTGATCAGTCCCGTCCGTTTCGTTGCACCATCAGGGCAATTGCAGCTGACAATGGGCTTTTGGTAACTGGAGGATCCAATGCCTTTATTCAGTGTTGGAGGGCTGTTGAGGGGAACTCACACCTTTTCCACATTTCTGGAAATGGTACTAACCAGAATACTGAATTTCGCCTCTGGGGGCATGAAGGACCTGTGACTTGTCTTGCCTTGGATTCAATGAGGATTTACAGTGGTTCTTGGGATATGACAGTTCGTGTTTGGGACAGAGCCCAGATGAAGTGTGTACAGAAGTTCATGCATGCTGACTGGGTTTTGGCCCTTGCACCTCATGGAAATACTGTTGCCAGTACAGCTGGTAGAGACGCATATGTGTGGGATATCGGGAGCGGCGAGTTGACAAGTATGATTTCCAATGCTCATGTTGGTAATGCACATTCTTTAGCTCGAACACACCTGGCAGATGTTCTGTTTACTGGAGGGGAGGATGGTGCAATTCGCTTGTTCAATGTTTCTGAGGTATCTGATGATGAGGATATCAAACCAGCTGCTACTTGGGTGCCACATACCGGCCCTGTTTATTCTCTTGCTTTTGAGTATCCATGGCTGGTCTCTGCCTCTAGTGATGGCAGGATTGCACTAATTGATCTGAGGAAGCTCCTGATCCCCCAAAACTCATCAAAGCACCGATTCAGGGTGAAGACCTTTGATCCAAGTGCCATAGAGCCCCCACAGAGGGTGCTTCATGGCTTTGGATGCCATCTTTTCTCCATTGACATTGGTGCAGATAGGATCATATCTGGGGGTGAGGATGGTGCAGTCAGGGTCTGGAACTTCTCAGAAGCACTGGAGATTGAGAAGAGGGTGCAGGCTTTAAGGAGTTTGAGGCAGGAGAACCGCATGAGGCGGAGGAAGGCACAAGTAGAGATGAATGCAAATGGTAGAAGGACTGACCAATGCTCAATAGCCATGAAAAAAAACCAACTGAAGGGTGATAAGAGTGTCACTTGGCAAAACAAGCGTGCCACTAATGACAAGGTCAAGTCTTAGATTAGAATTTGTGCCCTTCGCAAGATAACTTTATCATGGCCATGCATCTCTAGTTCTTTTTGTTGGAAGTTTCTTTTCTAATTCCATCCAAGCTAGGTTGCTATATGTAGGTCAACATTGGCATTTTCAGATATATTCAACTTATATCCAATGCACTATGGTCGCATTTAAACTGTATGCAATTCTTATTTGACCTGGTGTATATTGATCTAAATGGAAGAAAATTTCCACACATCCTTCTGTTAGAGTTATAATTGCATTTGGTTTTGTATCTTTCTGTTTGCTGTTGTGGTAAAGGGAAAACTACATGACACTATGCAGGACTAAACAACTTATGTATTTATCTCACTGTTGTGGAAAACATCTTTGATTTAGGCCCTAACTGGATGTCTTCTATAGTTCTGTGGCCTTCGATAATAAAATCCTGTAACGTACCACATTCTTTTAGCATAGGTTTGCATTTTTCAGTTTGCATCACCTTCATTGTGTAGCTGAAACAAGTGTTGCTCGGAGAAAATTGAACTGACATGTGTGTTTCTTTGGGATTCTAGTATATACTTTAAGAACATAGCATAACTACTTTCTAGATTTTGCTGAAGAGCCACAAGTTTACCTTTGTCTTCATGATACTTCGTCTTGATTTAATTCCATTTCGACTATGCATGCACCCTTCCAAAACGGGAGCAAGGGATCTGTCAAAATTTGAGCATGTTTTAAAGCGACTATTCATGCACTCTTCAAAATGGCTGCAAGGGATCTGTCAAACTTTGAGCATGTTTTTGTATTTGGTACATGATACATGTTTAGTTAAGATGGTGTAGATTTTCATAGCAGAGCATTGCCTTTTGTTTTGGTTTTCTGTCTCCTACTTTTCCTGAGAAACGCTCTGTGTTCTGCTTAGCACTCTGAGTTGTTGCGAGTGACCACTGACTAGTACTTCGGGTACTATCCAATGTTCCAAGTACAATGTCAACTTGCACATTTCCTATGCCTGTCAACTTATGCTCTGTTTGAATGATTGCTATTATTTTAGCAGGAACATGGACCAAAAAAAAATCTGCAGCCTAGATTTCTATTTCTTTTATGTGTTAAACTATTGGTATCTGACAAACGATGCAGAGGCCACATGCTGCAGGCTTATCTCAGGAATTGAAATTTGCAGCGCAAGGTTTTGTTCTTGCCCAGGCAGCTTCCTCCCTGCTTCCTTGCCTCCCTTCCTGCCCAAATTGGTCTCGGTTTTCCTTTTCTATTGCTGCTTTCTGCTGATTATCAGAACAGTGGGATCATGATCTGCTCCAGAATCTGTTTGGATGTGATATGATCGCTGGGCTTGTTTATTTGCTTGTGATCGGTCAAATTTCGTTCTGGTTGGACTTGCAAAAATTGCAAGTCGTTATTTCTTTCTTTTAAGATAAGGAGTGTAGACTTGATGGGAGTAGTTGTGAAATCTGGGCAAATCTTGTTCATGAAGTCTTACTATCTCTATGCGTCGGTGCCTTTTTTACCTTCTTCCTTTCTTTACGGAATCTGCGCGTCGGCATCTGTACATGTCTTTTCCCCTAGTGATATTCATATTTACGTGCAACTGTGCAAGTAAGAAGTGGCTAGCTTCACCATCAGATGTAACCTGCCTGTTTCTGAATTTGATGACATTCCAACACCCAGCACTACAAAATGATCATTCATAACAGAACGGTTGACGCTTTCTTTTTCGTTCTGATTTGCATGGAAAAGGTCTATCGACTGAAATAGAAATATATGTGCCTCCTGAAGCGACATTTGTGCGCTATTTTGCTAAGTACATGTCAAAGATAGGAGAAACTCACCCCTGAAACACTTCTTAACACAAGTGATCTCTTTCTCAAATCTAACACGCTGGACACGAAAGGAAGTGAGGAGGTTGCAGGTAGATATCACCTAATAACAGTGATGAACCATTCATGTGAACATATGAGCAAGGGAAGGGCATATCTCATACAGAAATGATATGGTCAGCATTCAGCGCGCAAATGGGAACAGGACCATGTGTCGCTCCACCCTCCATGCATGTGACCCACCACCACCTCCCACCCAATGGAATGTGACTGAGTCCTCAGTTTCTCACCCTCAAAGCACCACTCTCTCCAATCCCCATTTTTCAGCAGGGAAGAAAGCAACAATTTAGCAACCATCATGCATTGCAAATTTTCCCTCGGTGCATAATTGTTGACTTTTAGAACCTTAACTTTTGATGTAGTGTAAACTCTAAACAGGTCTCTGATAACTCATGTCTTAGCAAACAAGACTTAAAAGTACTGCAATAATCAAAGTAAATATCCTCATTGTGGTGGTTAGTGACTACCACATACTTGGTGATGTTTTACACCATCCTCCATGTCACTCTGTGCATCCTCTTGTGATTGCTAGGAGGTGGTTGCCTTTTTTTACTACTTTTACACATCCGAAACACTGCATGCACTTGCCTTAACGATGTCGTTAACATATCATCATACATCCACTGTACCGCAACAGCACATCAAGCTCACCAAAATGGCAAAATCAACATTGACGCAGCCGCTCCTCTACTAGTGTATGTACATGTCAGCAAACGCGGGGAGGAGACAGCAGAGTGTTGTGCTCCAGTAGCGCTTGCTCCACAACAGTGGCTCTCCCTATTTTTTTCCCTCTTCTTTTTGGATGCACTTTTGTCTCTCTTGTGCTCTCCCAGAAACCAATCCAAGAAACCAATCATTCTCCCAAGAAAACAAAGCAATCCAGTTGATAGACCACATCCTTGCTGCTGCTGTGTTATCCCATCCGTTCTTGCGAGCAAAATTCGTTGCGAAATTCTGCAGCGAAGGATGCGAGAAAGCGGTAATCTTTGAAGCAAAGATCCCACCTTTCTTGCTCTTGTTGGATCCAAGAAAGGGCAGCATTTGATTGCTTGTGGTTGCCCTGGTCGAGTTTGGTCCAATCCAATGCAGGTAAGAAAGGTCGCAACTTGGTTTATCCCTTTACCCTGTAGTTTTCTTGAGATCTTGTGGGATCTGGGCTGATGTATTGTGCGTGTTCTTGGCTCGGATCTTGGATTCAGCAGCGGCGGGGCAGTATTGGGAGATGGTGAAATGTCGCTTCTTTCTTTGGTAAGTACCTTATTTCTTTGCAGCGTTGGATCTGTAAGAAAAGAGAGGAGATTTTAATCAAATTTATCCTTCTCTACTTTAGTAGCTCTGCATCCGTATTCTGAAGTCGAGTTCGTTTGTTCAATTTTAGGTTCGGATGCTTGTGAGACTAAATGAGACCTTCAAGATCAAGAGCTAAAAGTTGGCAACAAGTGATGTTACAGATGAGGATACTTGTCCTGGCTGTTGTAAGCATTGTGTTTGCCAACTTGCAGTTCTTGAAAGCTCACGACAGGGAATTGCTTTTGAGCTGTGGCTCAAACGCGACTGACGATGCTGACGGCCGCAGATGGATCGGTGACATGGCCCCTGGGCAGAATTTTACTTTAAGCAGCCCTGGGATTGTTGCTTTCTTGGCCGGGAACAGCAATGCCAGTGAAATCTTCGGACCGGTGTACCATTCTGCACGTTTGTTTACCACGACATCTTGGTATGACTTCAGCTTGCTGCCTGGAAACTACTGTGTCAGGCTGCATTTCTTCCCTTCCACATTTGGGAATTTCAGTGCAAACAGTTCAGTGTTTGATGTTGTTGCAAATGAATTCAAGCTGGTTACAAACTTTAATGTGTCAGAGGAGATTGTTTGGAGAAGCTCCGCAAGCAATTCAGCCGTCACTGCAGTTGTCAAGGAGTACTTTCTTGCAGTCCGTACTCATCGCCTGCAGATCGAGTTTGATCCAAGCCCTGGGTCATTTGCCTTTGTGAATGCGATTGAGGTGATACTCACTCCAGATAATTCGTTCAATGACACAGTGAACAAAGTCGGTGGTGTAGATACGCACCTACCTCCTGGAATAAGCAGCCGAGGTGTCGAGACTATGTATCGGCTGAATGTTGGAGGGCCTGTACTTAAATCTTCAAGTGATCAGTATCTTCATAGAGCATGGTACACTGATGAAGCATTCATGTTTTCTGCGAATGCTGCTTTGACTGTGTCCAACACTTCAAGCATAAGGTTTGTCTCAAGCAACGACTCCTCAATTGCTCCCATTGATGTCTATGAGACTGCAAGAATCATGAGCAACAACATGGTTGTGGACAAGCGGTTTAATGTGTCATGGCGATTCTATGTCCACCCCAACTTTGATTACTTGGTCCGACTTCATTTTTGTGAGCTTGTATATGACAAGCCCAGCCAGAGGATCTTCAAGATCTACATCAACAACAAGACTGCTGCTGAGAACTATGATGTGTATGTCAGGGCCGGAGGCATTAACAAGGCATATCATGAAGACTACTTTGACAACTTGCCGCAGCAGGTAGATTCACTTTGGCTTCAGCTAGGCCCTGACTCCATGACCAGTGCTTCAGGTACTGATGCACTTCTGAATGGTTTGGAGATATTCAAGCTCAGCAGGGATGGCCACCTTGATTATGTGCTTGGTCATATTGACATGGCAAACCAAAGGAGGTCTTCCAAGGGTAGAAGGAGGATACGTTTATGGGAAGAAGTTGGTATTGGCTCAGCTTGTTTTGTGACGCTGGCAAGTGTTGTTCTATTCTCGTGGTGCTATTATATAAGAAGGAAACAAAAGGCTGTTGACAAGGAGGCTCCTCCTGGTTGGCACCCTCTGGTCCTCCATGAGGCTATGAAAAGCACTACAGATGCCCGTGCATCCAATAAATCACCCTTGGCACGTAATTCATCTTCCATTGGTCATAGGATGGGCAGAAGATTCAGCATTGCAGATATTAGGGCTGCCACAAAGAACTTTGATGAGTCCTTGGTCATTGGTACTGGAGGTTTTGGCAAGGTTTACAAGGGTGAGGTCGTTGAGGGCAGTACAGTGGCAATCAAGCGTGCAAATTCATTATGTGGCCAGGGCCTGAAAGAATTTGAAACAGAGATTGAGATGCTCTCCAAGCTTAGGCACCGGCACCTTGTTGCAATGATTGGCTATTGCGAAGAGCAGAAGGAGATGATTCTGGTCTATGAATACATGGCCAAGGGAACATTGCGAAGCCATCTCTATGGAAGTGACCTCCCACCTTTGACATGGAAGCAACGGATTGATGTGTGCATTGGTGCAGCCCGTGGGCTTCACTACCTCCACACTGGAGCAGACCGAGGTATAATCCACAGGGATGTAAAGACTACTAATATCCTGTTGGATAAGAACTTTGTTGCAAAAATAGCAGACTTTGGGTTGTCGAAAACTGGACCAACACTGGACCAGACCCATGTTAGTACAGCAATCAGGGAAGCTTCGGGTACCTTGATCCTGAGTACTTCCGGAGGCAGCAATTGACACAAAAATCTGATGTGTATTCTTTTGGAGTGGTGCTCTTTGAAGTTGTTTGCGCCAGGCCGGTTATAGACCCCACATTGCCGAAGGATCAAATCAACTTGGCAGAATGGGCAATGAGATGGCAACGCCAGCGTTCGCTGGAAGCAATAGCGGATCCGCGGCTGGATGGTGACTACTCACCAGAATCCTTGAAGAAGTTTGGTGATATTGCAGAGAAGTGTCTTGCTGATGATGGGAGGACCAGGCCATCAATGGGTGAGGTCTTGTGGCACCTGGAGTATGTGCTGCAGCTCCATGAAGCTTACAAACGCAGTGTGGATTGTGAGTCATTTGGAAGCAGTGAACTGGGCTTCGCTGATATGTCTTTTAGCATGCCTCACATCAGAGAGGTAGAAGAGGAGCATCACTCAAAGCAATCAAGTATCAGAGAAGATCAAGACACTTGAGGATTTTTCTGACATCCGGTAACCCACTGAGATATCTTGATTGCATTGTAGCCTTGGTCCCGATGTAAAATTGTGTTATATTGTTTATTTAGGTTTCTTAGCTGTGTCAGTTACTTCTTATTCTTTTGGGCGTTCTCCTGCTTGACAAGTGTAGAATAATAGGATTTTTGTAGATTACCAAACAAAAAAAAACATGGAACTGTCAAGTTTTTCCTTGACATCCTGCTGTATCATGCGATTTGTTTAACCATGGGGTTTCATGTAGTTCTGCCTTTGTGACCTGTATAAATCTTACTAATAATACAATTCCATCTTTCAACTTATGGTGCATATTATGGATCTGGTTTCCTTATATCAAATGATGTGTGACAAATTCTAGTTCAACATTGTAATTTTTGCACTCCCATGCAAAATTCACCCATTGTGGAAATTCAGATATGGGCAAATTCTAGTTCAACATGTAAACTTTGCACTTGCATGCAAAATTCACCCATTGCTGAAATTTGGATAGTGGAAACAATGGTACATGCCCCTCTACCTTCAATTGGTGTCGCTTCACATGATTCCAGTTGCAAATATTTATATACAAGAATTCGTTTCTGTAATAAGCCTGCAAAGTTGCAGTAGCTTATTTTGTGTATGATACACCCTAGTCCGAATGCAGAAGGTGTTTGAACAGCTCCAGATCAGTGTTCTGCACTTATACGTTTGAAATGACAATAGGCAGAACAAGGACAATTTCACGTCCCTGTAATGATACATGTATGGCCATGCTGGTACACCTGGAAGGAAAGCGCTGCCGCCGGCCGAGGCTCGCCTGAGGCAGCCACCATGGTCAACTCCGCCCTGTGCATCGCGACCACGCCGTCAGCACGTGGCACTGAGCATTGCATGGCGGCGCGAGTCGGTCATCGTCGTGTGTCCCTCCCTGAGATGCCAGTGATGCTGCTCCAGTCCGGCGTACAAGCGAACGAACTGGGAATGTGGTCCAGTGCTACCATGAGAGTAGCTCCAGGCTGTGAGTTTGTAAGGGAGACATTGTTTCAGGTCACCCGGCCGCTGGGAATTGGGACTCCCAGGACCAATTTGGGAGTACACTGAGCTCAACCGGGACCAGTGGGACGTGGTATCGGTTACTGATCCCGTCTGCAATCTCGCGTGCTCGGGGGCGGGGCGTACACAGGTCACCTGTGCCTGACAGCCTGAGTGCTACGCATTCAGGTTTTGCAGCTGACGGGCGCGCGCGTGTAGCCGGCCACGCCGTACCGTGGCTGGGCGCTGCGTGGATTTATCTGGCATCTCTAGGGTTTAATTCGTTGGTCAGTATAAGGGCCTGTTTGGTTGGGCTATGGCTGTTGACAAAACTGTTGTTGACTGGTTGTTTGAAAAAGCTGCTATGGCTGTGGAAAAGTGACCATATGACTTTTGGTTGATCTAAATCATCTACAGTATTTTGAAAAATAAACACTAAAGCTTTAGCACATTACAAAACAGCTGAATTTAAACTACAAAGCTCACAACTACCGTTAGCAAAAGCTGCTGAAAAGCTGGCCGTTTGGTTGGGCTGCAGCTTTTTCCAGTGAAAAGCTACTGAAAAGCCCAACCAAACACCCGCTTAAGGTGGTTCCTACTATACTCTTGGCAATTGCTCCAATGCTCAAAGGTAAGAGAGGCCTCTCGGGACACAATAAAAAACAAAAAGCCCTCTGCCTCTAACCAACAGTAAACAACAGCTCCATGGTTCATAGAGAGGAGAGAGAAAAACAAATCTTATTTTTAGAGTAAAATGCATGTACCGATCGGTGAGGCAACGAACAAATGTGTCTTTTTTGCATGCTAAGAGAGGTTGAACAGATATTCAATTTTTGTATGCCAGGAGTTGATTTTATATATCCAAACGAGTCTCAGTATGGAAAAGACGATTTTCGGACTGCAGTATCAGCAAGGTACAAAAATTTCATGATATTTTTTTCACTTTCAGATGAAAGGTAAAAAAAACACGAGAGAACTTCTTATGAAGCTATGCCATCTAGCTTTCTTCTTTCCCTCCCAATTTCATGATATTTTTTTCACTTTCAGATCATCTACGAGGATCCAGAGTTACTGAGCTAGTGAGGTTGTCACAATGAATGAGAGGTAATCGGTATTACAGAGTACAAAGCATTTAATTCAGAATACATCCATCAGCTGCTTGCATCTAGTAGCTTGACAAATCAAGAGCCCATGCACAGATACAGAAGGTCTAAGTGACCACAGGTGGACTAGCTTACCAGATGCCGCAGTGCATCATATCGTTCATAAGGAATGCTCTCCCTTGCTCACACCATATTCTTCGACAAGCTTCGTCACGAGTACCATAAGATCGACAAACGCACTGAACGATGCTCGCAGAAATCGGGCCTCTACAGCTTCAAAGTGCCTGAATTCACAAATAGGAGGGTTTGAGTCATTACACCTCGTGCAGCAATGCAAAGGCAATTCTTAGAAATGTTGGTGTGGATTTACTGACACGACAAGCTTGCTACCAGAAACAGTCATCTCCCTCCTGACCTTATCGGGCTGCAACTGCAATACAACGACGCCAAATAACATGCCATGAACAAAGAGGAAACATGCAGACTTCATGGAGGCAGCCAGGCTGGCGACATGTTAAAAGGTGGAATGTAGCTACTTTACCTCCTTGTCAACAACTAACGTTTTGTAGACAATGGAAGCATGCTCCTCAGTTCCATAATCAACTTCAAAGTCACTGTCAAACAAAAAAGGTTAGCACTGCACTCTATCCAGCAATCATCAACAGAATGGCAGGAAGGGTAACCTTTGCGTCAAATCTTGCTACAATTATATCTGTCACACTTTTTACACAATAATGTGTAATAGCATCTCAAGTGAGCAAGGTTGTGGAGGTAGCAGAGCATAGGATCCGGAAAAGCAACACAAATCAAGCTGATTACCACTAGTTCACGGATTTCTCAGTAAGGCTGGGCTTGTCAAACCAGAGCAACCAACAGCCAACTCCCACGGGTCTTCAGTAATTTTTTTAGCATTGATCAATCAGGAAACCCCATTATTTCATAACATTATTACAAAAGGCCAAACAATCAAACGCATGGATTTGCTGGATTTTCCGAAGACCAGCCAATATTTGGCAGTCTGTGTCAAGAATAAAAATCCTGCTTGGTTGGGACCAGCGGAAAGCTATCGCACCATCATAAGTTGCTAACAGACGCTGCAATCTGCATACCTTAATTTCGTTTCTGTTGCCTTAGCACTGCGATTGATCATCACACCTTTATTGCGTGCTATTTCAACACTCAAGGAAAAAATAAACTATCACTGATTAAGTGATTTAATACATAGATTTATCATACGATCCTTCGTGACCACAGACGTCCCTGCTATCTCGCTTCAAAACGCTCAAGGAACGAGCTAAAAGCGCCCAGATTTCTTTCTGCCTAAAACTACCGTTACCTTCTTTCAGGCAATACGTCGAACACGAAGCACGCAGGTGGAAACACGAACACCCACGAGCAAGTAAGACTAAAATAGCTAGCACTCAACAGAGAATAAGTTACACAAGTTGATGGGCAAGAAAGCTAAGGAACAGACCAGGAATAAGGTGTGATGGCAGGCATGCGAATCTGACTACCGCAAACGTCACCACCGGGAGAGGGATAGAGAGAGGGAGAGGGGGAGGGAGAGGGGAGTCACCAGGTGAAGTCCCAGCCGGAAGAAGAGGCCGAGGCCACGGCAGCAGCCATCGCGGCGGCAGGAGATGTGTCCCGCCGCGGCAATGGCCGTGCAGAGCTTGAAAGGTCGACGTGCTCCGGGGAGGCGGCGCTGGCCTGTGGGGAGAGGTCGACGTGTCGACGGCGCAGGAGCCGGTGGAGGGGACGAGCTCTAGGTATAGGGGTTGGTGAAACTGGGTCTGGAGGAGCAGGGGGAGCTGGTCTTGGACAAGGTTGGGAGCCGCCGGAGAGCGCCGCCGGCCGCTGGTGATGATCGAAGGAACGGAGTAATCGATTGAAGAAAACTGGAGGTGTGGTGGTGCTAGTGCGGGTCAAATGGGTCTGTCCCTATTGGACCCTTCATTTTTCTGGGCCGCACGTTGATCCATTTGGTACCAGAAATTAGGGGCGGTCTAGAGGGCTAACGGGCCGAACCGGATCCATTTTTTTGGGCAGTGCAGCGGGTGCGGCGAGAGCTGTTGTTGGAGGCCGCGCCGGCGCTGATGTGGACGCAGATACGCTTTCCTAGTACGAAAGCTACTTTACCATTTATGGTGCCTGCCTTTACTAACATGCCCATTCATTTGTTTCCTTGGGTGTGGAAACGTATTTGAAAGAGTAAACTGAAGCAACCCCGGGGACCAGATGTAACACGGAACCGTAACTATTGAAAATCTACATAACGACAGTTTTTGAGATAATTAGTGACAGTTCATCCTAATTGAGCATTTTCTCTCTCTTAACAACAACTTCGACTGTTAGGGCCCATATGTTAACATAAACTTAGGTCAAAAAACATGTCAATGCAAGTGGTGCGTGTTAATTTAGAAAATTTTTTCAACTTTTGCTTGGTTTTATGAATCCGGTACGTTTTAGCAAGATAATTACGTTAACACGTAGGACCTAACGGTCAGAATCGCTATTACGAGAGGGAAAATACTCGGTTATGATGAAGTGTTGCAAATTGCCTAAAAAATTGTGGGTATGTGAAAAGATTTCTAAAACATTGTGGTTTCTTGTTATCTCTGCCCTAAAGTGCGGGGTTCTATAAAATTTACTTGACTTGAAGTCTCATGGAAAAAATTGCTGGCAAGTATTTAAGTATATGTTAGGATTTCCGGAAGTTCGGTGCCTATTCAAAATTTCGCGGTCAAACTTCATACGTTCGCAAGATGTGAAAATGGCAGCATGTGCACAAACAGTGTGTATTGAAAACTTCTCACACCTTGAATTTCACGTGTTTTCATTATATAAAAACCACTAGTTATATGCAGTTGGATGAAACGGCACCCATTCGTATCCCGTTACCTGTATGATAGCTAGAGATGGCGTGTGAATTTGTACACCTGCTTAATTCTTACCGTGTGAAAAAATAGAGACTTCAGGTGAAACTGCACTTGCTGCAACCATGAACAACAGAAAAGGTTGGCGTATTACTTCACGCGCGGTGGTTCAGACGTTCAGTAAGAAGTGCAAGAACAAGCTAGAATCTCCTAAGCTATATAGGAGGGTAATATTGTACGCATTGCGCAACGCATCAGCTCGTGCAAATTGAATAGGACGGACCGATATACAGATGAACTGAGTAAAAATTTTGTAGTCTATCCCGTTCTTCGCGCCGCCCTCGTTGTGATGTGGATTGGACTCGTCAATCATGTACACGGCACCGAAACTTCGCGTTCATCTAGCCCGACAATTCGCCCCTCCAAGTCGCTGGATTTTAACACGGGAAACACGTGATTCTTTTCTTTCATATCGAGTTGTCGGACTAATAACCAGGGCCAGATTAATGCATACCAGACTCCCGGTCACCGAGTATAAAAATAGAGGAGCATCGTCGACCTGAAAGACTACAGGAGTAACAGCAACATTAATTCTAAACAGAACCTTGACCTATCGTACGTGGTGTCGCGTGAAAAGTCACGTTTCACTCGTACGGGCGCTAGCTCTAGTTTTGACGATCCAAGAGCCTGAATATAACAGAACGGCGTCATGATCTTTGCAACGAATGGAACACAGCTAGCCTCACAAGTTCACAGGGCAACGACATGTTACGTGAGTTAAGTAGTAGTAGTAGTAGTCGTAGTACAGTACTATTTATCAAGCAGTCATCGTTGCTTGGATCACCCAACCTCTCTGGATATCCAGTTATCACTGACAGATAATAGTGCGACTCGCTCTACGTGCACGTTCTAAGCTAGCGCGCGCGTGTTCGGTTCGGCGGGTGTGAAATAGGGCGCGCACGGCGCGGCGACCTCGCCCTGAGCGCGGGTTTTCACCGCCACCGGCCGGCAACGTGAGCGCGGACAGGTCGCACCCGCCGTTCCATCGAACTCTCTCGGGCCCGCGATGACGCGCGCGCGCCGTTCCGGTCTTCGGCCGTGACTCCACCAGCGCAGCACCGCGATCCACGCTCGCTCAATCGTACTGTCCTAAACTTATTTTATAAATTATTATAAAAGATAGCTATATAAGAGTAAGTAATATGCTTCATAAAATTAGGTTAAAATTTAACTAACCTAGGATGCACGGAAAATGCGAATAGATAGATTTGTTGATCGTCGGTCTAGCCTTTTCAATTTATGTGTGCAACAATTCGTCCCACCCTCTCACATATAAATACTTAACGCACACAGCTACCGTATTCTGATTTTTATGGCCCAGGCGTTAAGAGCCTACCTGCAAGAGGTACACATTATTAGGGTGTTTTGTGTCCTCATGCGATGGTTGGAACCCGGAGAAAGAGCTATCCGCCCCGGTGGCACGCTAAACAAATCACGGCGACAACGGCACAGCCGTGCGCTTATCTCTATTTTTCAGTTAGGAGGCAGCCATTGCATGCATATATCTCTTTAAGCTAAACGCGATTGTAAACGTCGTTTGCACGGATTTTTTTTTGAAAAGCAGGTAATCAAACAGCAAAACGACTCAACACGATTACGCTAAACAAGATTATAATAATTCGTCGTAATGTTAAACGAAACCAAAGTCATGTACAGCTTACCGGCATGGGAACGCGCGCGCGCCAGGATCAAGCGACGACCAACGACTTCTCCATCTTCTCGGTTCAGCGCGATACGTACGTCATCGTATTTAATATTGGACGGGTTAGATGGGTGACATTTTTGAACGGACATATTACGGAGCTAGCTAGCGCACATGCATATGCTGATATGAACATGTTTGTTCGTTCGTCTCTAGCGTACGACGCAGTTTTTCTCCACCTATATATATAGACCTTTACATACTATATATCTCGGACATTCAATTTACCGTACGATTCTCGTTGGGTATATTTTCTGTTTACAATCTCGAACTACTACATTTCATCATTATTAATAGAGCTCAAATGTACATAATATATTTTAGATCCGCACGGCACACCTGATATTGATTCTCTCTCTATCTTCATCTTTTATTGCCGGCTTTCGTGGCCGCCAGCGCTGACATCCCTATGCTTTTGAGCGTTACTGCCTTCATCCCCACCCCTCTCAAGTCTTGAACCTCCATCCTCGCCCCCTTTTCATCACCGGTGACAACAAAAAAGGAGTGGCACGGCAGCTGTCATGGCCGGATTTAGCCTTGCCGATGCCTGCCACTAGGAGGCGCGACGAGGGGACATCATCGTCCACTACAAGCTTTCTCCCCCGGCATGCCCTCTTCCACGTAAGTGTCGCCACAACGGTCTAGATCAACGTGGGGCTTTTTTTTTAGTCGCCACCACCGGCCATCGTCGCCTCTATCGGAAACATTTAATCTTCTATTGAATAGTGAAAATTAATCATGAAATTGTGACGAAAACTGAATTCTAATAATTGCAGGGTCCGGTGAAAATCTTCTAACAAATATTGTCCATGAGTTGATGAGTTGGAGAATAAAACAAGGAAGCAGTGAAAGTCTTTTAGCAATATTAGAGGGGCTAGAACATAATAAATGAATAGAGTTAAAAGTGTATTTTATAAAATAACAACATAAATCTCAAAATAAAACAGACAATAAAGATAGTTGATCGACGTCTAACTAAACGTGCTAACGCATTTTCCCATCCAATGTCGGGGCTAGCAGGTCAAAACTCAAAACTACAATGCTTTATTTGTCCGCGGGCTGCCTTTGACCGCATATAACTGGACGGTGGTCTCTGGTTTTTATTCAGGACCTATATATTTATACTACCTTATAAAAGGAACAGTTATCTTTTCTAACTCCACCCCGCAAATTGTAGCCAGATAATTTAGCACCATCAGATCGTATTCATCCAACAGCTGTTATTGATCTGATGGTCTGCCAATCCGACGGCTCAATGTTTTATATCTAACACAATGTTTTACTGCTGTAAACAATTTTATGCTATTTCACATGTATAAACTACGCATTAGTTATATGGACCATCAAAGGGTTAACTGTCCGAGATAATCCAGTGGCCTTGCATAATAACATTCTTTTGGATGATGATTGAGAGAATAAACTGGATGAAACCAATCAGCATAGAAGGCCATTCAATAAAGTAGAGGTACCACTCTTTTAAACTAATCTCGATCTAGGTGCCTTTGGATGGCTTTCTCTAATACTATCACAATGTGCAGATTAGAAATATAAAAGTATGCACTATCTTATTTGGGTGCATGGCTTATCCATGCATGCTTCACCTATCCTGTGCAAATATCTGAGGTAACTTTTGTGTTTCGCTGGTGCAACATTTCAAAGCTTACACCATAATATAATGTTCCTCTCTACTTCAATGTTAGAGCTTCGCCCTCTTACGGTATTTCAATTTTTTAATCTTCCTTTTGTATCTCCACTTAGATATTCTGGAACAGCTTATTTGAAGTGGAGAATATTTTCTAAATGTAGTTGCTTCACATTAATGTATCGCATCTAGCATGTGAATATATGATGTACTCGACCAAGATGATTTACAATGATACACATGATCATTTCTTCCCAGTGTACTGTTGATCTTGAAAGGATATCTAATATTTTGTTTTGCCTGGTCCTCTGTACTTTCTAAAAGCCTAAAAGGGATATGAACTTATTATTCTAACTAGCTCTTTACCTTTTATCTTTTGCAAATGTAGCAACAAATACACCATGTACATTTTCATATACTGCGCATGAATGTTAAACCATGGCATAAGTTTTTCCCCCCAGTGGCTGTTTGGATAAGGGGTATATATTTGGAAATTTTTAGTATTCAGTAAATTTGAACTAAATACCAAATCGTTTCAGATAAATACCCTTCATCCAAATGGGTGTCGTTCAATTCTTTTACGATAAGCACAAGTGCTTCTATTTTGTGAAAGTTTATGTTCCCCAAATCTTCCTGCGTTATTTGGCTGCTTCACATCATGTGTCGATTGCTACTTTAACCATTGCAATACCTCAAACTTAGAACATTAGTAATGAACAACATTATACATGCTATACCTTTATATGAGAAGTATTTTTTAGGTAGTAACAATGAACATGCACTGCAGCTCAACTAGGTTGGGAGTGCATAGACTGAAGGTGGGCTCATTGCTCTTATGCATGTGCTTTAGTACTTCATTCAATGTTGTAGTCCATTTCTGATGGCCCAAAATACCCGAGATTGGTATAGTATCCATGAACTATAGAGATGAGTTTTTTATTTACTTTTACTAGTTTATTTGTTGATATATTTTTGCCTCTGTCATTCTTGCAGCAAGTGCTACGCCTCATCATGTCAAAGACTACTTCCAAACTTTTCATCTTCATTTCATTAATTGTATTTTTGTCCTAGGTTAAGGACTAAGGTGTTTCGAGAGTTGTAGTTGTAGGTCATGAGTAACTCCACAGGTTAGAGTTAGCTCTCTTCCGAATGCAGCTTGATAAAATGGGTGCATATTTTTTTTATAATTGTTTGGTTAGAGAAAGCAACGAGAGCACAAGATATAATTGGTTCTTGGCTTTGAACTTTATTAGTGAGGAAGATTATATATGCTCTAATTGTAATGTCTTAACGGTTTTTGTTCCACAATGAAGCCGCACATCACTTGATGAATGGCTAGACTAAAGGTATGGGAGGAGGGATGATGCTTATATATGAAATGGAAATATGTTTGTAAAATCTAGAGACGTGTGAATAGATGAGAAATGCTCATGGATTAACTAATTTTAATCTTTTGATGTGACATAAATAATAAAAATTTTGCAACACAAAAATACCAATAATTCTTTAATGTCTTTATATCAGTCAAGACGTGTGTTGTACGTGTATAATTACTAGTGATCATATATATCCATATTTACTCCGTGTTACGTATGGAGTTGATCTATGCGGAACTTGTATGGACTATTATATTGCAGTGAGTGCGACAGGACATGAACCAAACAACGGATATATGTACATGGTTTGGACTTGATTGGCTATATAATAAGCCTATCAATTAACTATGAGTTGGCAGCGCACCACGAAGTAGCCTTACCACGGCAAATTCGCGCATGGCTTAATGAGTGATCAATCAGTAGATGAGTGACCATATAGATCATCGGTTATCTCCATTTGACAGTGCAGGCGAGACAAACAGGCGTATGATCAATAGTCCGTACCACAAACACGCCTGGCCCACATGTTCCCTTGTACGTAAACAACTGGTGTGAAGACTTGGTGACTTCGAACTGGGGTCTAGTTCTAGTGAATCAACGAACGGCTAACCACACATACAGCTAAGCAAAGTCGTAGTGTAATTTTCCTCGGATAACAAAGATGCCACAACCGGGTGTATAAACTAGAGGCTGACACACACCCGTTGTCTTATTTATGAGAATTGGTCCGTGTGCCCGGGTGGTCGTTGGAGTCGTATTGTTTGTTCGCACCCAACGAGTTCCATTCTTAGATGGACACGGTGCATTTTATTCAACCCGAGGACAAAAAGATGTGCTATAGTGGAAACTTCTAAAATTGCCCGTACGTGGACGTAGATAAGTGGCGCGAGGGACGTGTAGTTGCGGCCTGTATCGAGTTCTCCGCTATGTAGCAGCTTCATCCCTATTGCTGGGACGTCATATAGTGGTGATAGATCCAAAATTTCGTGTAATTATAATAGATCAAGCAGTATAAATATATAAAAATTGCAGCTATGGTATATGAGTTGGACTTTTTGGGTCGGCCACTGTCACGTAGGCAGGGCCCACCGGCGAAGTGGACGGTGTAGATACAGATGCTGCTGACCGAGCTACCGATCCTGGTTGCTTCCGCGTTGCTGCACCGTGGCGCACGCCGGAAAAATACGTCGCCTCCATTTTTTTTTCTTTTCTTTCTCCAAGCTGCAACCGCCAAACAAAACCAAAAAGGAAAAGAAAATCGGCGAGGAGACCTGCGCAGCTGCTGAGGTAGCCGCAGGAGCAAGGAGGGTGAAAAGTCATAGACTCGTGCTCCCGAGCTCCTTCTCCTTACCTTCTTCTTCCCCACCCTTCCCCTCCTCCTCCTCCTCCTCCTCTCCTCTCTTAACTGCGCCCGCCACCACCGCCTCTTCTCCTTCCTCATCACCCCCTGGTGGCCTGGTGGGCGTTGTCGCTGCTTGCTCAGTTGTTGCTCAGGTCTCCACCGTGCTTGGCTCCGGCTCCTCGGTGCTGCAATCTGCAGGTGATTCCTCCGCTCTCGCTGCGTGATCTTGCTTTTCAGCTCTGAACTCAGCTCGTGGTGCTTGGTGGTTTTTTTTCCTTTTTTGCTTCGGTGAATGGTCCGGGCAACTTTGGGAGGTTTTGAGTGATCTCATCTCCCCCTGTCCTGTTAGATCGAGTTTCATGGGCGTGGTTCTTTGTGGGTTCTATGGGTGACAAAAGGGGGAAATTTACCTTGCCTTTGTGATGTTTTTATCTGATCTTATCTGGCGTTGCCTGCCGTGCTACATCACTTTCCCTAACTTCAAATAATCAAGTCCAGTCTGGTTCATAAGAACAACAAGTAGTAGATTATTAGTTATGTCTGCTTGGAAGGAAAAATGCTAAATTTGGTGGCTTTTTCAGGGCACAATAAAATCCATCATGAACTGGGATGGGATGCATAGGATAGTTATCGTTGACACTTAATTGGCTTTTGCTCTATGTCTGAATCGAACTTTAATTCGAACGCGATGGCTTATTAGGAAATTTCCAATCTTCAACGGGGATAGCTAGCTGGTCCAATCGTCGTTTTAGGTGCTTGTTCCTTTCAGAAAGATGGGGCCGCGTTTACTTCTGATAATGTTTGGCTCATTTCTTGAAAATGATGAACAGATGGGAGGGATAGCTCTTGTATCTTTGGTGGTTTCACATTTTTATATCTTCCTGCCCGTACTAGATAATCATAAGCTAGTGAGTCAGGATATGGTTAGGTAGCTAAACAAGAGGGTAGTTCAGTTTTCTCTTATAAAAAATGGACTCCAATAACCAAACAAGCGCGAATCTTGTTCGTTAGTGCCAGTAATTTTCTCTTATCTTGTATCCAGCTGATAGTTGTAAGTCTACACTTTGTTGTTTACACAATAATTGACGTGTGAGTCAGCATTCACTAGGCTGCTAACACACCTCTTTTTTGGGTTGATCTATTGTTACAATGGGAGTATAGAATTCTGTCCTGACGGCCTAATACCTATATCTATTTTGCAGAAATTCCTTTCAGCTTTGTTGTTAAGATGGCTTGTTGCTTTATGTTTGGAAGGAATGCTAAAGAAACTATTGAAGGCGATGATGGTGAGCAGCTTTTGCATATCTTAGCACGGTTCCTTCCATAGTTCCATGCCTTTCATGTTCAAACAGTTCATCATTCTTATATGCTTGCTTTGTTATTTGTTTGTCTCAGGTGTACATAGTGTGAAGGTCTTTTCTTACAATGAGTTGAGAAAGGCAACTCAAGATTTTAGTGGGGCAAATAAGATTGGAGAGGGTGGTTTTGGTTCTGTGTTCAGGGTAAATATCCATGAGTTATTGGTCACTTCATCAGTGCCTAAATTCCACATTATCAAACCCTTTTTGCTAACATTTCATTTTGCATGATCAGGGTATGCTCAGAGATGGCACACTAGTTGCAGTGAAGGTGCTCTCAGCTACTTCAAGGCAAGGTGTACGAGAATTCTTAACTGAACTTACAGCAATTTCTGACATCAAGCATGAAAACCTCGTTACGCTTGAGGGCTGCTGTGCTGAAGGGTCCCATAGGATCCTTGTTTACAATTATCTTGAGAAAAACAGCCTTTCACAGACATTGCTAGGTAACACCTTGTTCTAGCTAACATGTCTTCCCTACATCAATTCCTTCATTGCTTATCATACTCAAAGATTTCTGGATGTGCTATTGCAGGGTCCAGTTATAGCAACATTCAGTTCAATTGGAGGGCTCGTGTCAAAATTGCTGTAGGTGTTGCCCGTGGACTTGCATTTCTTCATGAGGAAATCCGCCCTCACATTATCCACAGAGACATAAAAGCGAGCAACATTCTTCTCGACAAGGACCTTACCCCAAAAATTTCTGATTTCGGGTTGGCGAGACTCCTCCCTCCCAATGCAACTCATGTGAGCACCCGAGTTGCAGGCACATTGTAAGCATAATCAGACCCTGATTGAAGAGGCTTCCTTCACATAATGCACTTCCTGTTCTGACTTGTAATTTCACTTATATTTAGAGGATACTTGGCTCCTGAATATGCTATCCGAGGTCAAGTGACGAAGAAGTCTGATATCTATAGTTTTGGAGTTCTTCTGTTGGAAATCGTTAGTGGAAGGTGCAACACCAACACAAGATTGCCTTATGAAGACCAATTTCTCCTTGAGAAGGTAAGCTCTACATGTTCCAGATGGTATTAGCAACCTGTAAATAGTAAAATGAAGTCAATTTCATATCGAAGCAACTATACCCAAATTCACCAACCAAATATTCAACGAACATTGCTGAATGTGACAAAATCTGTTGCTATTTTTTGCAGACATGGGTACTCTATGAGCAAGGACATATAGATGAGATCATAGATGCAGATATCGGTGATGACCTGAATGTAGAGGAGGCATGCCTGTTCTTGAAGATTGGCCTGCTATGTACACAAGACGCAATGGCACGCCGTCCTCACATGAGCACCGTTGTCAGAATGCTCACAGGAAATAAGAATGTCTCCGTGGAGAAGATCACTAGGCCCGCCATGATCACCGACTTTGCAGACCTCAAGATCAGCAATAAACCACCAAGAGCAAACGAAACGCGCTCCTCCACGTCGAGATCGTTCACCACCACAGAAGTGACGGAGCCATTCTCATCGTCGGAGACACCCACACAGTCATCTCTGTGAATAAATTGGACAGAATTAGTGTTGTTCGATTTGTACATTGTTGTGCGATACATGGATTACATGTCATTTTTGAAGAAATTTGTTTGGCTCTTTTACGAGGAAAGGTTTGGAGCTCAGGCAGCCTGTTGCTTCCTTCTACGGTGTAAATATTTGGAAATGAAGATGATCAAGATAAGCTTTTGCATGATTCACATCCCTGAACTACTACTATCTTGCAATGCTGTGACTTCGGTCTCTAGTGTGACACCATGGGCCGGCCTGATTGCATTGGATGAGCTCATCCTTTACGGCATGATCTTAGGCGGTATTTTCTGAATAATTTGGAAAAACACTTGATTAAATTCATCTCGAAAATGCTCTTTCCAGTCTCATCCAGTAATGAGTTAACAGTTCTGGGCTGCGCCTGACGTTCACAGCACGCCATGCCGATGCCGGTTTTGAAGAAAACTCGCGCAGATCACGCACCAACACAGGGAGATGGTCAAGTAGCTCCAAGTGTCGACAGATGGTGACGGGCCGTTGAGAAGTGAAGAACGGATCCAAACCCTGAGAACCCCTAACAGAAATGCAAGAGATTTCTGAAGCGGACGCGTCGCCGTCGTCATCGGTTAGCCACGATAGTTGCGCGTATGACGTATCGAGAAATTGTCCGCCATGAACATGTCAAAATTTGCACAGTAAATAGCTGTCTCGTCAACTCGTGATTGATGTCTGTGTCTGGCAAGTGGGCCTTGTCGCCAGCCACTTTGGAGAAATGTTCTGCAGGGAGGGCAAAACCATTTGTGAAGTAAACGAAGTTGACAAAACTGAGCTGAAGAATCAAAAAAAGCAAGGCTGGAATGAAAGGGACTAACCACAAGCAAGGTCCCGGGTCAAACTAGTTCACTGACAAACTTGGTCGTGCCACTGGCTGATTGCAAGCAATTTGCCGTAAACAAGCTGAAATTTGTAGATATTTCCCAGGAATTACTTCAGAAAGTACGATGCAACAAACAGCTTTTGCCGCCACCTGTAACTGTCTAATCGTACAGTGAAATTTCTGAGAGCAGTGGCAGTATCGTAGTACAAGAAAAATAGCAGGGTAAGTAGAAGCAAGGGCAGAAGAACAGTATAAACATCTGACAGTTCCAATTATTTGGTCCCTTGAGCGTACCACCGACACATTGCACAGTGGAGACATGAACCAGGAAATTGTGAAACGTGATCCAACTCAGCACAATGGACACACTCTTCAGCAAGGACGGTGAAGGTACCGCATAAATTTCACATTAGACAAGAACAGAATTTGTAAAAAGAAGTTACAGGTGAACTGAATTTAGTGCTCTACATATATGGAACAGGCACATTAGAGGCATGACCCGTGAAATTGCGAGATGAGATTAAACTCAGCACAATAGATTAACACACTCTTCAGCAAGGATGATGAATAAAGAATACTGCATAAATTTCATGCTAGACAAGGACAACGAATTTTGAGGAGTGTTAAAAAAGAAGTTCCAGGTAAACTGAACTGAATGCTCTATGCTCTCAACCAAACATTTAATCGAGAGCTCCACAAAAAGGGGTTGTCATTTCTGAATTACAAGTCATTATAAGGGTAGCTAAACCGCAGAGAGAAATGGACGGTTTGCTAAATGAGCGGCATATACTGAAGCAAAGGTAATTCAGCACCCCATTATTGCGCAGTTGTGAACGAAGACACCGGCACGCTCCTTCACCGAGAGCACCTCCCAGTCAGCACCACTGTTCCCATCTTCAGGGCACCAAGAATGCAGCAATATTACTTCACCACACGGTGCTCTATGGCCACCAATGACCAGCAATCTATCACCACATGCCTTGAAAGCCAGGCCCCAGCCATTGCAAGAGTCCGCTCTGACGGGCAATGGCTTCACTATGTTCCAGGTGTTATTTGCTTTGTCGTACTTCTTAACCACATTCGTCGACTGGTCAGCCGCATAGAGCTGGTTATTCACAACGGCAATAAGAGGAGGTGATTGAGAGGCACTGGTTCCTCCAGGGTACATATCATGTATTCTTCTCCATGTCCTTGTTTCAAGATTGTATTCCTCTCCACAAGTCAAAGAGTTGCTCTGACTGGACACACCCCCAATGACATAAAACTTCCCATCCATGAAGAAACCTGATGAGAGCCTCCTAGGTAAGTTCATGTCTGGTAAAGTCTCCCAATGGCCAGCCTCTGAACTGTACAGCTCAGCAGATTTCAGCACCTGGCCGTTCCCATTCCACCCACCAGCAACAATGGCAATCTCACCAGAGCTTCCCGAGGCAAATAGACAACGAGGAAGATTCATTGGAGTGCAACGAGACCAATGACGTGTCAGTAAATTGTACATCCAAATGGTAAGACCCGTGCATTCTCGGCCAAAGACAAGCAGTTGTGTCCCAACGGCGAGCGATTCCTTGTCTGCAAGGGAGAAGCACTCATCGCATGGCAATCTTGGGAGCCTCATCCATCGCCTCCGCGAAGGATCGAATGCTTCCCAGGGCATCGAGCTACAAGCCAGATATATCCAATGCTCAACAATGCCATATTTCCTCCGCAATTTGTACAGATATCCACTGTTA
The DNA here is from genome assembly GCA_019208055.1 of Stipa capillata. Taxonomy (NCBI): domain Eukaryota; kingdom Viridiplantae; phylum Streptophyta; class Magnoliopsida; order Poales; family Poaceae; genus Stipa; species Stipa capillata. Next base: position 125,275 of record JAGXJF010001156.1, read on the forward strand.
ATCAACAAATTGAAATTCTTGTTCAGACAAGAGAGTGAAGGGTAGTCTGATCTGCTTGTCCAAGCAAGGCAGTCTTGAGCCAGGTCATCATGAAGGCCTGGAAGGAAACAATCATTTGATCCATTGGCACCAGAATTACCTCCTGATTGGATCTTAACAACAGCATTTTGCTTCTTCAGTCCCAGTTCTTTACTGCCCAGATCTAGTTCGGAACTATCACAGCAGTGAACATGTTGCACATTCACAGCTGAGTGTTTCCTTGACTCCCTCGAGAAGTACTCATTCCTGAACAACAGAAAGTAAGCTAAGGTGTACTTCTGCCAGGAATTATCCTGCTGACCAAACAGCCTAAAGAGGTGCAGAACCAGAGAACCAGGAACAGCAACAGGGCTTTTAGAGTTGCAATCTTGTAAATCTTCCATTGTTTTCTCTGACTTATCACACAAACCCAAGGACACAAAAGTTCGAAAAAGTTCACAGGCCACCTCTGGAAAAGATATTGAGGTAAAGATCAGAACATACACAAGGTTATTGGAAATGTCTCATAGATATTCTCGGTCAAAAACAGAGTAAACAATACAAGTACGAAGTAAACATCAGATTTATACAGAAACACTCATTGTTGCCGTTGACTTCTTGCTCGAAAAATATCTACAGTATTTATTTCAGTGGAAAATCATTTTATTTTCCAAACTTATCCAGAATCAAGTAAAGAACTAAACTTCAGCACCAAAAGGATGAGAGATTGAAACTCTTTAGTCGTGTTCGAATGCTGTTCGAATGCTGTACCAACAAGAAAATGGCTGCATGTTTTATTCTTCTAACTTGGACAGCCAAACGATCAAACAACCTAATCGATTTCCATAACAACATGACAATTCGTTTCTAGTACTAAAATAACTTTAGTGAAAGCATTTGCTTCAATAAATAAACATTTGCAGAGAGGTCAAAAATCTCAAATCTCAAACAAGTACCACATCAAAATCGTCATAGCATACCACTTAAAAGCACATTAGTATTATCCGTCGGTTCTAGACTCAAGACATGAAAAATTATCTGAAAGTTATTGGTCCGACCTACAACAGATTCACACGCAACACAGAAACTAGCTAAATCTTAGCTTCAGTACATGCATGAACATGCATCAGATTAGAAAGTAATCCCAGATTTACAGAATGCTGGCTGAAATACCTCTCTACTCCCAGTGCAAACCAATTCGTGCAGAAGCAAAACAGAATGCGCACCCGGTGTCTGTTCAAACCATAAAATGCTCTAGAAATCACACATTTTATCGCTCCGAACCACCTCGCATCACTAACAGGAAAGATGATAGAGACCCTTCCCCCAACCAATTCACCAATCACTGCCTCCCTCCACACAAAACGGAATTAAGTTTTCTTTGACATAGTGACACTTGACGAGTCATGACGTCAGTTGATAAAGCACCCAAAAAAGGAGGAGAAAAAGACCACTCCCCCCTTCCCAACGCAAACACAGGGTAATGAAGACGAGGAGAGAACAGAGATAAACTCCTCACCGCACGTAGACGCCCCGACGGCGAGATCCCGGCCACCGGCGCGCCCCGGTCGCCTCCATCCCGGCGCCAGACACGAGCGGCTCACAGAAGCCTGCGAGCACGGGGCACACGAAAGAGCGGTCACGACGCGGAGAGGGCACCGCCAAAACGAGCCCGACCGATACGCCGCGACAAGGACGAGCGAGCGGCGAGGCTGCAGGAGCAGGAGGAGGAGGTGAGCTCACCGGAGACGGGCGGGGTCTCTTCGCCGGTTACGGCGGGGGGCGCGGGTGGCCGACGAGCAGCGGGGCCGGGGTGGGGACCACCGTCAGTGAGACGGGGAGAGCATGGGAGCGAGATTTGGAGAGGGGGTTGGGGGAAAGGCATATATATATATACGCCCATGTGCTCAAGCCAAGTGCCAAATGGATTAATTGCGAGCTTTGTTTAGCTCCTTTTTTTTTCTTGTTGCCTTCAGTCACACAGTTCTTTTTATTTTACTTTTACTGCCTCGGTTAACATGCCTTAATCCTACTGTTATCTCGAAATTACCCACAGAGTTAAGAAAAAAAATCCCCTGTGTTAGAGGCTGCTGCCTTGCCCAACACATTGTCCAAAAATTATAAGGCATGATTTTTCTCTGTGGTTTTTACTGCCCTTTTAAGTTTCACAAATTAGAAGCAAAATGCACCTATTTTCTAAGAAAAATAAGCCAAGACTATATATATAACAAGTAAAATCTTGGAATAAATGGAGAATGAGGACACGAGCACGCATGCATGCACAGCAAGTACTCTGCTCTCACCCTGTCTCTCTCTCTCTCTCTCTCTTTTTCTGCCTTTTCCTTTTTGCTATAATGGAATGTTTTTTTCACAGTGTACTTGTTCCTTTTTCTTCTCTTGGATTCAGGGCGAGGAAGATGGTGGTGAAAAGGATCTCGAGAGAGGCGGTGACCGAAAGCTACTCCAGGTAGGCCACGCACGACCGACCGATTTCACGCACGTTCAAACGCGCCACAGCGTGAAAAGGACAATGCATTATCGTCCCTTTATTTATTTATGTATTACGTATGATGATTTCTGTCAGCATGCAGACAAGAGAAGAAAAATATCATTGGAGAAAATGTGACAGAAACGATAAGAGGGGGAGAAAATTAGTATGTGGGTAGAATGCATCATCCGCAATATATTGTACTACATTGTTACTACTCGTACAGAAAAATTACTAGAAAAAATAATATTGTATACTAGCTGCATTTTGTTTTGAGCTATCGAGAAGAAAAGTACTATTTTATTAGTGAGAGAAGCGAGTGCTTAGCAACTGGCCTTTGTATTTTATTCCATGTCATTTGTTTAATCAGGTGCCAGGCTGTCCGGCGTGGATAAGGATGGCCGACTGGCCGTCCTGTCCGTCATCTCGCCAGGAAAAGTTACCTCACAGGTAAACGGGAAACTTACACGCCAAAACGCTGGTCAACAGAGAAACAGTCGTTGCTGACGGGGTTGCACTACCAAGAGTAATTTTTAATTAAGCGGCCACATTTGATTTGAGTATTTGACCGCCGCCGGCCGGGCAAAAGTTACAGCCCATGTTGCGTTTGACTCCCCCGCTTTTCTGAGCGTTTGTGTTAGGCTAGCTAGCTCGTTACTGGATGCGTCTTCATGATATCAGATATGATGATCCTTTGGTAAAAAAGGCTGCGAAGGTTTGGTCCGTTACGATCCGTATACATCAAAGTGATCTCTAATATATATTTTTAACCATTATTATATTTTGTTAATAAAAATATTATAAAACGATTATATTTCGAAAACACTTACACTCACTGATTTAGATTTTTTTAACCTACTAATAGTCGAAGTTAGCTATATTTGGCTACATATTCTTTAAAACATCGTATATTTTCGAATGGAGTTAGTAATTAATAATCACCTGATAGCAACATTTCACCAAACTAAACCGACTCGTGTCAAATTCGTACGTTCATCGAACCATTCCCAAGGCTCTTTTATTCGCATAAATAAATTTAATATAAATCTCACACGAAACAGCTCAATTCTTGTAGAAATTAGAAACTTTTCCGCGAGCCAGAGATGTCCTGATGTGTTCCAACCAACAAACCCCGGAGACATGTCATCGGCATCGCAGGCGGAGTCTTTTCTCCCCCTGGATGTGCCACCGCAACCGAGACAAGCACGACGAGACGGTCCAAGAAACGCCTGTACACACAACTGTTGCAACGAGAAAATGTGCAGATCTAGATGCCACTAATGGCGGAGGCTGGCCGGCTCCGGCCTCGCCGTCAGGCCCCAACCCAACCCATCCAGCAAACAGCGCGGCGCGTTGCTGCTGTTGCTCGCAACAGTCGCACAGTTGAACTTTTCAACCCGTCTCATCTCCATAGGCCATAGCTCTATTATGTCCAGTAAAGTTGTGGCTTTAGCGTTAGGCTGAGGCGTGGCAGAAACTTCATGGGCACGTATCCGTGTATGTATGTATGTGGGGCTCGTTGGAGAGAAAGAAGAAGGAAAGAATCATCTGGAAGACAGGTGCGCTACTGTACCAGTATACAGTACTACTACCATGTGATGTGCGATAATGAAGATTAAAAAGGCTACTGGCATGAGTAGAGAAGTTACCACTACTCTTTTTTTCCCAGGAGTTTGAGTTGCTAAAATACATCTACGTACCTACTGTTTCATACTGGAGTATTATGAAATCTTTAAGAAAGTTGTCTGAGGTCGGCTAGGATGTTGCAACTCAGTAATCCGAGTAGCATTTACAGGTAAACTGTACTGGTAACAAGAGAAACTAGATTACCTAGCTAATCTTTTTAGACAGCATGCCATGCCCTTTTAAGTTAACCCCACCTCTCTCCTCTTGCCTTTGCAGTACAAAAAGAATTAGTGCTAGCTTTACAAGGGCGGTGGTTATGTCAGCACTGTAGCAGTACCCCCCCTCCCCCCGCCCTCTCCTCTCTCCTCTCCCAACCTACCGCAAGTGGAAAAAAAAGCAGAGGGCTGCGTCCAAACGGGAGTGGAGGTGTGCTAGCTATCACATGATCCTCACATGCATGCGCTAACCAACCAACACCTCTCACTCTCACTCTCACTCTCACTCTCTCTCTCACTCTCTCTCCCTCTCACTCTCCCTCTCCCTCTCATGCTCATTCTCTCTCTCTCTCGTCGCTTGTCTTGATGGGTGGCGGTGACAGCGGTGGTGGTGGGACCCACCGCCTCCCTCCCTCCCTCCAACTGTTCCCGATAGATCCACCAACCGAGCTGCCTCCTTTTCTTCCGTTGGCGTGGCACCCACCCGGCCCCAGCGGCCATCTTTTCGCTCGGTTCCTTCCTTCCTTGTGTATCTTCCATTTTTTTTGGGGAGGGGGGGGGTAAGGAAAGCTGGTGCGATGCATTACCAAATGGCCTAACTTCTCACAACAGAAAGGAAAAAGGAATAGCACACTGCTACAGCAAAGACTTTACATTAATCTCTAGAAAACTCGTGCGTACATCTCCTCTTATTCGAGCTTTTGCTTTTGGTCGAAACACTTCAATGGGCTTTATCAATCTTATGTACAATAAAGAAGTCATAAGGTGCACGACATTGTCCAATACAAAACGGATACAGCTCCGTGATTCACAGTCCTAAACGACACGGTAACACAGGTCCTAAACCGACACGGTAACACAGGTGAGCTCCGGAGCAATAAAGAAATGCTCGACGACTTAGCCAGCCATGTGGTAAAACAGTGTCCACGCGTGAACGAGGGGGAGAGAGAGAGAGAGAGAGAGAGAGAGGGGCGTTGGCACGAGCTGGGAGCAGACAAGCGGAGCGGAGGTGAATGAATTGAAGCGGCAAATCAAGCGAGAAACGGGCAGGGAGAGAGGTGGTGGCGTGGCCTTAACTCGTGCAGGTAGGTGCGCGCGGGTGGTGGCACCGTGGCGGTGGTGGTGGTGGTTCCATGTTAATCCGCCTCCCCCATGTGAGCCGTGGCAGTGGCAGGTCGCGCTTAATTATTCACGGCCCCATCTCCCCCGTCTCCAGGACCGGCCCCTCTCCGTCCCTCCCTCCCCTCGTCTCCTCCTCAGGGCACTGCACTTGCGACGCCTCTTCGTTCGTTTCTGCCACATGAACCCCAACACGGCGCAAAGCTGCCCCAATCGAATAAATGGCGCGCCTACTTGACAATTGACACGCTAGGATGTATGGAAAGATTGTAGTGTTATCGTATCCTACATTATCTAGGACGTGCAGGTGGTGCGAAACCGTTAGCAGGGCATTTTCTTTTTCTTCTCTGGAGGGGAATGGAATAATCATGGGTACCTTTTGTGCTGGCCGGCAATCAACCGAGCTTTTATCAATTGGGGGATTTTAGCTTTTAGATTCGTCTGTGGATAGATGAACGCGTCTGTGGATAGATCTAGGATTAGATTTCCAACGACCGCAGGGAGATATTATAATGCGTGCACTGTGGAGGAAGAAGAAAACATGGATCTGATGCCCCCATTTAGCAGCAGCAAGATTCGGCGTTTGGTCAGTACCATTAAGCCAACCTAACTCGTAGCCACTGTTACATGTTTTAACAGTGCGTGTGATTCTGCTGTACCATACACCAATATAACTGCAGTGCCGTATATGATCAGAATGACGGTCGCCAAACTCGTGGTAAAAATGGGGTTCCTATAAGTGACGATAGCACAAATTTCATGCAGGATGAGTGTTGTGTAGCGGTTGGTTTGCTTTTGTGCAGGAGGTGGCATACCTTGGACCTTGGTATAGGAAGAGTTACACGGTGACACACCTCCACCTCCACGCAGATCTACCAAATCTCAAGCTACTTGCTACATGCTTCTACTTTAAGTTTGCCTTTGAGTACTTACTAGTACCACCAAAGTTTGTCAACCTTAATGCAGACATTTAAAAGCTGTCCAAAATTGAACTGTCAGTGATCACAACTCCAGTTTAAACAGAAGTAATGAGGCAGAGAAAAAGCATTTAGATCACCTGTATTGTTCAATCTCTCTCTGCATTTGGTAGGAGCGTGCATGAACAAGTACCGGTGGATTACAAAAATTGCATCACCTGTGTCAGACTGTTACAGTAAAATCAGATTCGGGTGAAAATTTACAGGTTCTTACATTTCAGCGCATTTGGGGCTCCTACATGTGACCTTGGTATCTCGCGATGTCGCGTGACTCAAAATCAGCTCCAAGATTGCAGAGCAGCAGATGCGCTAGAAAGCAAGCGCTGGTTCCTACAATCGTACTCACAGTCAAGTCCACTGCAAGTTCAGTTCTTCGGCTTTTTTGGAGGTAGCGGCGGCATACTTCCAGCCTGGGCGCTTCGTTTGATGCCCAGAAAGTGCTCGACCTGCCAAAGATCAAGTCAGTAACAGGTATCTGGATATGGCAAATTATATATGTACGAGGCAGTAACCATCATCCAATAAAGTAAATAGAGACTAGAGCAAGGAATATCACAGCCAACCTTTTTGTCCCCAAGCATAGGCGTTAGACTCCCGGGATGCTCTTTCTCCACGGTAGTAAAGCCACTAGCGTCACCTGTTGAACTATATTCACATAGAAAAAATTGATCAGAAAACCTCAGCAAGAAATAAACTAACAGGAGAACAGATTACTATAAGAACATTGCACAAATTAGTTAGCCCTTTTAATTGAAGGGGAAGGGCTAATACATCTCAGGTAACATGTAATCTTCCATGTGAGCCGTTTGATGAGATGATAGGTAGTTCATATTAGAGTGACTTGGGATTCTCCCATATATGACATCTCAACTGTAGTGACGAAAAGAAAATCATCAATGTGTCCCTCAAGCCCTTCAAAATCTAAATCTAAAATCACCCAAACCTTATCCAATGGTCTGGATTGGGAAGCTACGTAGCATCCCAAAGTGGGTTTGCACTTAGATAGTAGATACCTCAGATTAACAGCTAGCATTAATAATGACCAAATATACATGAATGAACTGTGCTCCTGATTTAACCAAACAGAAGGAAGATTTGGTTAAAGAAGCAAAGAGTGTCATAACCCTGACAGATCCAGAAGTAACTTTTGTGCATTTTTTGTGAAAGTAATTACTTTGAGGATGTCAAAGTAATTAAGAAAGCATGGAGCATCAACAGAACTGAAAAACATGAACTATGCAAGTTAGAAGTATGTTGTGGACATACCCTGATTTTGCATTGCCACTTAAAACAAGGTATGGTGTTTGACCGCGAGCTTGAGCCTCTCTCATCTTTTCCGCGGACATTAAAGGCGTGTCAGAAGATTTCATTCGCTTAGCTTTCAAATCATCCTGGTACTTCTTCTGACGTTTTTCCAGCTTCATTTTACCTGGCCCCTTGCCGTGGAATTTGTGTGAAAGATCACGAAATGCTTCCTTAGGTGTCATCTGAGGAAAAAAAAATAGGTTATGACAAATATCATCATTTTGTGGCATCTGTTCTTCAAGAGGTTAAATAAATGCAGGCAGAAGCATCAAGTGAGCAAGTATTATCATACCGAGGGGAAAAGATGGTATCTAAAATCTATACATCTAGAGGTATGCAATAACAAAAAGAGCTAACAAATGTTGCCTAAATCATAGCTAGCACACCAAGATACAGTTCAGTTCATTAGATCTCTATACATGGGAGACCCAGGGGTGAGGGTGGGTCAGGCAGGGTGCAGGTACTTACCACTCGACCAAACTCATCAGTTCTTTCTATGCGAATTTCTTTTGGTCCATCCTCAATACCAACAAGCTTGCTTTTCTTCTTATCTGTGGTTCTGCCACCCCAATCTGTGCCCTCGTTGAGGGTCCCTCGCTCCTGAAGAAACTTCAAAGCACCAGCCAAACCCTTGCCAACTGCAACTTCATGCACAACCTCATCCGGTTTGACTTCTTCCTCCTCTTCAACCTTCACTGGGTCTTCAATGACAGTTTCCTCTTTGATCACTGCCAATCCGCTTGTGTCATCTTTTGCCAGAGTACCTGAAGGCATGGCATCATCATCTTCATCCATAAACACATCTTCTGCTTCTGGCTTGCGTCTTTCTGCAACAAGATAACAACAGTAGTCAATATCGATACTTTAGTCAGCTCATGTACAAATGTTTCAAATTCATCCACAAAATACTTCAAGTAGGTTACCTTCATTCAATTGCAGGCCCCACACAAACTCTTCCATCTCTGTGATAACAACCTTATTGTGTTGCGTTTCTCCTTCTGCAGCATCTGGATCTCCTTGTCCCTTGTTTGCAGTAGCCGGTTGTGCTATAGCCAGAGGACCAGAACCTGCAGCCTCTTCCTGCTTCCTTAGAGATAGCTTCCTTGCTTGCTCAAGAGATTTCTGCAGATCTTCATAATCTTCACCAAAAACCAGTTCTTCCTCTTGAGCCTGTTTACCAGACATTTTCTCCTGACGCAATGCTTTTGATGCCTCTTCAGCCTTTGTAATGGCTGCTTGATATGCATTGCTTCTCTTTTCAGCATCAGCCTTTTGCTCTTCCTCCCTGGCAGACTGTCGTCTACCATCACTCCTGGACCCAAGATCAGCTGCTCCCAATCCAGAAGCAATTGCTTCTGCTTCAAGTGCATTCAGATCTAACTTTTCTTTTTTCCTATGGGATTTCTTTTTCTTTGGCTTTTTAAATTGAAGCATTTCATCAGTGGTATAGTAATCTGATGTCATCTTTGCTGCAGAAGTAAGGTCTTCTGTCTTTTTCTGAACATAGCCACCTTCAATCCTTTTGCGGAGCTGTCAACATGAAAATGCCTAGTCAATCTATGCAAAGCTCCAGCCGTGGTATTTCCAGGTTGTCCCCAGAAAACTGCAATACCAATGGAATATCATGATTTCTAGGGCAAAGATAAATTACCTCTTCAAGCTTCTTCTCCGCTTCACCAGTGAAGCGTCCACCTTCATCAAGTGTCACTCCCTGACAAGTGAAAGGGAAAAACAATTAAAGAAATATCAATAGGAATATCTAGCAAATAAAGCAGAACAGCATGTTTACCTCATCTTCCATTGGGTCATCATAATGTGAGAGCATAGGCTTCTTTGACAATGGATCATCATTGAACCTACAGACAGACAACAAAATGAAGATTAGAAACGGGGGAAAATCCAAGAAACACCACAACAACCAAGCTACGTGGTAGTGAACTTACTTGTCATCATATGTTCCTTTCTTCTTCGCAGCCTTGTAAGCTTCATTTCTTTGCTTCTGCTCACCAATCTCGATGTTCTCAAGCATATCAGCCTCTACAGATTATTACTTTCTCTGAAGTTAAAAAATGTCAAGAGGGAACAAATAATAAGTAAAACAACAATACATTACCTTCATTGATATCCCCATCAGCTAGAATACTCTGATCTTTGAGAGTCATGACAACTGCTCCACCTTCTATGACTTTGTCAAGCCCATGAAGAACCTTCACTCCAGATAAGTGGTCTGTTTTTTTTTCCGAAACAATGGGGAAACAAGAACGAAACATGTTACTCTGACTGCTATTGACAGAATACTATGACTCAAATAACTTATTACAGCGAGAAATATTAGTGGTTGACAACTTGACGTAAAAAAACTTGCTAGTTAAAAGAATTTGTAGATGACTACCTCCACTTTGTTTATCATCCTCCTCATCATCATCATCACCATTTTCTGCTAACATGTCATCCTGAAGTTTCAACACATGAAAATTAGCAAAGAACATCCATAACACTTGGCAATATATTCAAAACTAATCGAATCATTAAATCATCACCTGCTCCTCAAATACTCGTGCAAGACGCAATGCCTTCTCTTTTCAGCCTGCCTTTTTTCGTCAAGTTTACGACTCTTGCCTACCCATGATAATATCTCAGAAGCATCATCTTTATCATCCAGTATTCCTCCTTCCCTTTTATCCTTCAACCTTTCTTCCTTCGCCCTAAAGAAAATAACCTGAATTAGAAATTATTTGCATTCTTCATTGTTCAATTAAGAGATTTGATAGCGAGGCAAATTCTTAACTAAAAATGGCTTGTCAAGAAAACAGTAAATCAGTTACTCAACGGCATACCTTGCAATGCGCTCCCTGAGGGCAGATGTGGAGGCCTGCTCAGCCTCCCGAGGGGGATCAACTCCCTTCTTCAGATCCCCCTCGTCGCCCTTGGACAAATTTGCATCTTCTCCCCGGTCCTTCCCCCTTGACTTCTCCCGCTCTATATTCTCCTTCTCCTTATTCTTGTCTCTGTTGCAGTTCCTCTCCTTGTCCCTATCCCTCCGTTCCTTTTCTTTATCCCGCTCCCGCTCTGGCTCCCTTTCCCGATCCTTTCCTCGATCACGGTCGCGGCCTCGGTCACGCTCCGACTCCCTGTCCTTCTCCCTGTGCTTGCTGCTATCCCTGTCCCTGTCTCTGTCTCTCTCCCTATCCCTATCCCTGTGCTTGCTATCATCCTTGTCCCTCCTCCTCTCATCCTTATCTTTCTCCCTCTCCCTGTCCCTCCTCCCACTGCCATGATGATCCTTCTCCTCCCTCCTGTGTCTCTCCCTCCTCTCCTTGCCACGGTGCCTCTCACCGCCATCCACATCCATCTCTTCCACCACCGCATCCCTAGCGTCGTCGGCCTCCCCCATCACCGCAATCGAAAATCAACACCAAGCAGCAGCTTCCCCCTCTGGAAAATGACAGATACCCGATCAGCCAGAGCATATTAGAAGTATGCACTAGTTCTAATTAATTCTAAATAAATTACTATTAGAAGTTGAATTAATTCGGGATCTCAAAAGCACTAGTTCTAGTTCTGGTAGGAAATAGACACCAGAATACATGCGCGGATGCAGCCGTGCCTTGATAGTCCGGTCCTATCGATGGGAACTGATACCAGTCTCACAGAGAGAGTCTCATCTGGTTGGATTCGATTGTTTCAGGGCGAAGACAAGAAGACTAGAGAGAGCAAAAACGAAGAGCAATCCGAGCAAGCTAGGGCTTCCTTACCAGCACAAGGAATCACGTCGTGGTCACGGCAGTCCAGTAGCAGGAGGAGGAGGAAGATCACGAGAGAAGCGAGCTGCTCCGCTCCGAGAAGGCAGGCGCGCTTCGGTGGGAGGAGGAGGAGGGAAAGCGAGACCTCGAAGCCGCCACATCCGAGCACGAGGAACGGAGGAGGGAGAGGGGGCGAGGCCGCGGAGGAGCGAATCGTGAACCACGGTGCGACCGCGAGGGCCTTTGTGTAAAAACGAACGGTTTAGCCGGACTGCTTTGGGCTGATCGATGTCGGTGTGTGATAGCCCAAAATAGGGTCGATGTGGAGGCTAGGTAACTAGCAAACGGGCCGGCTGTCATGTAACCCAACACTGAGGACGTGTTTGTTTCACATAAGGATAACGTAAATGGTATTAAAATGGGATTACGGTGGTCCATTTTCTGTTTTATTTGGTTTCACCTTGTGAGGATATCAAGTTACTTTACATTGTTTGGTATTGCATCAGGATATGTTGTCCAATTGCATCAGACAAAGACATCGCAGCCGTGCTTGTGCTTCATCAGCCTGGCGAGCAACAGGGCACAGCTCTTGAACACGGGAGTGTAGAGCTTGTGCCGCGCCTCCGCGGAGCCAGACGGGTTCGAGGGACCCTTCTTGGACTTCTGCTTGGAGGCGGGCGGGTGCGGGGGCAGCGGGGTGGAGGGGTCAGTGGCGGAGAGGGCGGAGCAGGGCGCGGGGAGGGAGTTCAGGCGCTTGGAGGCGGCACGCACCTGGGCGAGCTCTGCGGAGAGTTCTCGGCGTGCGGCCGGCGACGAGGAGAGCGAGAAGGTGACTGTGGGGATGAGCGCGCCATTGTGAGCGTCGAAGGAGAAGGCACCGGAGGTCTTAGAGGAGTTGGGGCGGGGGCTGTGAGATTTGCAGGAATAAGCCTTGCCAGACGGCGAAGGAGGGCCGGATGTCATTTGGGCGGGTCAACGGCGGTGGCAAATTGAGGACGGTGGCGGATCGGGGGCGGCGATTTGGGGATTTCGTGGAGGACTGAGGCGAGCGAGATGGGAACACGAAGGGGTTCGGTGGGAGGGGGGGGCAGCTACTGCTGTGGAAGAGTCGGGAGACGGTAACGAGATGATACCGGGGGAGGTGGGCAGAATGGGCCGTGGCCTGCGGCGGAATCTGTTTCTGTGGTATTTGATTATGGGCCGGGCCAATTAAACACGATTAGAAAATTAGATTGCGATGTAATCTGATAACGGGCCAAAAACAGGGAAACAAACACTTCCTGAGTGGGACCAGATTCGAGCGGCAGGGTATCGCCGCCATTATCAGATTTTTCCTCCGTCATAAGTCCGTATTTTAATTAGTTAAAATAAAATTTTGATCATTAATTACTCTATTAATATATAATTTATATGATATAAATTCATAATCATAAGTGAGTGCTTTTAAATATAAATATAATTATATCAATTATATGTTATATAAATTACTTATTAATGGAGTAATTGCTAATCAAAGTCTTGTCTTAACCAATCAAAATACAACTTACATTATGAGACAGAGAAAGCATTTTATTTCTCTATCACATATGCAATACAAAAGTTACTGCTCCGCTTAAAAAAAGAAAAAAAAATGCAAAAGTTACTGCTACGCCAGGCCATTTCACCAATCTACAGTGTCTGTCTGGTCACTGCATTAGAGCTAACAAATCCCAGAAAATCAAACTTTTATAGAAAAGAAGGGAAAACAATTGCTCACTAAGCACGTGACGATCGAATTGACGACACGATTTACCGTACCTAGCCGGCATCCAGCCGTGTGCGGGTTCCACGTCTCAGACTGACTCAGAACGGGTTCCACGTCTGCGGCAAGCCGCTCTGCCGCGCGTAGCCGTCGTCGCTCCAGCCCTGATCGAGGAACTCCACCTTTGGACCGCTGCTGCCTTCAACCATGTCGCTCAGCAGGTCCCTGAAGCTGTTGAACGGCAACGGCAGCGCCGGCCGGTGGTGCGCGACCGGGAGGAGGCCAGTAGAGTACTCTTGCTGCCCGTACCAGCCGTCTATGGTGGCAGCCATCGGCGCGCGACCAAAGACGGGGGCCTCCGGCAGCAGCGTCGGCGCAGCACCGAGGTCACTGTTTAGCGAGCCTGCCTCGTCGGAGGCTGTTCTTGGAGCGGCGGTTCTGCTTTTGTCGAACACCCTGCACAGCACCCAGTCCTCCTGCACTTTGCAATATTTTCATTTTAGTACTTATTTTGTCTGTGGCGAAAAAAGTTAGTGGTTAAAGTGGAGTTCTGTTGACCTTGAAAATCCAAAAGGAACTAATCTTTTGTAACTGTAAAGAGTAATAAATACCACATTTTATTAACAGGTGACTTGAACTTCCACTGACATTAAAAATGGCAACTTGGAATTCCATTGACAAATTCTTTTGACACTTGAACTTCTGCCGACAAAAAATTGTCAACTTGAAAGAAAACAAGTGGTAATAACTAATAAGACAGCCAGATCCTTTTCAAAATAGTTAGTACACGCAGCACTGTAGTTTAACGCCGCTGATGCATGGTGATGGAGCCGAGCGAACAACCTTGGAACGCATTGGTTAAGCCACTTGCAATCATTCTGTGCGTACCATGTTTGGAGTAGATATAATTGGATACGGCTAGGTCAGCCAGAATGATTGCCAAGTGGTATAACCGCATAAACCAGTTTTATCATATCAGAATGTTCAGAGTAGGCAGTACCTACAGCCTGAATGAAATAAAATGTTTTTTCTCACAGAAACATGTAGCTACCGATTTCTTCTTTCTGTCAATTTTACCATGCAAGAGACGTGGGAAGGATCTCAAAGAGAACAGCTTTGTAATCGACGAAGCTTCCTACCTCTGCACGCACGAGTGATTAGATTGGCCGTAGTCAAGAAAAAGATTAATCAATCTATTACTGCTGATTCTTCCGCAGTGTCTGTGAGGCAGAACAGCTGCAGAGAAACCTGCAACTCATCCGAGCCATCGTATGAGAAATTCAGAGCATGTGGCGTGCAGTGTAGCGGTGGCATACCTTGAGAGAACGAGACGAGCCGTCGGCGTGGCCGGCGAGCTGAACCGCCTGCAGGCGGCACTCCTCCACGCGGAACTCGTGCATGACCCACTCGGTCTTGGTTCCCCTGGGGGCTCTCCCCTGGTAGAAGACGAGCGTCTTGCGCATCCCGACCACCGCCGCGGCGCCGCCGCCGCCGCCGTGGCCCGTGATCGCGCGGTCCTTGCCGGTGGCCTTCCAGTAGCCGGACCGCGTGGCGCGGTTCGTGCGCTGCCCCGTCGCGTACTTGCGGTCGTGGAGGCTGAAGAAGTACCACTCCCTGCCGCCTCCAACGCACGCGGCGTCTGGTGCCGTCGAGTGCATGCGAGAAGAAGGGGAGACGTACAGTGGAGAGGGATGAAACATTGTTATCGATTTCTTCCCTTTCGTGCTTTGATATGTGGTACGTTCGGATTCAAATCAACAAGATCATATGCAGGTACGTGTGCTGTGAAGAACGAGCAAATGAATGTGTGCCTGGCTGATCTTAGAACCGTACGAAAAAGAAAGAAAAAGTGTGTAGATGACTAAGATATCACCAATGGTTTCGTGGTGTAGTTGGTTATCACGTCAGTCTAACACACTGAAGGTCTCCGGTTCGAACCCGGGCGAAGCCATATTTTTTTCTCAAACATTTTTATGTGCTTACTGCACGAATTCAATTGTTCCGTTCTACTGGTTTTTCTCGCACTGAATTAACTACTGCCATATTTGTTCTCGTCATGCAACTCGGTTTAATCTATACCATCACACCAAAATTTGCATGCTCGAGACAGAGACCGTACGCACCTGGAAGCTCCCATGGCTCGCACTTGTTGAGGTCGACGTCGACCATGTCCACGCCGCCGCCGTGTCCGCCAGAGAGCTTGTGGCAGAGGTAGTCCAGCACAAGCTCGTCGTCCCTCGGGTGGAAACGGAACCCCGGCGGCAGCCTCGCCTCCATCATGCCGATCAAGCTCATTGCGTTTGTATACCTGAGCTGAGAAAAACGCAAAAGACCGAGAATGGAGGACATGAGACCACGATGGGGGTATAAATAGGGAGATCCAGCCATGGACCTCTTTTAGTACGTCGCTAAAAAAATCCGACGCAACGATGGCTACTGCTGCTGATGCGAACGTGACGCGATAGTTTCTCGGTTTGTTTACTCTGGTGGCAAAAATAACCGATTCTCAAGTATGCTTGTGTATATTTTGCGTAATCAGAAATGAAAAGTCGTCGTAAATGTTCAAAAGATGCCGAAAGCGGCACGATCTTTACTACTGTATTCGGGATGCTTTCCCGATCTATCGATCGAACAGTAACAGTTATAATACAGTGATGCATCCGAATTCAGAGGTATTCGTCATATCTGAAGGTCTTTTACGGTACCACGGTTGATTGAATATGAGTCATCTATTTATAGAGATTTAATGACAGAAATTAATCTATACTCTTGCATCTAATGAACAGTATATATGATCCAGTTTGAGTAGTATATAGACACCCCTCTGCAGAAATAGATATTCTAGATTCCATATATCATACGGTTTACGAACTTGAGTAGTATATAGACACCCCTCTGCAGAAATAGATATTCTAGATTCCATATATTATACGGTTTACGAAAACAGTTGGTGATAAACAACATGTTAGTCAGTTAACCAAAAACACTGTCTGTAGTAAAATAATCGTCAGTGATAAACTATCCATCTACAATAATATCTCGGACAGTTGTTACATCAAACCGTTTGAGTCTTCGCAGCCAAATTAGGTCTCCATGGCCCAACAACTCAGCATATTCTTATTCCTCGTGATAACCCTAACTCGATCCCCACCAGTACCTTCCTAGAGTAGCCCGCCACTGCGTCCCTAACTCGATTTTCACCCTGTCACCACTAGCTTCTCAATCTTCCTTCTCAGTCTTTCTCGTCTCCTCCCACACCATACCCTCCTGCATCGATCAATCTCTCTCCACAACTCCCGCACATCTCTTGATCCCTCCAAATCCATTAGGATCCTCCTCCCGTCGCTCATCTTCCCGCTCCTGATCTCTTCCTCCCATTCTTCTTCACCGCCGCTGGCTGCCTCTACCAAATCTGCCGAGCAGATCTAGTACAACCAACCAGCTGGATCCAGTACACCACGTCTACAAGCTCCACCTCGACGTAGTCGTCACCGCCGCATCCACCATTGGCGAGGCCGTCGTCGCTGTGTCCACCATCAGTGAGGCTGTCACTGCCGTGCCTACCATCGGGACAGCAACACGTCGGGGTCATCTTCAAGGCCCGCATCGTAAACTTCATCGAGGCACGGATCCCTGAGTCCATCGGTGTCGACTACGTTGACAAGTGCAAAGTCAAATCCGTATCACGCATGTGCTCTTTTGGGGATTTTGGGAGGAGTTTCTAATGGTTTGGGGTTTTTTGTTTGTTTCTAGGGTTAGGGGTTTTGGGATGTCAGATCGGTAACCGTCGGAGGAGTTGGAGGAGTAGGTGGACCTAGAGGGAGACGATGATGACATGGACGACAAGGAAGGGTACCACCGTCGTCATGGCAAGGACTCCTACTAGCCGGAGGATGAGGAGCAAACTAGGTTGCAATCGACTATTTTAAAAATTTGTAATTAAAATCACAAACAATTCGATCGGTTGAATTGTATGTTGTAGCATTTTTTATAGACGGTTTTTGAAACCATCTGTGATAAGAGAATGTTATCTTTGTTTATAGACGGTTCAAAACACCGTCTATAATGACGTATTTGAACTGTCTCTAATGCCCTTTTTCGTAGTACTGAAAATTGAAAAAAAATAAACATCAAATTCAGCAAGTAAGTCAAGAGAGTAGGCCAGCACTAGGAGGCGATGATCGGAGGATCGAGAAGCCATCCATCTCCTATATGTCTTCCTGCTTTTCTCCTGCGTTGGCTAGATTTCAATTCGTTTTACTGCTGCTAGCGGAGGATCCAAGGGCGTGCGAGGAGTGCCGGCGGCGGACGTGCAGTGTCGCGGGTCAAACGGATCGCCGACGGCGGACCTAGTTTACAAAATGTGTAGCGATCGTACGTAGGCGTAGCGATCGCTAGGAATAATCAGGATCGATCCATCGATCCATCAGTTCCTGGTCACGCGGCCGTACGTAGGATCGATCGATCCATAAGACAAAAGACCAAACTACCCTCATAAAATATCTGTAATATTAACTTCGTTATACTGCTTACCTCCACTAGTGCTAAAAGGGCACGAGTAATTAGCGGTGCACCGTTAGCACGATTAATTTCGAGATGTTTTCTGTAGTGGTTTGAATCCAACTTTTAACTGAAAATTAAAACAAAACAAGCTTTCAACTCCTTTATACCTCAGCTTTCTACAAAAATAAAATAAACTTTCTACCAGCCAAATCAAGCTTTCAACTTATTAGAGTGTGGGTCCCATAAACTATATACATGTCGAAATCAACCGTTCCCACGGTTGACCATCCTAAAAATATCTTAAAAACTATCGTCCGCTTTCATCCAGCTTTCGGACAGCCAACGCTCTATCCGTCATGTCAGGTACTAACTGATAAAACTGACGATGACCGCGGTATGGCCAGCAGAGGTATCGGCGTGTCGCCCGCCGCCGCCATGCGATCAAGAATCCATGTCCCGGTACGCCGGGCAGGTCGTCGTGCTCCATCTCCGGCGGCCTCGCGTCCAATCGACGTCGCATCCGCGCGCGTCTTCTTCACCGGATGCCCCGTTAGCTTTCACACGTCACACGTGAGATGATTGATCAGGCGCGTGGTGCTCATCTGTCGCTACAGGTGCAGAGCCCGTCTCTTCTAGGTTGATGTCAAACCTCGTTGTCACGCTGCACTGATCACACCTCACGACCATTGCTGTGTGCATTTTAGGATCCAGATAGGATGGAGGAGCATTCTCTTCTATTATTATCTAAAAAAAACTCACGATCAATGGATCAAACGACGTTGTTCAACTTGTAGTGTTGTCGCGGCCTTTCCGGTTTCTGGCAGGGGAATCAATGGTTCCAGAGAATGTGCAAAAGAATTGGCGGCAAAGTATGGAGCATCGCATCATGGTTCATCGACATGTCAAACCAGAAAACAGGGTTCCTCAGTTAGATGTCCGTTCCAATGCTGCCAAACTAAGGGTCCGTTTGGTTGCCGGCCACATTTTGCCAAGCCAAACTTGTGGCGTTTGCCACACTTGTGGCTTGCCACATTTTTGGCAAAAAAAAGATTGTTTGGTTGGTTACTAAACTGTGGCAAAAAAAGTCTGAGAGGTGTTTGGTTTGCTGCCACAAATGTTTGGCAAAAAACTTTGGTAAGTGTTTGGTTTCCTGCCACATTTCGGTTCAAATGGATCATGATACTATAGGGCCAAACATTAACGTACAATAATAACAATTAACAACGATAATATAACAGCTCAGGGGCCGAACGCCACGGCCTCCGGCGTTAGCCCCCGCAAGCTTAACTTGGAGCCTCCGACTAGGTTGGGCCGGACGTTGTCGACGCAAAACGCCAGAAAATCTGGCGTTTATGGTGTGCACACAAACGCCAGGTCCTACGGCGTTTGACCTACAAGGACGAACGCTCACATACTGGTCAGAACAGAAGCGTGTTTACGGAACGCCCTGTTCTGCGGAAACAGCGGGCGTCTGGCAAACTGTCTCAAACGCCATGGAAGCTGGCGTTTGCTCCCTTAGAAAAACGCCAGCTAAGCTGGCGTTCGCCCTTCGCAGACTTGCTCACAGTTCTGAGATCCGAACGCCAGCTAAGCTGGCGTTTTCTTGGATAGACCAAACGCCAACTAAGCTGACGTTTGTGTCCAAAAATTCCGCAAAAAACGTGTGGTAATCAAGGGAGCCATTCCTGGGAAGCATGAGAACCATCTCCGCATCACGCCACAAAGATCGTTAGCAGGAACATCCCCAAGAACTAGATTTACGATATGTTTCATCTTGTTAAGAGTTTATTTGTTTCCTACTTCATTACTGGACTAGATCGGGAAGGCGCGCGTTGCTGCGCCCGTGGTCAAATTGCTGAGAATACTATATATGAACATAAAGCTTCTATTTTTTAATATAGCAAGACATCAACAACTTATCACTCTAGGAAAGAAAACTATATGCTATATATGAACATAAAGCTTCTATTTTTTAATATAGCACAAAAATGTAAAAAACAATACCTCATAAATAACTAGATAAAAGAGATAGACAATAGTCTAGAGAAAAGGGTTTAAAACAAAAATGCAATAGAGATCACATAACATTAAATTTTAGCAGCATATCTAGCGAACACTCAGCATTGATGATAAGGGATACGGAAAGGTGTCATGAAACCCAGTGATCCCATGGAGAATGCAACAACCGGAGGAACTGGTCCTTTGAAACAATGATGCAGCCTGTTATGAGAGGTTGAATCAATAGCTAGTTTCAGTAGCACTCTAGCAGAAATTGAACCAAATTAAGTCTTGAGTGAAGTTACAAATCAGAATCAGAATATGAAGCAATTAGATTTCTAAGCAGAATAAATAAGCATTATTGGCCAGACGATGCCAGTAGTTGAAATAGCACGCAAAATATAAACCCAAACATCTCGAATATGGACCAGCAAAGCAATACCTATCAGGTAAGTTGGTTCTCACAGCACATTGTATTAGAGATTTCCACTTTGATATGACAGGTCAGCATCAGCATCAGAACAAGAATTATGCTATAATTCAGCATCAGAACAAGAATTACGCTATAATTCTAGTTCTATAGACCATTTCAGCTGTTGGCCAGTGTTACCACATAAACCACGGATGTTGATTATCACCAAAATATGTGGACATTCATAGAAAGATATCAACCAACGGCAAGACCATACGATCTGCTTAAGGCTTTGCATATTCAAAAATCATGGCAGGAGGCTAAAGCTCTTGCGCTCCTGGTTTGGATCTAATATTATGGGTTCTTCAGGATTGCTCAGCATCTCTGAGTTTGAAATTTGCATTACCCAGACAGGTTAGCAACGGATCCAGAATATCATAGGACTTCTTTTAGCAGTAACAATTCTCGCTTGCAATCATGCAAAAGACAGATAAATAAAGGGGACTATAAGGATTTAGCCACAGCCTCAAAAATAAGAATTTAGCTAATTTAATAACAATTCAAAATGATGACAGGGTCCAATTAGTACTTAATGCTTGATGGCAAAACAGGTAGCAGAAAATTTCTTATAATTTATACATATAGAACTGTAAAGAAACAGTATATTGATAGGTGGTATAGTAATATCAATACAAGTTGTTTTAGCCATTCTGGACCAAAGTATAACCACATAACTAAAGGTGGCCACTATATGAAAAAATATACAAAAGCTTTAGAGTCTGTACAAGATTCTGCAAGGATGCTTTACAAGAGTCTGTCTTCTGAGTTCTACAACACCGGACTACCGACCGGCCACGCCTGTCCGTTTGCGTGTGTTTTCTTCGCCATCGCATGATATCAGTATATCATCACGGTCACGGCAACCAATCTGAAGAAAGAACTTTCCGTACTGCTTTTGTGACTCGTGAGACCGTGTCAAACACATTTACGTTCAGGAACTGCCAACTACGTAAGGATGGATGTTTCAGTTAAAATGGCAATAAAAAGGATGTGAGAAGTTACTTAATAGATGCCGATAGCGACGTCGTTTGCAATGCTGTCGTTGATAGAGTCACGCTGAATTCATGCTTTATTTGGTTAATTCCGAAGGAGGAGGAGATAAATAATCGAACAATGTATACTGTTGTTGCCGTCAGGACCTGGGCAGTTGACAAGGCCATAGTTTTCTCTGTAGATGACTGATAGTTTTCCCCGTAGTCGTATGAAAAAGAGAGCTAACTTTATCAGTGAAAAGAGGTAAGCACTTTGAATACATCTCTTTGCCCAATTCAGAAGATGTACCAGGCACATGTACAGTGGCATTATAAGCAAGCAACCGATCTCACTGAAGTTTGAACACAAACGCCTGAGAAATAGACTTCACAAAAGTCTACTCTCCGAACCGAATCAGCTGCTGCTTTCGCCATCAGATCCCGCGCACACGGATGGATGGAGCAGACTTTTCTTGTGACAAATCAAATAAGGACATGTTAAGAAAAACGCATGTACCATATATCTGATCTTGCGATGACTTTCTGCTCTTTTTTTGGGAGGAATACTTTCTGGACTTCTGATCACCTGATAAGTAGTTCAGTTTGTCCATTCTTCTCAGGAGATAGTCGTATCAGTCCTGTTCAGAGAAGGAATCCAGTGAGGCAGAATGAACCAGGAAGATCCAACGGGCATTGCTTCGGCTACCAAAGTCAAAGCTCAGAGATGCATAGGTAGCTGGAGTTGGTCCGGGTAGCACACTGTGACAGATACACCTGAACAAAAACTGGTGTCATCTTTGGCAGCAGCATAAACGCTGTCAAACACGCAAAAATCTCTGCAAGACGCATTCTGGTCATCTACTTAGGCAATCTTAATTTCAAGTGGGAGGATAGCAGCCATCATGCAGTATCCAATCAGTGTGCAAGCTTGACGGAAGCAGTGAGGCAAGGTAATCATCCTCTAGCATCTCATAGCTAGTTTTGTCAAGGAACAATAAGTTGAACTTACTCTTGTAAGAGTTCTGCATACAGTTTGTGAATCATATACTTTTGCAAAGGAAACAAGTCTCCAAGATGCTGGAAACACATCTATCAGAAGAGCCTTTCTTCCTCTAGTGTTTTTTATCTGAACATGGTACTGTTACTGCCCCCTATTTCAGGGTATTGCATACATTGCGTGTTAAGAAAAAAAATGATCTGAAGGAAACTTCCTTGATGGTTTCAGATAAGATTGTATACATGATTGTAGCACACGCTGAAGTGATCTGAGCTGCCATTCTCTGAGTCTGACCATGACTTGCAGATTGGCATCATCAGCAATGTCAAACTAGAACTTCCCTGCAGAAAACGTCACACGTGCACATTTCCTACGATCTTTTATATTAGATGGTAATCCAACTAGTGAGGTAACCCGCAAAACGTGAGAAGAATTCACCGTGTTGACCATTCTGATTGCATATAAAATGGTTCCCTTGAGAGGATCTAGCAAATGTCGCATTCATTGTACTGTCAGATAACTGATTATCTGCAAACTTCAATGAAGCTGTTCCTAGTCATGATTGTTTGGTATGGGTACTTGTCAGGGCAATAAAATCAGGTAGAGCACTTGTAGTTCGGAATTTGTGCGCTGCAACCTGAAAAGACAAGAAATAGATACTTGCAACTGAAACAACCTGGGCTGTAACATGCTTTGCTCATCTGTGATTTGAGGCCCAAAAGTAGGCCCAACATGCTTATAGTATCACCGATGGGTAATTGACCTTTCCCTGATGATGGCGATCAAGGATTCCGTTTATTAAGGCATCGCCGCGGACATCTCCAGTTAATGATAGAGCAGTTGTAACGTACATAGTAGCTACAGACGACGGCACTGATACATCAAGATCAAGACATAATGTCTCACATGATAACTTGGGTTAAAACTTTTTTTTTGCGGAAAGGACTGGATTCAATTCAAAGGATCAGAAGTACAAGGACCCAACTTGGGTTAAAACTTAAAAAACCATATTCTTCAAACCGCAGTCACTGAAATCTTCACTCCACTAACCCATGCATTCCTTAATCCATGGTAATCATGATGTGTCCCCTTGGATGAAATGCCCGAAGGAAAATAATTGCCTGTGAGAAAAAACATAATGAATGGTTGAGACAGTGGTTCATCACATAGTTGATGATAGCTAGCTCGCTGCTTTCCAGAGACAAAACGGTCTAGTGGAAATGATTGCCGCAGTGGGGTGCCTTTGCTGTTGCCCTTGTCCGCGGAAGCAAATTTTAAAGGCCGGGCCATTTGGACCGGTGGTTCTCTCTCTCTTTAGAAGTTTTTTTAAAAAGTCATAAAATATTTAAAAATTGTGGATGTTCTTGTGGTATAACATACACATCTGAAAATTTTAGCGAAAAATTGTGACTATATGCATCCTGCATGAAAAGATAAATTTTGCACATTTAAATAACATACTATTACTATTCAAATTTTTTTCGCAAGACATATATGGTTATATTTTGTATCAAATTTTATAGGTGTACATGTTATGTCACTATAAATATAATAACTTTTTATAAAAATTATAACTTTGAGTGTGTTTCTGAGAAAAGAGAATACCGGGTCCATTTAGACCCAGGTCTTTAAAGGAGTTTCCGCCTGTCCTCGAACATTCTTCACAAGAGTATTGTAGTGCCTTGCCTTTAGGGAATTATAAATCTGTAAAATAAGTGATAGCACATATGAGTGGGTTAGTTAAAGGGGGTTAGCGAGCAAGCTAGGCCATGTTCCGAACGGCCTCGAAAAGCTCGGTTTGTTCCCTCTGGACGGCCAGGGGGGTTAGCGAGCAAGCTAGGCCATGTTCCAAACGGCCATTGCTGGTGAGAAAAGGAACGATTTGTGGCTGTCTATGGGAAGTCCCAGGTGCACACAGGTGTATGTGCACCTATTATTTTAAAATTTTAAAAATCATACATTTAATTTTTAAAAAAATAAAAAAATTCATACATGTATATCATGGAGTGAGGTATGCACGGTTAAATTTTTGTAAAATAATAATTTGTGATCTGTGCAAAAAAAAAGGAAACACATTAGGGTTGTGAACAGTACACATACGTGAACAGTGCACATGTTTGTTTTTTTACCCAGGTCACAAATGAGCATATTATTTTACAAAAATTTACATGTGCATACTTCATTCCATCATAAACCGGTATGAATTTTTTTAGATTTTTTGAAACTTATATGTATATTTAAAAAATCGGGTTTTGCACAATAGGAGCAAATGCCAACTGTCTATGAGCTTATATATATGTGCCATAATCAAAGGCCTGAGTAATGCAAAACCTTGTGATTCTTTCGACTTTGGACGCTAAACCAACTGTATGATGGAACAGATAACGCATTAAACAATGTAGGAGGCCGCATGCGTTGCATTTTCTGCATATTTGGTTCTACTACGGGGCAGATTTGTAAGTTTTTGGTTAGTTTGATCGATGAGCAGGTAAAGGCATGTCCTACACATATAGCTAGATTCTTTTCCCTTTGTCTTTGGGAAAAGGTGGCTGCACCGAGCCAAAAACAGAGCCCGGCCAGATGCCCAATCAATGATTTGATCTGTAGCTAGATTAATACTCCAGAGTCCAGTAACTAACTCAACTTGCGAACACCATCTTGATTGATTTTTGTTTTGGACCGTTTCTTGATCTGCTTCTCGATCGTGTGTTTGATCTCAGAGCTCCGTTTCAAAAACAAAAAAAAATCCCGTTCCAGGAAAAAGAAATTTTGGCAAGCACCATGCTGTCCCTTCCACCTATATATTATTAAATTTGTGTCGAACATATACCTGTGCAAACTATACGTGTATGGTTATTTATTAGAGTTTAGGATGAATTAGAGTTAGGAATATACATTAATTCTTGTGTGCATTGGATATAGTAAGTCTTAGAGTTGGACCATAGTACTCCTCGTGTGTGACAGTGTTGAACAAGCTACTCCAGAAAGTTGAGAGTCCCTAAATCAAGGTTTCAAAAAAACCTAATTTCATTGGAACATTGACTATGATGAAAGAAAAGAAGAGAGTTGAGTTGTAGGTGGAGTCATGGAGAAGCCATGTAGTAGTGGTGGAGAAATCTCAATCCAAGATATATGAGGTCTCATACATTGCATCTTCAAGGTGTCGGATGACATAATCATCAATGTCGAATTTGTTGAGCTTATATCGAATATGTATACGTGTAGTGTTATGTATTGGACTTTGGAGTGAATTAGAGTTAGGAATGGACTCTAATTCGCACGTGGATTGGACTCTAATACTCCTAGACCCTATATAGTAAAGGGGATGCCACACGTTGTAACCTGAGCAAAAGGAATGGACGAAGCATGGACGGAGGTCAGACCGTCGGTTAGGGGAGGTCAAACCGCCTGCAATAGGAGATCAGACCGGTTGGTGGGGAGGTCAGACGGCCGATAATGGTGGTTAGACCAGTTCGGGCCCAAGGCAACATGATTCAATAAGTACCAACGGATTTAAAGGTGACGATCAGACCGTGCATGGTGAGAAGCCACAGTAGTGGCATGTGGTGTGTCAACTAAAGTTAAGCGGTCAGATTGTCGGACCGACAGGTGAATTTGGTAGGATCAACAAGCTTGGAAAAGCTTATATTGTTGGCTGTGTAGATCGGTTTGTTTGAAGGCTTTATTTTAGAGGGATCTTATTATTATAATATGAGAAGCAGAACATCTAAAAATGGTTCATGAGAACATAAGATTTAACTAACATTGTGCTTTGATGTTTTCGATTTTTTATATTTACCGTGATAGTTCTTATGCCACGTAATCTCGGAAGATTGGCCATGGCGGGATGTCGATTCCGTAACATATATGGTACGTGCAGAAGCAATTTGCTTCTTTATTGCTCTACTGTGAAACAACTGCATCGAACATACAGTACAGATTTTCTGAAAGAACTATTTGTCAATGTATGTATGAGTGGCGTCTTCTCTCGGCAGTGATCTGTACTGCTCCGTAGACGATTTTACAATGCATGTCTATTGAAACGAAAAGCTGCAATCAATGTATGTGCGAGAGCTCAGTATCGACGATTGGATGCCGTCTAGTTTTGAAAGAACGGTCGGGACCGATGTCATCTGACCTACCAAATCTCATGCATGGTTTGTGATTCCCTCCCTTCTAATCAACTAATCAAGGGAGATGATCAGAATGTTTGTCTTGCATGCCGTGCAACTTGATCACATGTTTGTCAGCTCGTTAACACACTCGATGGCTGATCGGTAATCTCAAATTAAGTAGCCAGTAATTAATCTCCAAGAATGGAAGTCAGGCCTGCACTGCTGAACAGTGTAGACACCAACAGCTGGTTTTGGTTTTGGTGTCCATTTTTGCGAAGTCATCAGCAGCAGTCGGCAGCCAACACGCACCGGTTTGCCTCGTATACCCTCTTCCCGGGTCTGGATTCTTCGCCCGCAACCCGGTAAACCCGAAACCACCCGTATATATACGGAGCTTTCCGTTGCCCACCGGCGAAGTTAAACAAATTCCTCGCTCCCCACGGGTTTTATTGTCGCCACCGTCACGCGTTAATGCTCCGCCGCCGCCGGCAATGGCCGCCGTCGTCGCCGTCGTGACCTCGCCGGAGCCCTTCGCGTTCCACCGCACCTCCGCTGCCCCGATGCAACCTACGTTGCACGTTGAAGACGAGGACGGCGACGGCGACTTCGAGTTCCGCATCCCCGCGGCGGCGGCGGCCGCGCTCTCCGCCGCCGACGAGCTCTTCTCCGGTGGCAAGCTCGTGCCTCTCCTCCCGCCTCCGACTGTTTCACCGCCCTGTTCTCCTCCGCCGTGCCTGGAGGATCCCCTCCCGGAGCCGGCCTCTCCTCGCGCTCCGCGGTGCGCTGGGCGCCGGTGGCGCGACCTCCTCCTCCTCGTGACCAAGAAAACAAAAGCCGGCGAGAGTAAGGACCGCACGGAAGGGTCTCTGGAGCGCCGGGGGACGCATTCCCAGCCGCTCCTCTCGCGCGACTCCTCCTCGTCGTCCTCGTCGACCTCCTCGTGCGACTCCGGCAAGAGCGCGCGCCGGCCGCCGCCGCCGTCGCGGTCCCCGCTGCGGACGCGCTCCGCTCCGGTGGCCAGCCTCCTCCACCTCATGTCCAAGAAACAGACCGGCGACAGGCCGAACGGCGCCGCGGCCGCGCCCCTGAAGCGGCAGCATCCGTGCGCGCACCCGCTCCTGACCCGTGCCTCCTCGTCGTCCTCGGCCTCCTCCTCGGACTCCGGCAGGAACTCCCGCGCGCCGTGGCAGCCGCGTGCCCCTACGCGGCCGCGCTCGGCAGTGGCGGCCGAGAGCCCGCGGGTGAGCGCGTCCGGGCGCGTAATGTTCCGGGGCCTGGAGCGGAGCTCGAGCACGCCGGCCGCGGCAGGCATCGGCCCGCGCCGGCCGCGGCCGAGAGGCATGGAGAGGTCCTACTCGACCAATGTGCGCGTGGATCCGGTGATTAACGTGTTTGGGTTCGGGCATCTGTTCTTGCCAGCTTCACCGTCCAAGGAGAAGAAGACCGACAAGGAGAGGGACGTCGCCGGCGGCCGGAGGAACAGGCCGGAGAAGCTGGCGATGGTGTTGAGAGATCCACATGATTAGGTAGTGGCCATGCTGGAAATAATGCATGAGATTCTTCTTGTCTCGGATTCTTTTTGTTGCTTCATGTAATTCTTCTTCTTGTTTTTCAATTATTGTAATATACTATTCCCGTTATTAGAATTAGAGCTCCCAAATTTCATAGACAATCCAGTGAATCTGAATCTGCTGAGAACTGTAATTCAGAGTGTCAATGTAAAAAAGTACTCCATGAACAGAAGAACACTTGGTGTTCCAAATCCATCTAATCCGAGAAAGCTTCAAGCTAAAGATGGTGAATTTGGATCGAGATGCAATGTCATTTTTTATTTTGTGTCGGATCAAGATGCAACGTCAAATCGCAACTGGTGGAGCAATGGGACATCAATGTTTTGAAATTTCTGGCTGTCACCGACAGTACGATAGAATAGGGTGCAGTGACTGCCGTCACTGCACCTGCCCTGCTGCTAGGAAAGAGCTCTGGGTTGAGATAGGCCCCGTGATCTGTGCTGATATCGGGCTCTGTGCTGCCCCCACACTCCCACCTCTGCTACATTTCAAAAGCCTTTTAAATATGCACAACTGACAATGCTGTATCAGAAATCATTTTAGAAGTAAAATATGGATGCCATCGTTCTGATTTGAAATCATTTTTAAATTTGGTTGTTGTATTTGATAAAGGGAGTTTTACAACTATGTCGCCGGTCGAGCTTCTACGTTACTTTTGGTTAATTATAAAAATACCACTGTTATGTTAGTCTACTTTAGACATGGAGCTAGGAATGTTTTGGAGGCTGGGCAAACCCATAGAATCAAATCGGGCCCAGCCCATGATACGCCGGCGAGCTCACATATAAACCGTTGCAATACGCCAGCGAGCCCGGGAATCTGTCCAGGGTCGCCGGGTTCCGCCTCCGCCCCTGTGCACGGCCTCAGTCAAGGCTTTTTGACCGTGTTAGGCCATGAAAAAGTACTAAAATACCCTTACGTGTTCAATTTATTTTTAAAAATTGAAAATATCTATGAAAATTTAGAAAAAACCAAAATATTCTCACATGTATATATGAGAATGCACTATGAATCTGTAAATTGTAAAGATCGAAGAAATTTCTAGTCCACACAGTGACGATGACATAGCACCCGGGTAACGTCAAGGAGGATAAAGCTGGCCATCCGAGCATAGGGTGGGCCAGGCCGACTACTCGGGGTCCGACTACAACACAGAGGCGCATCATCGCCTTGGAGTACAAGACATGGACACGTGCCTGCCCGGAATTCCGGGTGGTAGTTGTAACCGATTAGGAAACATATATGTAAGCCGATCCGGACTCTTGTAACTCTATCCCGGCCGCCTATATAAGGCCGGGTAGGGATCCCCGGATAGGTAGACAAAAAAATAGAACTTTCCGATCATCTGATCATAGGCATAGATACATACGCTCACGCGGGATACAAGCAATACGACTCGCCAAACACAGGACGTAAGGTATTACCTCTTCTCGAGTGCCTGAACTTATCTAAACTCTGTGTCCCGTGTGCACCCATCTAGATCTGCTACTCGTACGCTACCCCATATTCAATATTGTCGGAATAATACTCCGACAGTTGGCGCGCCAGGTAGGGGCTGTGCGCGTAGATCCATGTAAACAGATCCAGACGGGTTTTTTCTTCGGCACCGGCGATTTCGCTCCAGGTCGGGCCGTGAGTTTTGGCCCCTAGGACTCCGTCGCCGATCCTGGACAGCTTTTCCGACTCGAAAAACTCGACTTCATCGTCGACAATCTCGGCAAACTCCACCTCTGCGACTCGGCGCCCGGCCAATCGGCAGAGGCTTCATCACCTTTCTCACCCGGACTCTCGTTCGAGTCAGTGGTTTCGGCAAGCTTCACCTCTGCGACTCGGCTTCCAACCAGTCGGCGGAGGCTTCACCGCCTTCCCACTCGGACTCTCGTCGGAGTGGATGACTTTGGTGGCCATCTCCAAGGACGAGGTCACGCGAAAGACGGATCTACTGCTCGGGCATGGGTCTTTACCCGTCGAGCAAGGATCCCAACTGGTCGGTACGATCGAGTCCCTTCTACCCGTCCTTGATTACGACTCGGACGGTTTCGAGAGTTTGAGAAGCCACCATCCTTCTCGGGAGGACTTTATGGCGGACTCGGATGCGCCGTATGTTGCCACCCGACTACGCCCCGGGGCTTACCGACTGAAGGATAAAGATGGCAACTTCATCGCTAACGCCTGAAACATTGAACTGCTAAGTCGCTTCTATGCTTAAACTTTGTATTTTCATATCTTAAATGAATAAATATTTTCTTGCTCCATCCGAGTAACTTTTCGGGTTTTCCGACTTACCTGCTATGCACGCTCACGGCTACACATAATGGACACTCGGGAGCTATACCACACAGGGTGCGCCCAGGCGCACTCGGGCTCTTCTCTTTCAACAATTATTTTAGTACTATATAAATAGCCCGGCGTTAACTCTTCGTCTTCGATCGCTGGTCTACGCCACAACTCTGCGCTACACGGGAAACAGCCCACGGCTAATCTCAACGCAATGGGGGATACGACGGGTCGGCAAGAGCACACACAAAGGGCTAGCTTACACATGAACGAGTTTTTACGAAAGAAGGGGTTAATAAAACACAGAACAAGTTAACCAAAACATGCATAATCAAGTTACACTCGGCTTTCCCGAGTACTTCACATGTATATGGAACGGTTCATGTGTTTTCTCCCTACTTTTTCAGGACAACGCTGTCAGCATTGGTATTCGCCGACTGGGCTTTCTCCATCAGCACGGGGACCTCTTCATCGGTAATGTCGGCAGCAAAGTTACTCGGCAGGCTCCGACTGAGCAGACATGAGTCAGGGGCTTACCAGCGGCGGCGTCCTGAGTTCTCTTCAGAGAAGGCTCGGTGGCGGCTTTCTCCACCTCAAGCTGCCAAACACTCGGCCTTGCGCTGGCCGAGTCGGTCGAAGGCGGGAAAATCATCAAGACCCTCCACTCGGTTCCTCAAACCAAGTAGAGGCTCGAGGGGTACACCCTCTGGGTGCACTATTCGTGTCCCCAGAGTAAAATCTACGGAAAGGCAAGTAAACCAGCTACTCGGGAAGAGTCATTGAAGACCCTCCACTCGGTTCCTCGAACAGAGTAGAGGCTCGGGGGCTACACCCTCTGGGTGCACTGTTCGTGCCCCCAGAGTGAAATCTACAATAAAGCAACAGAGCCTCCACCCGACTATCCTAGTCGGCCGAAGGCTCGGGGGCTATTGACGATGACATAGCACCTAGGTATCATCAAGGAGGATAAAGCTGGCCATCCGGGCATAGGGTGAGCCAGGCCGACTACTCGGGGTCCGACTACAACACAGGGGCGCATCATCGACTTGGAGTACAAGACATGGACACGTGCCTGCCCGGAATCCCGGGTGGTAGTTGTAACCGATTAGGAAACATATATGTAAGCCAATCCGGACTCTTGTAACTCTATCCCGGCCGCCTATATAAGACCGGGTAGGGATCTCCGGATAGGTAGATAAAAAAATAGAGCTCTCCGATTATCTGATCATAGGCATAAACACATACCCTCACGTGGGATACAAGCAATACGACTCGCCAAACACAGGACGTATGGTATTACCTCTTCTCGAGGGCCCGAACCTGTCTAAACTCTGTGTCCCGTGTGCACCCATCTAGATCTGCTACTCGTACGCTACCCCATATTCAGTATTGTCGGAATAATACTCCGACACACAGACAAAATAGAAATTTTAGGTCTATTTGGACAATGAATTTATTTTAGTTCTACATTACACAAAATTACATTATCTTGCATGAAATTTTACAGGCATACATATTTTAGAAACATTTACGTGTAATGTTTTTGTCAGGAGTTTTTACAATGTGAAAATTATATTTTTACTGCAACAAAGAGCACATGAGGGCATTTTCATACTTTCGTGTAGCCCAACACGGCCACACAACCTTTGACCTGGAGGTAAAGTGCACAATGGCAGATATATAACGAAATTAACAAAACAACGACATGTTTATAATTAGCCAAAAAAGTAATGGCCTGCTGAATTGGGTCTGAGACTAGTGACATATGTGTAAAATTCTCTTGATACGAACATGAGGATCTGTCGGGAATTGATGCTCCGTGGTGCCGATGACAGATTCCTTCAAGTCTTTTTTTCTTAAAGAGAAAAAGATCCATGTCAGACGTCCGAGTGATGGAAAAATCAAACGGACCGCTTCCGTACGTGTGCAGCTCCCCACCACTCTAAGCTTTATCCTCTCCCAAACTCTTTGGTTATCTTCATCTCTCTTTATCCTCTCCCAAACTCTTTGGTTATCTCCATCTCTCCCGAACTCTCTTCTCCCTCTCTCTTTCTTGTCTCTCGCTTTTTCTCTCTCGAAGGCAAGCTGCAAGGAGGCGCTTCGTTCTTGCACAAGCGAGTTCGTCAGCTTGCTTCTCAAACGAGGCCCCCCAGTATGGACGCACAAGAGGAAGACGATATTGGCTACGCGTGACGAATCTAGCGAGCTCCGTCTGCTCCCACTTTCCCTAGAGAACTCCAGTGAGCATCTAGTCCATGGCTAACATCCTATGGAGCTCCGACATTGAGGAGGAACTCCGTCGAGCATAGTAGCTTCAGTGAGGTGCGGGCTTGGAACTATTTAGATGTGGAAGAAGGTAGGAAAATAGTTTTTTTGGGAAATTTTGATTTGGAGGTTGCATCAGATTGTTTCCACATGTTGCAACAGTTTGATCTTTGATGCTGCAGCTGCATGAATTCAAGATTGTAGTGTAATTCCTCACTTTGTCGCAGCAATTTGTTTCCTAGTGTTGCATTGTACATTTTCCTACTTGTTGCAATGTACTTCTTTCTAATGCTATACTAATGCATCTTTGATGTTGAGCTGTATTTTATTGATGTTGCAGCATTTTGTTTCTCTATGTTGTACCGAACATTGTCCAGTGTTGCATTTTGTGTTTCCTGTATGTTGCACTAACATAAGTATCTAGATTGCAGTTTGTTGTTTCTGAATGTTGCGATTCTTATTTATCGATGTTGCAATATCTTGTAACAAATTCTTTTTCGATGTTGCAATATACTTTTCATCTTGTTACAACAAGGTTTTGGCTATGTTGCATTACTTTTCTCTTGTGTTGCGGCCAGACTTTGCCACATACTTTCTTTATTTGGGGAGTCACTGAATCTCCTGCAATTTTTTTTTGGTTTAGGAAGCTGTTAATTCAATGTTAGAGGAAGATGAGGCATGTGAGAGAGAGAGAGACGGAGGGAGAGGAGGGCAAAGCGTGGGCATGCGGGACAGAGGACGAGGGGCGTGCGGGGTGTAAGGATGCAGAAGCACGTGGGTGCGAAGTTGCAAGTGTGAGGGAGTGCGCTACAAGAGACAAGGTTTACGTCTGACGGTGGGGAATAGCTTTATCTGACGAGGGGAGAGGCATTTGTTCCTGTCCCGGATCGGACGTCTGTCTAGAGTCTTTGTTACGGAAAGTGACTCATATCCTAAACCTATTAGAATTCAGGAGGTGTACTAAAAGAAAATATTTTAGGATTCGAAGTCCTCCTGCTCTGGAAGGGACTATGTGGGAACCTATATAAATTCATGAGGAGCTGGCCATAGGAACACAACCCAAGCAATGAAGCAATCCAAGAGTAAGGTGCAACCAAGAGAGATTTAGAAGATAGATTTCTTTACTACTAGATTCTTGTATAAGACAAGGATCCGAGGGTTCTTAAAGGTGTGAGATGGCTGTGAGAGAACTACAATTCCATGTACTTTTTTGAATTCGTGCTTAAAGAATTCGTGGTCGATTTAGCCAATTCTTTTTCTTTTATCGTAATTGTTGATCATCATTATTTTAGTATTATCTAAGGATTTATCTACTTCATCTTAATGCCGTATCACATAAACTCTAATCAGATTTAGAAGCTGCTGCACATAACAAAGTTATGAGGGCATAACAATCTCTCTTTCTTTAAAGCTAGAAAAAATTGTGCGCACCAGTTCAAGTTGACATAACTTATTACAGCCACCGTTTCCAATCTGCCATGCCGATGTAGCATAATCTTAGGATCGGGAGCCAAATACTACCTGAGCTGCTGAGCACCGGTAACTCAAAATTATGCATGTTGGGTTCTTGGGATTTGATGGCTCCGGCGTGCGTCGCTGTGTCGCAGCTGCCCCCGGTACGCACACACGTCGATGGCGTTGGCGGCCGTTGAGTCGGAGCGGTTTGGGTAGATTATCATCCAGTTGCCATCCGCCCTGGAAAGAGCAGAGTAGTTGCGCTTACGCCGTGATTCGTGTTCGATGATCACAAGAACATGAGACCGAAGCAACGCATCACATCACATCATCATCGCCACAACAGCTAGTCAGTCAACTGCTACCGTATCCATAACCGCGACCTGATGATGGAGAGCAATCAGACAGGTTTTCCTCTCGCTTTCTTTCTTTTTTCTCGTTCGGTACGGTCAACCCCTGACACCATCAGTTTTATTGAGAAGGCGCAGCGATACGTCACGAGCTCGCAACGAATCCTCTTCCTGTTAGCATGGCATGAGACAATCAGCCATCAATCAGCAGCGTGGCCGCGGCGGCCAGACACGGCGATGCGTGGCGCTGGGAAATCCATGGCGCTGGGCCACCATCGCGATGGATCGCACGGGGCACGGGCTCTGTCCTGTTTCCTCCTGTCCATCGCGGAATCTCCCGACGCGGCTCCCTCAGCCAAGACAGAAACCGTCGATCCGTTTCGCTGGTGGATGGGCCTCACCGCGCACTGGAGCATGCGTCCGGTGTCTCGTCGGCAGGGCCCGCTCCGGTCAGACAGTTCTTGGCCTGGCCTGCAGCGCTGGAAAATACTACTACGTCAGTGCCACATCGCCAAGACCTTCTCTCTCACGATGATTTTTCTCCTTGAAATTCCACGACGACTTCTTGCTTCTTAGCACAGCACAATCCTCCAGTCTCTGACGGCATCCACTATGCCTTCCGGCTGTGCATGGACCAGCACGGCCCACTATCAAACTGCCAGTTCACAGTGCACGCAGCTGGCTAGTTTTGCGGACGCTGCATGTATTTGAAATTCAGGATCTTTGGATTGATCAGGTTCGTTGGTGGGGTGACGAGGACAGCCACCGGAAGATGCACTGGTTTGCATGGTGCAAAATGCGTGTGATAAAACAATGGAGTGGCATGGGATTCCCAGATAGGGAAAGCAAATATACATATTGGGTACATGAGTTAAGAATTTAGTTTAATTCTCATATTTGTGCATCTCAAATAATTTATAGATGTTCATCATGTTGTAACATGCACATTACAAAATTTATGCAAAAATATAATCAAAAGTGCCCTACACAAAAAAGATAAAAAAATTTAACTTATTTTTAAAACAATGCAGCAACAATTGTTTGTCTTTTTTGTGTAGGGCATTCTTGATTATATTTTTGCATGAAATTTTGTGGGTGTGCATGTTATAACATGATGAACATCTATGAATTTTTTGAAATACACAAGTATAAAAATTTTACTTAAATCCTTAACTCATGTACCCACATGGACATGTACAAAATCCACTCTCCTCCAAGATATCCACTGTTTCAGCCTTGCTATGTTAGCCAAACAAGGTTAGGGAAGGTTTGCTCCAGGAAACTGTCGCGGTAGCTGCATGGCATGTTTGGCGGGAGCGTCGAGAGCACGAGCATGGGGAGCCAGCCCAAACCCCAACACGTTCGACGATGGCAATAGCTGCGTTGGCGGCAAACTTTCTAAGGCAGCAGGGAAGCAGGCGGGGTGCAAGCGTCATGTTTGGACTTGTCCTCCTGGGGGAATGGCGAAAATTAACGTCGACGCCGGGTTTGATGTCCAAACGAATACGTGTGCTACAGGTGCAGTCGCAGACGATAAGGGTATGTTCTTAGGGGCCTCAAGTCATATTCTGAACTTTGTCCATGACGCTGGTTCGGCTGAAGCTTTTGCTTCGCGCCATGGCCTTTTGCTGGCACAACATCTCCGATGCAAGCGGGTTGTGGTTAACTCGGAGTGCACGGAGGTGATCAATGTTATGCTGAATAGTGGCAGGTCGATGGAGGCAGCAGCTGCTATTTATGAAGATTGTGTGTCCTTGTTTCGGAAATTTGTTAAGATGACCTTCGAGCATTGTGCACAAGAAGCAAATACTGTAGCTCACGAGCTTGCTAAGAATATAGAACGGTCTCCACTATATGTTTGGTTGGATGACCCCCCGAGTTATATTATGCCAATGTTGGTGGATGATGTAACAATTGTTTGAGTTAACGAAGGTTATCTCTTATCTAAAAAAATGAAGATGACCTCTTATCTAAAAAAATGAAGGTTATCTTATTGTAAAGAAAAAAAAAGGTTCGTTGGACACGACTAGCTAGTCAGCTTTCATGCATGGAAACATATCGGCGGACGAACGCGCTAGTCAAAAATCGTCTACGCTTACAGCGACGGATGGTTCGTTTGGTCTTCGCACTTTTGTTCGTAGCCGAAATATAACGGCGTAAAGCTGTACCCTGACGAAAAAGCTCTGTGAGCATGGGAAGAAGAAGTGGATAGCATCCGACTACGCGCGCGCGCGTAAGGCAAATGACACGGTCGTTTTGGTTCACTGCTGGAATCAGTCCATGCGTGGATCGCATGGATGATGATGGTGCGAGATGATTCTGAATACGCTCATCTTCGGAGCTTCCGATATATCCACCAGTCTGCAGCCCTGGCGCGTCGCCTGCAACTGTGCAAATTGCGGCGGCGGCCGCTGGTTAATTTGCAGCGCGTTTCCCACTGATCCACACTCACAAGTCACACGGGACGCCGATCCACCTATCCTGTGATTCTCTCCCACTGATGCTGTACCCTGCGGCTGCAGAACAAACGGCACGGGTCAGAGCCATTCCTAGCTTGTCCACCCACACTTCAAATCATGGCGTCGCTCGAAACAAAACAAAAGGCCATGATGCGTGCTGGACTGGTCCTCTAGCCCTGTCCGTTCCTCTCACACTTGCAGCTTGTGTCCCACTCACCCAAGATGTGAGTTTCAGACTTGAGCCGGTGTTAGTGCTTTCTCTGTTTCTTTTTTCTTTCAGAAAGATGTTGGTGCTTTTTTTGCACCTCGCATTATTATGTTTTTTGAAACGGAGGCAGAAGATTTTCATCATCTATTATTAAGAGAGAGTTATCAGGTGCTGCGATGATCAGTGCTTTTCTAATGAGAGATCGGCATGCGATTAGTAGTTAGACAACTTGGGCTAGATGGAGCAAAAGAATATCAACTGCAACCCTCTTTCTGGGTTCTGAATCAAGATTGAAAGTATGTCGCAAGTGGGTGTTTGTTTCGTTAATTTTAGGCCTTTAGGGTGTTTTTACACATGTTTTTTTTTGGTTTTGTTCCATAAGTTTTGTATGCAGAGCTTTCATAAACGGGGAAGGTGGGGCCATTGGGGATGCTCAAGGGCCTAACCCTTGTCATCATTAAGCAAAAAAGATCGTCACGTGAATCTCAGAAAACCTTTTAATAATTCGTAGTCTACTAGTACGCGGAAGATTAAACAACTGCGAATGTTCTGTTATTTTTTCTGCTATCCCGTGCATTGTCCAAAATTTTCAGCCTTGATCATGAAAGTTTGTTATCTCAGATCTCTATAATCAGTCTACATGCTATGCCACATTATAGTTTATCCTGGGGCTTGGTTTTATGTTACATCTTTGCTGCTGTTTTAATGAGAAAAAGATGCGGCTAGTGGAAGCCAACTAACATTCCCCCCGCCAAGTTGATACGCATCGAAATCAAGGACCATGAGTACGTCCAACTCGCTGCACTGGTTTTTAGCTAAATATGCATTGATCCGAATTCTGAATGGTCCAACAAATGATACATGTTGACCTGTACTTTTGCGAAGTTCTCCCCCGTGTTGCCTAGATGGATGCACCTTTCCCACGGTCCGACGGCTCAAAACCGAATCTATTTCTATGCGTTTTACCCTTGAAATTGGTGACGGAAGGCCAGCCAAAATGATCCATGCATTGTGCCAAACCTTGGACAACCGGCACGCTGGATTCAGAAACAACTTGCCTGACATTCTGACCATGTCACTGTTTTATGTTACGCTTAAACCAGCAAACAGATTTTCGTTTGAATTTACAGTGGAAGAAAGTCACAAACCATGTATGTATCCCCCTCCCCACTGTATACACGGAAGTTCAACCAGCAAACAAAAGCAAATAAGCAATCTAAAGCTTGCAAATGCACAAATCTTCAACAGAAAAAATCACAGCAGGGATATATCTCAAACGTTATATTCCTCACTGATTCGTCTGAACTCTCTCTAAAACCCAAAGCAACAACGACGAGCAGACAAAATAGAACTTTTACATCTAGCAGAAAAGTAGAATTCTCTTCTCCGTGGTTACTGGTCAGAAAGCGGTGGGCATGACAGGATGAGGAGGGCATCTGGTACGAAACCATTCTCCGCTGATCATTTACTTGCGACCATGTCGGCACGGCCGTATCACGCATGGTCCCATGCATGATCCCGTCTCGTCCTCCCCTTGTACTTCCCGCCATATTTCGAGTCAAGCTGGTCTCTTTCGTCACCGGCCCGTTGACGCAAATCCGAAGCGCATTGACTTGCCAGTCGATATAGATGCGATGATTCAATGATCCTTGATGTTCCTTATAAGCACTTGTGATTTCGTTCACGTCGAAAGGAATACAATCGCACGTGAGATGGTGCCTTGCAGCAAGAACGCTAGTTACACTTCGGCACTGCTACCCGTTCTCGCGGTGTTAGTGGCGCTGTCATCGTTCTCGGCGGCGCCAGCCGCGGCCGCCGTCGCGGATGCCTCGGTGCCCGTGCACCTCGAGGCGCTGCTGGCGTTCAAGAAGAGCGTCACCGCCGACCCGCTCGGCGCGCTGTCTAGCTGGACTGTGGGGGCAGCAGGCGGCGATGCCAACGTCCGCGGCGGCGTGCCGCGGCACTGCAACTGGACCGGCATCACGTGCGACGGCGCGGGCCGCGTCACGTCCATCCAGCTCCTCGAGTCCCGGCTCCGGGGCGCGCTCACGCCGTTCGTCGGCAACATCTCCACGCTCCAGGTCCTCGACCTCACGTCGAACCGCTTCGCCGGCGCAATCCCGCCGCAGCTCGGCCGCCTGGGCGAGCTCGAAGGGCTCATGCTCCCCGAGAACAGTTTCACCGGCGGCATCCCGCCGGAGTTCGGCGACCTGAGGAGCCTCCAGGTGCTGGACCTCTCCAACAACTCCCTCAGCGGCGGCATTCCGAGCCGCCTCTGCAACTGCTCGGCGATGTGGGCGCTTGGCTTGGAGGCCAACAACCTCACCGGCGCGATCCCTTCCTGCATTGGCGATCTATCCAACCTCGAGATATTCCAAGCCTACATAAACAACCTCGACGGCGAGTTGCCGCCCTCCTTTGCGAAGCTCACGCAGCTCAAGACGCTGGACGTCAGCTGCAACAGGCTGTCCGGCCCGATCCCGCCGGAGATCGGGAGCTTCTCGCACCTCAGGATCCTCCAGCTTTACGAGAACCGCTTCTCCGGCGTGATCCCGCCGGAGCTCGGCCGGTGCAAGAACCTCACCTTGCTCAACGTATACAGCAACCGGTTCACCGGCGTGATCCCTCGCGAGCTCGGCGAGCTCGCGAACCTCAAGGCGCTGCGGCTGTACGACAACGCGCTCTCGTCGGCGATCCCGAGCTCGCTCGGGCGGTGCACGTCGCTGCTGTCGCTCGGGCTGTCGATGAACAAGCTGACAGGCTCGATCCCGCCGGAGCTCGGCGAGCTCCGGTCACTCCAGGCACTGACGCTCCACGCCAACCGGCTCACCGGAGCCGTCCCGGCGTCGCTGACGAATCTTGTCAACCTGACATACCTGACGTTCAGTTACAATTTCCTGTCCGGCCGGCTGCCGGGGAACATTGGGTCGCTCCGGAATCTCCAGCAGTTCGTCATCCAAGGCAACTCGCTCTCCGGGCCGATTCCGGCGAGCATCGCCAACTGCACGTTGCTCTCCAACGCGAGCATGGGGTTCAACGAGTTTTCCGGGCCATTGCCTGCCGGGCTTGGCCGGCTACAGGGCCTCATGTTCTTGTCACTCAGCACCAATTCACTGTCTGGTGATATACCGGAGGACCTGTTCGACTGCGGCCGCCTCCGGACGCTGGACCTGGCGGAGAACAACCTCACTGGCGGGCTGAGCCGCCGCGTCGGCCGTCTCGGCGAGCTCAGGTTGCTGCAGCTGCAGGGGAACGCTCTGTCGGGGACGATACCGG
Organism: Stipa capillata; assembly: GCA_019208055.1. Lineage (NCBI taxonomy): Eukaryota > Viridiplantae > Streptophyta > Magnoliopsida > Poales > Poaceae > Stipa > Stipa capillata. Next base: position 165,424 of record JAGXJF010001156.1, read on the forward strand.
AGGAGATCGGCAATCTGACCAACCTCATCGGCCTGAAGCTCGGGAGGAACAGGCTCGTCGGCCGCCTCCCGGAGAGCATCGCCAACGTGTCGTCCCTCCAGGTGCTCGACCTGATGCAGAACCACCTCGACGGCGCCTTGGCCGACGAGCTTTTCGAGCTGCGGCAGCTCGCCGTCCTCAACGCCGCGTCGAACAGGTTTGCCGGCCCGATCCCCGGCGCCGTGTCCAACCTCCGGTCGCTCTCCCTCCTCGACCTGTCGAACAACATGCTGAACGGCGCAGTCCCCGCCGCACTGGGCGGCCACGGCCAGCTCCTCACGCTGGACCTCTCGCACAACCGCCTCTCCGGCGCGATCCCCGGCGCGGTGCTCGCGAACATGAGCACCGTGCAGATATACCTCAACCTGTCGAACAATGCGTTCACGGGCCCGATACCGCCGGAGATCGGCGGCCTCACGATGGTCCAAGCCATCGACCTGTCGAACAACCAGCTCTCCGGTGGTGTCCCGGCGACGCTTGCCGGGTGCAAGAACCTGTACTCGCTTGACCTCTCGGTAAACAACCTCACCGGCGCACTCCCGGCCGGTCTCTTCCCTCAGCTCGACCTTCTGACGAGCCTGAACATCTCCGACAACGATCTCGATGGCGAGATTCGTCCCGACATCGCCGCATTGAAGCACATACGGACGCTGGACCTGTCGAGGAACCATTTCCGCGGGGCCATACCGCCGGCGCTGGCGAACGTGACAAGCCTGAGGGCTCTCAACCTGTCGTGGAACCGCTTCGAGGGTCCCGTGCCGGACGCCGGCGTGTTCAGGAACCTGAGCGTGTCGAGCCTGCAGGGCAACGCCGGCCTCTGCGGGTGGAAGCTCCTCGCGCCCTGCCACGCCGCCGGGAAGCGGGGGTTCTCGAGGACAGGGCTCGTGATACTCGTCGTGCTGTTGGTGCTGTCGTTGCTGCTGCTCTTGTTTCTGGCGACGATTCTACTCGTTGGCTACCGGAGGTACAAGACGAAGAGAGGATCAGGCTCTGAAGGCTTCGGCCACTTGTCGGAGACCTTCGTCGTGCCGGAGCTGAGGAGGTTCACGTGTGGCGAGCTGGAGGCGGCCACCGGTTCGTTCGACGAAGGCAACGTCATCGGGAGCAGCAGGCTGAGCACGGTTTACAAGGGCCAGCTCGTCGAGCCCAACGGCAAGGTCGTCGCCGTGAAGAGGCTCAACCTGGAGCAGTTCCCGGCCATGTCGGACAAGAGCTTCCTCACCGAGCTGGCCACGCTGAGCCGGCTGAGGCACAAGAACCTGGCGCGGGTGGTCGGGTACGCGTGGGATTCCGGGAGGATGAAGGCTCTGGTCCTCGAGTACATGGACAATGGCGACCTGGACGGCGCGATACACGGCCACCGAGGGCGGGACGCGCCGCGGTGGACGGTCGCGGAGCGGCTGCGCGTGTGCGTCTCGGTGGCGCACGGGCTGGTGTACCTGCACTCCGGGTACGGCTTCCCCGTCGTGCACTGCGACGTCAAGCCGTCGAATGTTCTGCTGGACGGCGACTGGGAAGCGCGTGTCAGCGACTTCGGTACGGCGCGGATGCTGGGCGTCCATCTGACGGACGCGGCGGAGCAGTCGGCGACGTCGTCGGCGTTCCGAGGGACCGTGGGATACATGGCACCAGGTAATCTAAAATTTCAATATGCGTGCACCATGTCAGTGATTTGATTTCTGTAGTTCTTGGCACACTGAAAACATTTTCTGATCTCCTATGTGTTATGCAGAGTTCGCGTACATGAGAACCGTCTCGCCAAAGGCAGACGTGTTCAGCTTCGGGATCCTCATGATGGAGCTGCTGACCAAGCGAAGGCCGACGGCGACGATCGAGGAGGACGGCGTGCCGCTGACGCTGCAGCAGTTCGTCGACAACGCGCTCTCGAGGGGCCTCGAGGGCGTCGCCGGCGTCCTGGACCCTGACATGAAGGTGTCCGACGAGACCGACCTGTCCACGGCCGCCGACGTGCTGCGCCTGGCCTCGTCGTGCGCCGCGTTCGAGCCCGTGGAGCGGCCCGACATGAACGGCGTGCTCTCGTCGCTGCTGAAGACGAGCAAGATCGTCGATGCAGAAGATTCGCTCCATGGAAGAGGAAATTAAATCTCTTGAATTGGATAGCAAATGTTCTCTAATTCCTTATGAGTGTCATTCGTGTGTTCCATTTGTGCTTTTGAGCACAATGTTTGTTCAGCAGTGAAACTTTTCTGGGTGTACTAAGCAGACGAGAGAATAATTGGAAACTCTTCATACATGCTACAGTGTTATGCTGAGTAATATTTGTCTTTAGAACAGTACGCTACAGTACTACACTGGTATCAATCTTGCCCATACTACCTCACGGTATGGGCCTGAAGTGGTGCCAGAGTTTCTCTGGTTTTGACTCTTAACTTTCAGTGCTGCAACATACCTCTAACCGCAGCAAACCAGTTTTTCCCCGTTCACTTAGGGTGTGTTTGGTATCCATCTTATCCTGTCATGGCTATTCTCCCCTGAGATATGCTTGGGAGGGGGGTGTTTGGTTGGGCTTTTCAGCAGCTTTTCACTAGAAAAAGTTGCAGCCTAACCAAACGGCCAGCTTTTCAGCAGCTTTTGCCAACGGTAGCTGTGGGCTTTGCAGTGCAAATTCAGCTGTTTGGAAAAGTCGCCTTCTGCCAGTTTTTTGCAATGTGCTGAAACTTTAGTGCTCATTTTATAAAATATTGTAGATGGTTTGGATCAACCAAAAACCGTATGGTCACTTTCCCACAGCCATAACAGCTTTTCTAAACAGCCAGCCAACAGCAGCTTTGTCAACAGCCACAGCCCAACCAAACAGGCCCTGAGTCTAGACATGCTGAGTGCATACAATTGTAGTGTGTTTGGTAGCCTGTATATGCTGAGACATGTTGAGATGAGACTTTGTTTGGTAGCCTGTATGCTGTGACATAGCTTTGAGCAATTAGAAAAATTAAAAATTAAAAATACCCCTCTCCTTTCTGTAACAACACAACAAAAAAAAACCTAGATCTAACGGGGCCAGGGGCACCTCGGGCCACCCCAGCCCCGCACTCACGCGCCGCTACCGCCGCTTGGCCCCAGGGCGCCGCCACCCTCGGCGGGCTCGCCCTCGCCGCCGGCGACCGCCTCCGCCGCCGGCCGGCCACCCCTCCCGCCCTCTTCTTGCCGCCGCCCCCCTCTCCCCGCTTTCCTCTTCGCCTCCCAGGGTGCGCCGCCGCCCTCGCCTCTGACCCATCGGCCGTTGCCCCTCCTCGCCCGCGCTGCCCCCTCGGCTACCCATCGCTTCCGGCCGCCGCCCTTCTCTTCACCGAGCTGCCACGGCCCGCGCCCGCAAGAACGCCGACTGCAGCCCTCTTCCCCCTCGCTCGTTTCCCGCATCTTCAACCACCACCGCGGCCGTGCTGCTCGCCGACGCCGGCTGCCCGCTCCTCGTCTAGCCGCCCCGGTCTTCTTCCCCCAAGGCCACCAGACCGGACCGTTGCCGAGCTCGGGAGCAGCCATGGCTCAACGCCGGCGACATCAGGCAGAGGAGAAGGCGGGCTGGCCGCGGAGAAGAGGACCGCGTCGGGGATGGAGGCGCTCGGGAGCGGATCTTCTCGGGCGGACCTCCGGCGGAGCTCGTGGAGGCAACTCGGGGGCTTCACGCACGCGCGGGGGCTCGGTAGGCTCGGGGACGAAGGCAGCCATGCTGAGGTGCGAACCTCAACTCGTCGGTTCCCATCTGGGCATGGCTAAGGGGGGTTTGTGGGTTGAGGTGGGCATGGCTGGGAGGCCCCATACACTCTACCAAACAGCGAAAAGTGGGTTGAGGAGGGAATATCTGAGGGCATGCTGGCTACCAAACACACCCTTAGAGCATCTCCAAGTGAACCCCACTACCTCTCCCTATAATTATTTTTTGGCTAAAGTGAAAAAACGTTGCTCCAACCGAATCTGCATCGTGCTCCCTATTCATGTAACTTCTGCATATCTTGTTCGATCCACCCTATTCCTGGCGAACATCCCCGCCTCTGCATCCCGCAACCGCCGATGCTTGCCCATGCTCGGAGCCTTCACTCCCGCCAGCGGTCGCCCATCCTTGGAAGCCTCGCAGGACCAGTTCGTCGGAGGCCGTTCGCTGGAGCTACCGGTGCGTCCGTCACCCCCGCCGCACAGATCATCCGTCCACTGGAGCAGGCCCAGAGCTCATCCCCACTGAATAGGCGGAGCCAGTCCGGAGGTACGTCTGCGTCGCCCCTCCCTCCCGGGCCACCGCGTCATTGCCCCCCCATCCTCCCGGATCTGCATCCTTGATGTCTCGCGCCGCCGTGTTGTCCCGCATCTGAGGTCTGCAGATCCCGCCACCGGATCTGAGGTCCTTCCTCCGCTCTCCCCCTCCCATTGAACCCTGTAGGTCTTGTCGGCCCTCCCCCCTCTCAATGTTGCCGCTAGCACTGTAATTATATCAGAACAATTTTGTTGTGTATCCACTAGAATTTGGGAGGATTAGGGTTCTGCTAGTAGTTGGGGAATTTAGGGTTGCTAATTCTGGTACACGTTCTCAGAAATTGTAAATGGTTGTGAAGGATTTGCAACCACACGGTGGTTCATTCTTGGTTCAGGATAGCTAGCTCTGTTATGCATCACATCTAAATTGTTGGCCTGAATAATGACCTTCAAAATTGCTTATGTTCAAATCTCTCTATTCTGTTTGTTTGCTTAGATGAAACATTTTGAAGTAGAATGATCAATTGAGTATGAGTATGGAACACTTTAGTTCTCGCTGCAATTTTAGTTGGCAAAGTTTAAGACCTCATAAGCAAGAATCACACAACTAGACAGCTCAAAATTTTTCAGTAGTCTAAGTTGTTCATCAGGCTGCAGCAACGGAGCTCACTCATATTTTTGAACTTTTGGATAGCTAGGTATATTCATAGATCCAAACTCAATATATATTCTATGGAAAATGGTCATGTGCGTATGCTAGATTACTTGCCAAGCATGAACATATATGCTTGAAGTTATTTCTAAGCTGAGTAAAGCATAAAAAATTTAAATCTATAGATGGTCGACTTAGTTGAGCTTTTTTTTGAGTAAGCAGTCAGATGCACATTGCTTTGTTTTGACTTCTTATTCTGAATAGAGAAGGCTTCTTTTAGAGCATTTATACATCAGATGCATCGTAGGAACTCTTAATGCAGACCTGAGAATGAACTGGAGTACTCTGTAGCAGGATATTTGTGAGCATTCATAACTATTGGCAAGCACTTAATTAATGTATGATCAATTAGTATAAAACAACAGAATTGAATAGTATGTTCTATTGATCAATAGGTGGTGCACTTTGGCAAGCACTCCTGGCATGTGTTTGCAGCTTGGCATGATATAGAAATATGAATCACTCCTATATTAACTAGTGGATTCTATCATATTTTATGACTGAAGTATCATCAGTACTCCAATGTTAAATGCACTTAAGTTTTGTGCAACTCAATTTATTGGAAAGCATGGAACCACTGCTCTTACTTTCACATTTCTGTCTGTAGCACATCACATGTATTAGCATGACATATATATGCTGACTATATTCCATTCATCCTGATGAAATGTTCATGCATAGCAAGCTCTGTGATAATTGCAGGAATAACCGGTGATGGATAACGAAGTGAAGATAAATACAGAAGGTTGGGCATGGACAATTAGCTTAAGAAATTAGCCTTAGAAAATTTATCTCCCATATCCTCCCCTTGCTCAAGCAATATGAACCTTGTGCTAGTTCAAATAGAACAATGGGCCATCGCCCTTGATCGAGTTGGGACGCAGTCAAAGGAGTTGCTTGAAAGCCAACCGATATTACCTGCGCAAGAGGAGCTCAAAGAAGACCTTGGCCCTGATGATTTTATCCCATTGGAGTATGAGAGCGATCACAGTGACGAATCAGATTTTTGGGAGCGCTGTGATGATTGGGGGGATTGAATTCGATACTGACGATTGCGGAGACAACATAAAGAAGCTATTCTGGATGTAGAACTGTTAATGTAGCTTAACTATCCAAGTAGTATTGTTTAATGTTGTCTTATGAATGGATGTTACAGTACCTTATATATTGTGTTTTGGTGTTATGCAAATTATGGAACTTTTATGTTATAATGATGTATTCTTTCTTATTAACTTGTTGCTTCACACAATACAGATTATAGAATCGTGTTATACTAACTTGTTGAGTGAGGGATTTGAAGGAGCCGCTTGGGCTGAGAGCCAATATTATAGCCCTGTTGAGGAGCAACATTGGCCAGCTGAACAAGAGGTAGCAGCTAGCAAGATTGTAAGCAAGAGATCTAAGAACTTCAACATTAAGGAAGATGAAATATTGGTATCGTAGTGGCTGAACATAAGTATGGATGCTGCACAAGGTAACGAACAATCTCGCTCAACTTATTGGAAGAAAATATATGCTCACTTCCACGAGAATAAGGACTTTGAGTCCAACCGTTCTCAAAACTCCCTTATGCACTGTTGGTCAACAATTCAAGAACACGTGAACAAATTCTGTGGGTGCTATGACTGGATTATGCGAAGACGGCAAAGTGGGGTGATGGAGCAAGATAAGGTTTTTGTCCTATATCCCTAATATGCTAAACTTATTAGGAGATTATCTGTGCTTGCAAGTTTAGTAATACATAAATATTGTTGCAGACTATTCAGGCTTGTGCTATGTACAAGGAAGAAGAGGGCAAGTCTTTCTAATTCTTACACTGCTGGAATGTTTTGCAACACCACCCTAAGTGGATTGGAAGGTTGTCACACAAGAAGCATAAGATGAGCTCCAACTCTACTCCTGGTGGTTCAACTCCTACAAGTAGCAATGCTGTTGATTTGGAGGATGAAGGACCTACTGCCACTCAAACTGATCCCTTGACAAGACCACATGGTAAGAAGGCGGAGAAAGCCCGTGTACGTCGAGGTAAAAGTGCAAGCTCTAGCACAGGGGATAGCGTTTATATGCAGGCTTTTGAAAACATCTGGGAGAAGAAGAGAGACCTGGATGTTGAGAAAGAACATGCCAAAGAAGAGTGATACAGACAAGCTTATGCCTTAGAGCAAGAGAAGGTTGCAAATGAGAAACACAGGATTGCGATGGAGCAAGATAAGGTTGCAAATGAGAACCACAGGATTGCAATGGACCAAGAGAAGTTGGAGTTGCAGAGAAGGGCAGATGATGAGAGAATCATGACGATGGACATTGCTGCTTTGTCTTGGCCACAACAAGAGTATTACTTGAGCCTTTAGAGGGAGATCATAGCTCGTCGTAACATGGCGGGATGAGTTTTAATAGATTGCATGGACATTAGACCCTATTATCTTTATGTACTGAACTTGGACTATTATGTTTGTATGATGTTGTCGTATGACTATTATGTTTGTGTGATACCGTAAGACAATTATGTTTGTGTCATATCGTATGTTTTTCTGATGTTATCTGTGGTGTTTTCTTAAAACTATTATGTATATGTGATATCGTAAGACTATCATGTTGTCCTCAGAATCTCCGGGATTGAACTCGGAGAGGCCGAGATCACCTTCTGGTCTGACACAGGATTGAAGTCGGAGGGAATGTCGGAGCCTCCTAGATTGAAGTCGAAAGGCCGAGATCAGCTTCTGGAAAGCGCAAACGTCCTCGGAATCTCCGGGATTGAACTCGGAGAGGTCGAGATCACCTTCTAGTCCGGCACAGGATTGAAGTCGGAGGGAATGTCGAAGCCTCCTAGATTGAAGTCGAAAAGCCGAGATCAGCTTCTGGAAAGCGCAAACGTCCTCGGAATCTCCGGGATTGAACTCAGAGAGGCTGAGATCACCTTCTGGTTCGGCACAGGATTGAAGTCGGAGGGAATGTCGGAGCCTCCGCATTATGGCAGACCAGATAGATGGTTCCGGTGCTTGTTTACATTTGATGGAACTGGATATCCTCTAAACAGCTCTAGAATGATATTTCTACTCTAGAACTTCCAATCTGTCTGGTTTTGGCTCCACTGATTTTGATTGTTTTTGCCGATGGTTTTCTGCTGCATTCTCTGATTTGAATACATTGCATTGTGTTCTTGTTTTCAGAAAAAAAAGTTGAAACCGACATTCACCCCCCTCTGTCGGAAGCCACTGATCCAACACAAACCTTACGACCTCTAAAGACATTACAGACATTTATAAACTAGAAATGCATTACAGACCTTACGACCTCTAAATACATTAAATATCTAGACTACACCCCTCCGTGACGTTCCCACATGTGCTCCACTAGATCAGCTTGAAGCTGGGAGTGAGCTTGCCTATTTCTAATAGAATGATATATTTGAATAAACTCATACAGTTCACGCGTATGCTCATGAGAAACTATCACATTTTCGCCAACTCCATCATAATGGAAGTCTTGAGGGCCTTCGTCACGCTCGTCTTCTATTATTATGTTGTGCATGATGACACATGCATTCATGATCTCTCGAAGTATGTCTTGATCCCAAAAATGGGCTGGTCCGCGAACAATGGCAAAACGGGCTTGTAGAACTCCGAAGGCTCGTTCAATATCTTTCCTAACTGATTCTTGAGCTTGGGAGAAATATTTCTTCTTATTGCCTTATGGAGATGGTATGGTCTTCACAAAGGTTGCCCTTGTAGGATATATGCCATCAGCAAGGTAATATCCCATTGAATAGCTGCGATCGTTGATGGTGAAATTTACTTCCGGAGCTTGTCCTTCTGCTAGCTTTGCAAATAGAGGAGAACGATGAAGAACATTAATATCATTATGAGAACCTGGTAAACTAAAAAAGGCATGCCAAATCCAGAGATCTTCTGAAGCAACTGCTTCTAGAATGATTGTGGGTTCGTGAACGTGCCTGGTATACATACCTTGCCGTGCTGCAAGTCAATTCTTCCACTTTCAATGCATGCAATTTATGCTCGCAAGCATGCCGGGAAACCTTTCTCTTCTCCAATGGCTAGTAATCTAGAAGTATCGTGCTCATTTGGGGATCTCAAGTACTCATCTACAAAGAGTTCAACAACTGCTTTCACAAACCTTTTGAGGCTCTCTATGGCAGTGCTTTCCCCAATCCTAACATAATCGTCTGTTGCATCCGCTGCAACTCCGTAAGCGAGCATACCAAATGCTGCGGTTATCTTCTGTAGAGAAGATAACCCAAGCACTCCTGCTCTATCTCTTTTTTGCACAAAATATGCATCATGCGCTTCTACAGCTTGCAATATGTGAAAAAAGAGAAAGGCTCATCCTAAACCTGTGTTGAATATAAGAATGAGCCATGGACATGAGGATAAATAAGTTGGTATAAACAAAATATGCACTCTTTACAAACCTTCACCAAAAGAGTGTTGGGCCGTACATCGGGGAATCTGCAAAGTAGTCTTCATATAGTCTTGAATGCCCGGCTCCTCTGTTGCATTGGATGACTTGATGTCCACGCACCGAACTGTCATGGCGTGGAGCATTCATGAACTCATGATGTTTCTCTGCACAGTATGCAATGGCAAGAAGGAATTGGTCGTCATCATCATCAGACGACGACTCATTCACAAGAGATTGCAGGGGTGAGTCGTTGGGATAACTCATTGTGATGTCTACGAATGAAGAATTGGACTGAAGAGTGAAGAGTTACAGGAAGGAAGAGTGAAGAGTGAAGAGTGAAGAGTCAAGAGCTGCAGGAAGGAATAGCCTGAAAGAGTAAATCGCCTTGGATTTAGAGACCACAGAAAGTAGCCGTTGGAAAATAGCCGTTGGAAAATATAGCTGTTTGAAATATAGCTGTTGCAAATATAGCTGTTGGAAAAATAGCCGTTGCAAATATGCCCGTTGAAAATATAACATTTAAAAAAAGAAGTTAAATGCATATGATAGTTATAGGATATCATTATAATATAGGATGGTGGAATATAGGGAGTGGAGAATAGGGAGCCGGTTGGAGGGTGAAGAAATAAAGAGAGAGCATATTTTAGGGGAGCTCCCCGTATAGAGATATAGGGAGGATGGTATTGGGGTTCCCTTGGGGATGCTCTTAAACCCCTAATATATGAGACGTTCACTATGTTTCGACATTCATGCTACCCCAATTCAGAGTGAGTGTATTTTGTGTTTGCAACCCTAAACTTAAATCATTTATGTCTTATCTATATAGCCGAAGTGCCTCTGGCACATTTCAGCACTCCTCTCCCCTTCCCGATTCTCTCTCTCTCTTCTCCCTCTCCTCTCACCCGTGTGCGTATTTTCCTCCATCACTAGACTCTGCCGCCTCCATCCATGAGCACTGCGTCACAATCATTGTGTTCTTTCGCCGCCGTCCCTGCCCTCCTCGATCGGCGCCGCCTTCATCTCCATCTCCAACTGGCGGCCACCATCCTCCATGCTCCATCGCCTACTTTGTGTCCTTCTCCATCGCCTCCCGGCCATGGTGATCTCAGATCCATGCTCTAGCACTGCCTATGTCGTGGGATCCGTGCTCCAACCCCACCAAGGATGCTGGATCCGGTGATGTGCGACGCGTCCATGGCGAGGTCTGGTGCATCCACCAAAGGCGAGGCGCGTCGAGGGAGGCTCAAATCTCGGTCTTGCTTTTTCTATTATTTGTTTGTTCTTTAGTTGTGTTGCTTCATCCTCGATCCAAAATATATATTATTGGTTCAATCTGGAATTTGTGTTCTCTTGGTTCCATCTCATGGTTGGATGCGCATGCAGTGGGATTTTTTTTCATGTATTTGTTATCAACAGTTGGCTCCATGCCCCGAATGTGAAATCTGTCTTTTAATGCTTGCTCTTGTTTAGGATTTGTGGTTCATGGCGATAGATCCAAAATTTATGGTTGGATCCCTAAATTTAGGATTATTGATCTTTGCCCTTTTAATTTTGTGCTTGATCCGAAAGTGGTTAAAGATTTAGGATCCAAAAAATATGGTGGAGATGTTTATGTCAGTGCAACTGTTGTTCAAGAACCAGAGGAATTTATATTTTTGTTCAAGATCTGGATGTAAAATTGAAGGTGTATGTGTATGTCCGTGTAATGGATGTTCAGTGCAATGGAGGTTCATAAAAAAAATGCAAATGTAAATGAGTGGGGCTCGTTTTGTAATGTGAAAAGGGACTGCATAACGAAAATGGGTAGAGTTGAGAGTGTCTTTTTGTAAAACGAGAGAACAAATCTTGAAGCAAAATAGAGAGGCATGACGGTAGGTGGACGTCCAATTAGACGTGAAGTTGCATTTCGCGTACCTGCAGGCTTGGAGAAGAACGGAAGCTGAAAGATTCGGTGAAGTTGTGGGACAGGTGATACATTATTGAGCTCCTTGGATATTCAAACAGAAGTACTAGTCGGTGAACACATCAAGCATGTTGATGTGAATTATGACTCAGATATGTATATGTGTCTTTTGACTTCCCGGCAGTAGCTCGTTGGTTTGCACAAGAATGTCTCCTAGTAACTCTCATCTCCTTTCTGAACAATAGATCTAACATGACAAGTTATTGCACCGTGTTCCTTTTTCGCAGGAATTTATGTTTAACAAGGCAGCTAGCTAGCATGTTCCGAAACTACTGCATGTTATTCCTCTGATGACCGATGCACTGAACTCGATTAGCCATGTGTCATGTGGATGCTAGAAAACATTATTAGAAGGCTCTGTTAGGTCATTCATGCAGTGATGCACGCACACAATATGATGAGGAAGCGTGAGATGCGGGTAGCGAAGTAATTAAGCTAGATCACAACTTCCTTTTTATTGACGAACACAGCTAGCTAGTTAGTACATCACATTCAACACTCCTTTGGGCAGCTTAGTGATACCATCTCTGAGACGAAAAACAATCTCTCAGACTAGGCTAGCTGCTTCCGTTCTCTTAATTAGCAACTCATCAGGAGGAGCTCAGCTCATCATTCCATAAAGTTGTACGAGGAATTCCTCTCCCCGATCCAACCGCCGTTGTGTCCACTGCTGCTAGCTAGGCCTCCCCTCTGCTCCTGCATTAACGACGAACTTCTCATCAGCCATGCATGATGCGTACCATTGCTCAAGTACAGGATCGATGTACATGAAGTCTAACAAACATACATGTATCATAATCATATATGTATTCATATCATGAAGAGAGAGAAATCTAACAGTGACATCCATGGAGTACATACCGGCGTGTAGAGTTGCAATTTTGGTGGCCTGAGGAAGTTTTGAGGTTGCTCAGAAGGGTGCAAGTTCTGCATCTGGCTCAGGAAATCAGACTCGACGTTGGACTGCCGCTGCTGTGGGTTGGCGTGGGTGATCTGAAACGGTCGCGGCTCCGAGGGGCGCAAGGGAAGCATCTGGGCAGGATCAGCGTTGATGTGGTGCATGTATTGCTGCAGCTCAGGAGGCACCACAGGTGCCATCCCCTTCCCCATGACCAGCATCTGTGTGCATGGCATGAGCAGCATAACGCGTAAGATCGACGTGCATGAAATAAATTGCATTACTCGATTTCTATTAATTATAGCTTCAGATTAAAATTAACTAGGCAATTCGATCAAGCAGATATGCAGAAGAATAGGCGTTGAGAAATTCATGTCTGATAAACTCTATCGTGTATTCATGTGATATGATGTGATGCCCTTCATATATTACCTGGAGTTGCAGCTGGAGTGATTTCAGGTAGTCGATCGCTTCATCTAGCATCGACACCTTGTCGGTCTGAAACAGTAACGAGATCAGAGATCAGGCGCAAAGATCGGCAAGAGAAGAGATACGATGAAAGACGCGACATGTTATTACCTTGGTGCAATTCGGAAGTAGCTCTTGCAGTGCCTTCAGCTTCTCATTGATCCTATCCCTTCTCCTCTACAAATACCTTGGATGAAATCTCACAAACACGTATGAAATGCTAGTAAAATCGGTTGTGATCTATATGCACGATAACAGCCTACCCTCTCTGAAAAATTGTGGAACTCAGCAGATCTGCTTCTGCGGGTAGGAGTAGATCTTCTTGGAGCCCTGCTATCTTCCATCAGTGATCCTGACGAGATTGTTCACCTTCCTAACACCAAGATGTTCAGTACATCTTATACACAAAGATCACTTCTATATGAACAAGAACAACAACGAAACTTTCTGAAAAGTATGAAGAGTAACTAAGAACAAAAGCTTAGAGGTAGCCATGCATACCGTTCTTCTCAGTGTCTGAGTTCAGAGTTCTCCTTGGCTCTCCCTTGGCCTTCGCACCTCCTTATGAACTGAGAGATCTCTGTGAACTGATACTAGCTAGCAATGCCTAACTGGTCCAGCCCTAGGCCAGCCTAGAGATGGGGCCGGACTGCGAGAGCTTTTTCTTGGTGACCCGATGGTCTCTTCGACCCTGCACCAACCTTTGGTCCTGGTATAGTATTTATGGCATCTGATATCTACAAGCTTTTGCGTCATGGCAGGACTGAGCAGCTAGCTGGTGAGTACTGTGTTTAGCCTTATAATTCACCGGCCGTGGAACTTCTTTGTTTGTATTAATTGTCAGTTGGCTGCTACCATGTATCGGAGTCTCTGATGGGACTTTGTTTACAATTTTGTAGAGTGCCCATCAGGTCAATCATTTCACCTAATCTGCTAGGGAATGGCTCAAACTTGGCTTGCAAAACAAGAGTCCCTCAGCCTGAATTCTTTACAGACTGCTGCTTCTGCAAAATACCAAGAGAGATGGATGTCGTTTCTTCACTAGGTAGTTTGTAGCATATGCAGTATGCACCAGGGAGTCCTTCAAGAAATCAGTCTCATGATAAATCAATGTGTACTCGATTAGGTTGAAGGGCAGTTACTAAATGATAAGAAAGTACTGAATGACTAATCTTTTTTTACTAGGCATCTGGTGTTTACCAATTGTACACTTGGAGACTAGATATAACTATGAGGTATATATGGCCATAGAGAACTCAAGCCAAAGAGGAGCACAAGCAATACAAAGCAAGATAAAAGCAATTAGAGCCCAAATTTATCCACTAATCTTACCTCCTAGCGATATCGAATAATTTAAACAATACAAGTAAGATGATATCTTAATTAAAACAACGGAGTTGCCATATATATATGTCGACATATTATGTTGTTGACATATTCTTTTTGCCATCGTAGTCAAAAAAATTATATTGTTTGATTTCCTCTGGGATTCATGCGCTTCTTCTCTTAATTATCTCTATTTTTCTCTCTTTTCATTCTCTCTCTGATTCCCTTTCTGTCTTCCTCCCTGACACCTCACCAATTTCTTGCTGTTGCCGCTATGAACTATGCTCCTCGCCCTCCCACAACTGAATTGACAGATCCCCACAATTGCTCGCCTCTTTGCCCTCTGTTATTTCGCTATGGTGAATCCTAGCCTGGCCAATATGATCTCTTCTTTTTCTTCTTTGCCGCTTCTCGTCGTCTTCTTCTTCTTCCTCGTCACTATAATGGGTACACCACCATTGGTGGACGGTTACACCACCAATTCCTTTTTATTTGACTCCTATATTCTCGGTTCACTCTATGTTTTTTTCTTCCTCTGCATCGTGGCCAGTAAGGTCATTTTCTTCTTCCTTGTTGCCGACGAGGTATTCTTCTGTTATAGTATATCCAGTTGTCACGGACTACACATGATATTATGGAATTTATTGTGATTTGTTCTTATCTCTAGGAGCTTATTGTACTCCTAGTCATATACTCTATATATACTCGCTCTAGAGGCTCAATACAATCACCCAACACATTATGCCATATTCATCCTCTTACATGGTATCGGAGTGTTCCGTTTCTCAACCTAGCCTCTAACACAATTTCGCACCGCGCCACATCCAGGGAGATTGATCTTCATGATCTCACACAGGGCTGCGCATCTTGTAGCTAGGGTTCTAGTTGCTGATCGTGTCGATTGGCTGCCTTGAAGAGTCGTTTTCTTATCACATTTGATTGGGTTTTCTCTCTCTCGCTGATCGCTTGATTGATTTTCTTTTTTGGTTTGCTGGTCATAGATGGGTTTGCGTCGCTCACCACTGTCGTCATCTTGCCTTTACTTCGACATTGACATTGACCCTCCTCTGACCATCCCTTCTTGCACAATGTCACGGTGGACACTAGGCGCGCCGTCTGGTGGACGCCTTCAAGCATCTCTACCCGGCTACACCGTCCACACGTCACCTCCATATCGGATCTTCATCGTCATCACCGAGTATGTGTGTTACGCAATCGAGCACCACCGCCTATAGTCATCGCTATTCGGCTATCGTGGTGCCTCTCTAGGCGCGATGCCTCTCCCAGTGGCTCCCGCCGCTGGGCTCCGTCAACTCCTCAGGCTACCACTATGCCAACTCC
This sequence comes from Stipa capillata, assembly GCA_019208055.1. Taxonomy (NCBI): domain Eukaryota; kingdom Viridiplantae; phylum Streptophyta; class Magnoliopsida; order Poales; family Poaceae; genus Stipa; species Stipa capillata. The sequence goes on from JAGXJF010001156.1 coordinate 180,796, forward strand.
ATTGGGACAAAATCATCGCCCATCGACACACGCGTATGGTCTTCATTGTTCGGGTGCTTCTGCCCAACTCTGAGTACCGCTACGGCATCATCACCTCTTCCTCACCAACCATTCGTCGTCTAGCCTAACGCATACATGTCTACAATGTCACCATCTGATTCTTATTTGCATGCCTTCATGCACCTTTTTTCTTCTTATTGTCTTCGCTCTGCAACCGTGTCACATCGCTAGTCTCTTCTTCCCCGCTCTGCATATCGCAACCATCATTGTGTCCTCCATCTACTGCTGCTTCTACAACTCTCTAGACACTGTTGCATGACATGTGTTGGTTCATGTCTTGACACACCCGGTTCTAACAAAATCGACGTGTGTCTTCGACCCCAACGCATCCCCGGTTTGCAAAACTGTTATGGTGCTTCGTCTATGACAGCTTTGAATGCATCGTCTCTGGCATCAACTTCATCCTCGACAATTGCCTTGATCACCCATTGTCTTCTTCATGGTGTTTCTTTGTGCCCGCGTGTGGCGTACCCGGTTTTTAAGCCGGATACTCCCTCGTGATCACTGTATCGGTCCCTGGATCAGTAGCCGATACACACGAGTTAACCTGTATACCATTGTCATACATGCGTAAACAACTAAATAGACCGTTACGGTCGATAATCTGATACTTGTAGCCCAATGGCTATAAACTTGCAGCGGAAATCCAGCGGAGAGGTGGCCCATCAGTATGCCATACCCGACAGGCAACTGACTGGGGGTTACGCCCTAGCTTTCGCGTTCATATACGTATCTTCGAAATTGATGTCTCCTTCGTCTGGCCAAATCAACAAGCCAGGTGAGTACATTGAATGTACTCGCAAGCTATTCCCACAGGAGGAAATATACGGCAACATTTCATGCAGGGGATAGATCAAGGGATAGCTCTAACCTAAGTTGCAAGTTGTGCGAAAATGTAAGTTTTTATTCGAAATACAGAATAGTAGATTCAAGAGCATTTTCGAAATCCAAAAATTTGTCTCTGTCGAGACAGCATTCGGTGCTGGATAAACCAGCAAAACAGTCGTTACTAGAGGTCGGTAGCTCCGTCTACCGCCTCGAACAGTCCTTACAACCTACCCGCGCCACCTCCTCGCGGCCCGGGCTAGGTTTTCTCTTCTGCAGTTCCTCGCTACCAGGCTGTAGCTTAAACTGCTCACTGTGGACACATCATGCCCACGTCTTTAATCCCATTTCCCAGCTTTCACAAACAAAACTTAGTCTAACCAGTGTGTGGCCTTACCAGTTCATGTCCATGACCGAGGACGCGGCTATTCGAATAGATTTTAACCCTCTGCAGAGGTGGTACGGCTTTACCCACAAGATGTAAGTCACCCTGGGCACACTGCGCGCCGTGTACTGACAGGGCTATTACAACGAGACCTTTCGCCTGCTTTCATACTAGAGTCGGACCCGCTAAATGAGACTTACCCTAACTCTGATTGTGTCCAAGCAACCTGACACCACAACTCGGAGAAACGCTCATCTTTGTGTCGAATCCCCACCCACGCCTTGGGGCTCACTATTTAAGAATCTTGACCCAAATAGCGCCGTGGGAATTCTCTAGGGGCCCAACGTCCTACCTAGCACATTCTTCTTACTTCCTACGGGTCCGAACCCCAGTATTAGGCGGGTTACCGAGTCAAGTCCTTCCCATAAAGGACATGTGGACGTACGGTAGGGGAACTGATTCAGCGGCACTTAGGCTCGGTCCTTAACTGATTCGAGCAGGACTCCATATGCAACCATTTCCTCAGGTAGCAACCGGCTACCCGACCATTTCATTTCTCATGTAGCGACCGGCTACTCTACCACCTCCAAACTCCCTTAGCATTCCTGCCCGAATTCCAATCCTCCATCACTTTCATTTGGGATTTTAGCAAACCTTTCATTTTAAAAGATTCCCTCGGTATGTATAACAAACCGAGGGTTTTGATCCCAAACCCATCGTACCGGTAAAACTTGGTTTTTACTACAGCATGGCTAAGCAAGGCTAAAGCCTATATTCCTACTTAGTTGGTCGGTCGAATATCAACCGACTAAATATTCCTAGGGCTACAAGGATCGGATTCCAGAACCTACCTCATATGCAATTACTCGGCATAACTACCCTAGCATAAAATAACGTCGATATCAACATAGCATGCAGGTTTGCAAACAAAATACTTAATGTTCATAAGTATGGGATTCAACATGGTCAAAGTGGGAATGTTTGCCTGGCAAATTTTAGCCGAGTCTTGATCTTGAACTTGGTACGACAATCGTTCGAATCCTTTGCGCGGTACTCTTAACGTCGGTATCTACACGTCGAGAGAACGACGAATAAATCCACGTTGCGAGGAAGAGCCAAATAACATTGAATCAGAAACTTCAACACATGAAATCATAACGTGCTTGACCAGCTATTTGATTCTAATGAGCTACAGAAAATAAAAGGAGTGCGGAGATGGCTCGCTGCCGCGGCAGGAGCAAGGTGGCAGGCGACGATGGCTTGACACGGCAGGAGTTAGGCAGCAGTGACAAGGTTTTGCTGCGGTAGGAACAATGCGGCAATGGTAGAGGCTTGCCGTGGCGGGGGAAAATGACAACGGCAGTTGCCGCGGTGGATAAGAGGCTGCCACGGTGCTGCCACGGTAGGGGCATAGCTTGCCGCGGCGGGGAACTGGCTTGCCGGTGCTGCCGCGGTGGACAAAAGGGCTGCTGCGGTTCTGCCGCGGTGGGGAAGGAGGTTGCCATGGCAGGGCAAGGGAGCTGCGACAGTAGCTTGCCGCGATGAAAGAAGTAGCTGCCGTGGCGGCAGGGCTTTTAGAATAACAGAATCGGATGCTTTAGGTTATCCTGTCAAAAACATCTACCTTACGTTTCTGTCGCGTTAGGGTTTCAAGGTTCTCGGAAAAAAAAATTTAACATGCAACTGTCGTTAGGGTTTCTGGTGAAGGTCTTGTCGAGCTAGGGTTTAGGGCTCCGGAAAGTTAAACTTATGCGTTGGATTAGTTATTGTGGTTTCATGGGGCTTTAAAATGTTGGAAATTGGTGTTTTCGGTTGGGAGGCTTCTGCCACGTTAGGGTTCCAATGCCTCGGACGATTGTTAGGGTTTGCGAAATATAGTCAGGTATTTTCCTTTTAGCGGAAGACTAAGCGTCTTAGGGTTTCTTTTAGTTGCTGCCTTAGCGACGCAGAAGTACTCCTGGTTCTAGCTTTATTTGGAGATACAGCGGCTGCAGGATTAGGTTGGGGTTTTCTCGAGCTCTGATGAGGGTTTGGGAATAGCAGCAACATATACGCTTAACAGGATATTAGGTACTTTAGGGTCTCACCCCTTTTCTATGAGTTACGAACTATCGAGAACTGGGAACTCCCATCATGCCCTTGGAACCTATATGGCACAAAATAGATGGCGAACCTAGATAGGCTTTGTATGTTTACGACGCGAGCCATTATAAGTTTTATTATGCCTATACCACAAGCTCCAAAGATTCTAAGGGGACACTACTTGAGACGACGGAATATATCTGGGGCAGAGGCGATAAATAGTTTGGAAACATTTTCTTTTATATTCTCTTAGATCGTCTAACTACTGGAATACAGAGGTTATTACACCTTCTTTTGACCTAAGCTTAGGGGTCAAGTTAGGGTATCCAGTAATTATATTTTCTCAACATTATTTTCGTATTTGTAAGATTTACAATTAATCCTCTCCTAATCCATTTTCTATTTAAATCAAACCAATTTACTGATTGGAATTGTACTTGTAGGGGAAGTTCCTGGGGACTTATACTTATGCCGGAACCATCCTTTTTAGTCCTGGACAGAGCTTCTCAAGAAGGGGAGAGAGAACAAAGCCGTCGGTGGCGATGGACACTGGTGACCAACGTCAGTCGAGCGGGCGGGCGAGGATGTGGGCGTTGCCCACCGGCGGAGGGCTGCAGGAGCTGGCAAGAATGGAAAGAGGATAGGCTCAGCTTGAAGGAGGTGGCTTCGGAGGGGAGTTTGGGCTGGTGGCGCCGCTTACCTTCTCGGGTGCTCGAGAATGGTGGAAACGGCTCAGCTGGGCTGGAGTGGCTCGGTACTGGAGAGGCGGAGAGGCGACTGGAGCGGCGAGACCTGGTGCTCCGCGGCGGTGACGGGCCGTAGCTCCCGACGACGGCGCGGATCCGGTGGGTGGAGGCGACGAGGATGCCCCTACGGCGGCGACGGGGCCGGTGCCGGGCTTGGCAAATCCGAGCGGCGGGGGCTGAAGAAACAGCTAACTCCGGCGAGCAGAGGTGGGAGAAGGTGGTGCGGCCACCGCTGCTTGAGCTCGCATCCGACGACGTGGCGACGCAGTGGGACACGGAGTTGTGCTGTTCCTGGGCAGGCGCGTGGAGCAATGCGGCAAGGGGAGTGGCGAGGTCTGGGCCGAGGAGCAGCCCAAGGGGTTCTCCGGTGGGGGCGTGGTAGATGGCCGGCGTGGAGCGGCGGCCTCAGGGCGGATGAGTCCAGGGGAGGGAGAAAAGGGGAGGAAGGAGATGAGGGGCAGGCCGAGCTCGGGGTGAGCCTGCTCGGCGATTTGCTGAGCTCGGTGAAGGAGAAGAAGAGGAGTAGGGAGGCGAGCTGCTCGGATGTGTGACGGCGCAGCGGGAGGATTGATAGCACAGAGAAGGAACTGCCTGGGGAAGAAGAGTCAGTGAGGAGAAAATGCGGGAAGAGATGGAAATGAGGAGATGCTCAGCTGCTTTGGGCCACTCGGGATTCTTAGAACCAGAAGAGGAGCTCGGAGCTTGTGCTGGTGTTTGTGAAGCTCAGAGAAGGGAGCAGCTAAATGTTAGCTCGGGTAAGAAATGAGTGGAGGGGGAGCTCGGGAAGACATGGAGAGAGCGAAGGAAACGTAGAGCAAGAGCTCAGGCGATTTAATGGCAGGGTAGGAGGGCAAGGGAAGAGCACATGCGTGCTTGGAGAGGAGCAGAAATGACAGAGAAGAACATGGCCTAGGAGTTGACTGGCAGGGAGTAAATGGTGAGTAGACAAGAGAGAAGCTGGGACCTGTGCTGCTGAACAATAGTGATGGTAGGGGTTGCCCTCTGTTGAATGAGAGTATGTGACATCAAGCAATGGTGAGGTGGCTTGGATGAGCAGGGAGAAGAGGTAGACAGCTCGTGCAGTGGAAAGGAGAAAAATGGCAGGTGCTTAGGCTTGCGTGGTTAAAGCGGTGATAAGGAGCAGTGTTCAATGGGGTGAGAAGTAGATGGGAAATAGGGAAAGAAAAGATTGCACGAGGAGAAGAAGTTAATGAGATACTGTAGAAATACTGGGAAGTTTGGTACCGGATACTATTCTCTGTCAGGTCCCATATTTCTACAGTGCATACTGAACTGGGATTTTAAATGGAATGAGACATTTCATGATACTTGCCAGGTGGTTTACTGGGTTAGGTATGTTAGAGAGGTATTAAGAAGTGCTCACCAGGACTTTGGACGGTTTTTACTGAGGTTAAATCGCGATTTCATGCGAGGAGAGAATTAGGCCGAAGGTGCTCGATGTTGATTATTCCCAATTCTCTGAATATAACCTGCCCATGTTTTTATATATTCGGGTCCTCGGGAAAGCAAAGATCATTTTGCAGTTTTGTCGGAATTTTTGGAAATTTGTTTCTGGCGTTGCAGTGTAATGCCCCCTTCTATTCAGAAGTTAATTAGTTTTGTTCGCAGATATTTTTGTACTGGATATTTTAATTTATGTAATAATTGAGTCAAGAGTATTGTTTGGGGGTTCCACAAGTTATCTCGGAATTTCTGGAAAGATTGGGGAGGGATAAATCCCGCGATTAGGGTTTTGGGAAGGAACGGTATTTAAGTAGGGAGAAAGGAATCGGGGTTGAAATTAGGGTTTCGGAATGCGGAAAAGGGTGGAGAGATTATGGGAACTCCCGGGGATTCCTTCACCTTGGTCCGGGACTACTGGGTTGCAAGATGCCATAAGCATATCGGCGTACATGGTACAGACATCGAGATACTGGTTTTGACCCGACGTTCGGGAAGAAGGGGTTAGGGTTTGGCGTATGTGCGTATACATAAAAGCAGTATATTTTTACACATACTCGCGATGGGGCATGGCGAAGTCGGTGGTAGAATTTCAGGTCATTCGGAAAAGATTTAAGATGGGTATATGCTCCGATTTCGTAGAAGCACCGCGAGGGCACTTTGCGGTAGATGTGGGTTCAGGTCGCACCGATTGGATAGAAGGGAAGGGATGCCAAGGTGTGCTCATGGCAGGAGTGTAAGGGCGAGTGGGCACATAGGAAGGCAAGGTGTTGAGCAGGGTCGCCCGTGTTGTCGGACGAAGTTTCAGGGACTTAGGGTTTTGGCAAAACGGAGATCGATAGAGATAAAGACAAAAGGTTTTCGTGTTTTGATATTTAGCTTCATCGTGATTTGAACTAACGTTTTAGTTAGGTGTATTTCCAGCTGACATTACTAACGAGAAAATTTTTGTTAGCCCTAATTTTCGGGTTTTAAAAAATCGGGGTGTGACACCGCGGCTTCCAATGCGGCTACCTCAACTACGGCAACCTCGACTTCGGCTATGTCGACCACGCGGGGCTACCTCAACCACGGCTACGACGCCCTCGCTCTTGGCTACCTCCACATCAGCATAAAGGGCTATCATCCACTTGAGCAACTCGTCTGTTTCCACTATAGTCTAAGCGTTTGTGATGCTCCTACTCAGACCGTGGGGGAATGTTAGAGTATATTCGGTTGGTATGGACTACACAGGATATGTTGGGATTTGTCGTGATTTGTTATTATCCCTAGGAGCTTCGTGTAGTCCAAGTCGTATACTCTATATATAGTCGTCCTCGAAGCTCAATACAATCACCTAACATATTAAATCATATTCATCTCCGAAGTATATTGCCCGTCTTTCTCCATAAAGCTTGAGTTTTTGGATGAACTGGTTGGTGCATGCAATTCAATATGGTATCAGAGGAAAGATGTCTCAAGTTTAAGGCCCGACCAACACAATATTTACAAAAATATATGCGCTAAATCGATCCTGTATCTAAGGCCTGGAGGAGCTTAGACGTGAGGGGGAGGGGCCGATGTTGAAATATATTGCCCTCCTTTCAAATATTTGTAAATTCAGGGGGAAGGATGAACTAGTCAGGTGCATACAACTTGCAACTAAGAGGTTATAGGTTCAAAACATAGTTAATGCAATCAATAATTGTGGCCCGTTCCCGCTTCCGCTGTCCATGTTATAGCTCCAAGGAAGCATAGACATGTGAACTCATTGGTACATGTAATTCAATATCTTCTTCCTCATCGGCCGTAGAAAGGCACATCACCAAATTTTTCCTTTTTCCCTAGACTATCGGGTTTTCTCCATATTTTCTTCTTCTTCCTCCTCGTCGCTGGTTTGATTGCTGTCGGGTCAACAGAGGTGGAGGCCATGGTGGCGGTAGCAGCAGGAAGGAGAAAAGGAAGCCATATGCGTGGGCTTGCAGGACGCACTGCTGGCCAGGCGACAGCGCGGTGGTGGACAATGCAGGGAGAAAAATTCGACTGATTTCCACCCAAAATCAATCGACAAGCCAATCCCTTAAAATAATATCGTATTAGTTTTATTGGCTGCTCATGTGCATCGATATTAGGATTTAGGATCAGATGTGACTAGCAACAGATTACAAGCAGCGAGGGAAGCTGCCTAACATTCACCAGCAGCCCATGTAAAACACGCAACGCATGCTATGCAACGCAACGCAGCAGGGTACATACTTAGGAGAGAGCATTCAAGGAGTATATATAATACCTGCAATCGTAAGGGAAGTTTGACGATCTGGTCAGGTAGGTGCCATGACCGGATGGAGATAGAGGTGCCATCCAAGAAGCGCCCATGCCGCTCCTGCAGGAAAGAGGGCAAGGAAGCCGCAGCAAGGGAACAAAGGCGTCAGTCACCTCCATTTTGTTGTTTTCGTAACCCAAATGCATGTAACGAGAATAAGAGGCCTTCGAGGAGTAGAGTAGGACGCTTATACCTTATTAGCTCTGGCTCTCCTGCAAGCGTTGCGACGTATGCTATAGCTAGCTTGGTGCGTTGGTCCCTCGCTGAGCTCGCAGTCGCAACGCATGATTGTGCTGTTGTGCGTGCCGGTGCCTGCCATGCTCGGCCTCGTTCGCCAGGTTTCTGGGATGGCTCGATGGGAATCCGCGTGCGTGCGTGGACGCCGTCCCAGCCACCGCACGCATGAGCAGACGGTTTGTTATTTACTGCGCGAACCGTGTAGCGAATCCGACGTCCCTGGCGCAGTAACGTCCGTGTGGTATCGCAAGTTTTTTTGGCGTTGAATCCGTGCGCGCATGCAGGCCCGACCGATCTGAATCGGAAAAAGTCCACGTAAATCCTCAGATTTGGACAGATGTGGTTCGAAACCAGATATTCTACCTTTTAATTTTACAAAATCGTTTAAATATTCCTCTAGCACAATTTTGAGGATAATTTTGTAACAGTGACAGATTACGTGGCTTAACACTTAACGATAAATCAACCATCAATTTTTTTAAAAATAACCCCACATGCCCACGTGTCAGACATTTTTATTCTTCATCCCTTCCTTCTTCTCCGTCGCGAAATCAACACCGGTGAGCTCCCCCTTCTATCTTCTTCTTCGACGCCGACCATTTCTAGCCATAAATTTCATCTACGCAACCCCTCCTCCTGGCACTCACCGTGTCCTATCGCACCTCCATGTGTCATGCTCGCACGTTCTGCCATAAGCGAGCTGCTGAATTCCACTGTGTCCGCCCTTGTCTCATTTCTTCACATGTACCTGCAGTCGCATTCAAGTAAAGCTCCTTGATTTCACCTTTGGCCCGTGCTTTAGAAATAGCTTCGGCACAAAAGACAAAACGATCCATCCAACATATAAATGGTTACAAGTTTATGCTTTCATCATTTTTGATGAAATCAAGTCCACCGCGTATACACCCATAACACGCTCTACCATAATTTTTTGCGGATAATCTCATTTTTAGTTTAATAGTACATCCCACGACCCACAAAATTAAACATGTTAACAACATAAATGCCTCGGTGAAGTAAACATGTGTTAGTAACAAAAATGCCTCAGAGGTTTCATCACACCCGCACTTGACTAGCTTGCCTCCGTTGGTGTGTAGCCTACTTCTAAACATCGCCGAGCTCACTGTCATGGACCATCCTATTAGCGGGATGATAGGATTTTTATTTTTTTGTTTTTCTTCTATTTTTTGTTTTTATTTCTTTTCTTTTTATTTTTTTATTTTTTATTTTCTTTTCTCTTATCTTCCTTTTTAGTTTCTGTGTAACATCCCAATTTTGGCAGGTTCCTTTGCTTTCGAGCATACTCCTAACCCCTCTCCTACCTTTTACGAGAGCCTGGAGTGCCCAAAGCACCGTCGTTGTGATCCTCTGCTCCATCGTTCATTGGCATCGTCGAAGTCGACGCTCCAGAACCTCTCCGCCCACGCCAACGAGCTTCTGATGAGATCTTGAGGCGTTTGCTTGTCTCCATTAGCTCGCCATCGGCCTTTGGCCATCTTCGTGCCCTAAGTCCGACACCACTGCGGTCCTGGAACTCATCGTAGCGCAAATGTGTGCCTTGCTGGCGTGCACATGCAAGCTCGTCGGTGTCTAGCCACTAGTAAGAACTAACAGATGGGTTCCGCCCATTAAAACGGTTAACTATTAACCGGTAGGGTTTAAACCCTGTCACCCTGACATGTGAGCCCGACCCTTTTAAATCTTTTAATTGGTAACTTAACCCCTAGTGTCACTGAAATGCGGGCCCTGCTTAATTAACACGCTGTTAAATCACTTGTGAAGATGAGTCGCTGACATGTGGGCCTAGTGATCAGTTTGACCAGTTAGAATTTTCGAGTCATGATCCTTTGGATGGTCTGATGAGATCAGGTTAAGTGTAAGTGAATCACATGTAGTGATAGTGGTAGACTACTGTGAAGTAATTAAAGAATTTAACAAATAATCATTGAGCTTAGACGAGAAGCCATTGCTGGGAGCATGGTGGTTTGGCTCATTTTCCTGCAAAGCCGGTTTCTAATGTACATTGGCCCAAGATTTGCATACTTCTACATGGTGGTATAATTGAACCACTCAAAACTTACCAATTTTTCTAGACTTAGCATATGGGCTACATAGTTTATCATTTCCATTTGTCATGTGTGTGTAAAATGAAGTGGTGATAGTTGTCTCAATATAAGAGTAACGAGACACATAATCTTGGGAAGGCTGGGGATGTACCACCTGCTACAACTTATGAGACAGTATCTGAGTTAACGACTATACTGATGTACTAAGATTAGCTCATCTTGGTGACTCATAGCTAAGTTGAAAGCATCGTAACAGTCGATTCGATCACCCTCCACTAGTACACCACGTGAAGTGTACCAGTTGCATGGCATTGGGAGTTGATTGATACGTGTATGTAAACTTTGGCTTTATGCAAATTAGTACACACATATCTCTTATTGATACCTGGTGCATCTATTACTATTTTCATGTAAGTCTTGCAAAGTACTTTTGTATTCATCTTGCATAGTTGATATTTTTGCAGACGAGATTACGCATTCTGAGGGTGGTTTCTACATAGAGGTCGACGTCGATAACAAGTAGTCTCTATGGATCCCAGATAGTGACCTAGACTAAGACTATGGTACCATTTGCTTTGTTCTATTGCCATCTTTTGGCTCAACTACTTTGGGCTGTCTGTGTCGCCTAAAAATTTTCGTTGTGTATTTGGTACTTGGTCGCATGACTATTGTGTGTACTAAGTTTGTTAAACTTACTCGCTTCAGAGTTTGTATATTATTGCATTTACATCGTAGAGTTACTATTGTGGTACCTGATTGTTATAGCTTGCTTCGTGTGCTTTACATGTATGATTAGAAAGTGTGCAAAGTATATAGTTATTTGGAATTCATTATGTTAAGTTGTCAATTATGACTATTGATGTGAAGTGACTCTCTAGATGAGAGTTTGAGAACTATATCACTCTACTCTAGCTGTGGATTAATTTGTCGGGACGAGGTCGGGGTTGATGTTCCAGCTCAGTTATATAAGAGTGTAGAGGCTATATCACTTACTCCAATTGATGCATTCATTTGCCGGCTGTCGAGGTTGGGGTTGATGTTTCGGGCTCTTCAAAGTCACAGGACTCTAATCCGGTTGAAGTATTCATACACTGACTATTAAGAAAGGGTTGAAGTCTTGACTTATACAATGATTACATTTGAAATTTTACTCTTGAATTTTGGGTCCTGACATGCTTTTACTTTTTATTTTTTGTTCTTTCTTATTTTTCGTACTTTCCTACGTGTTTCATCAATAGATATTTCTTCAACATTATTTTTTATAATGTTCAGCCAATAGATCTTTTTTTACCGGTAGATAGAATTTGTTCCAATCGTGAACTTTTTATTTTCATGACATGACAATAAAATATCAACACAAGTAAATCTATCATGTTCATGTTTGGAGTGCATAATAATTTTCACGAGTTAGGTGAACATTTTTGGCAACACATAAACATTTTCCATACATGATGGAACATATTTAAAAAGTGTGGGCCATACGAAACATTTTTTTGTAATATATAGAACAATTTTCACGAATCCTGTGAACATTTTATTCGATAAATACAAATATTTTTCATGTTATGATGAAACTATTTTAGAAACTCCACAGGTTTGGAAGTTTGTAAAAAGTTCAAAAATATTTCCTATTAAATGGGTTTATAAAAAATATTTTTCAATTTTTAGATTTTATAGAATTGAAAAATCAAAATAAATTCTCTAAAACATATTTTTATTAAATGGAAGCTTCAAATTATGTTCTCTATTTTATAAATTTTTTATAACAAAAAAAGTAAAAAAAAAGACTTTTTCAAGGATCTTGGAAACTATCTTAGTAATTAAATTAGAAATAATAGGTGAGCCGGCCGACCAAACTAGTGGGTGTTTGGTTGGGCTTTTCAGCAGTTTTTCACTGGAAAAAGCTGCAGGCCAACCAAACGGCTAGCTTTTCAGCGGCTTTTGTCAATGGTAGCTGTGGGTTTTGCAGTACAAATTCAGCTATTTGAAAATTTTTACAATGTGCTAAAGCTTCTGTGCTCATTTTTTAAAATGTTGTAGATGTTTTGGATCAACAAAAAACCATATGTTTATTTTTCTACAGCTATAATAGTTTTTTAAATAGTTAGCCAACAATAGTTTTGTTAACGGTCATAATCCAACCAAACATGCCCTAACTCACCTAATACCTATGCACAATGCTCCTGTCTCTCCCGGTGGATGGGCCGTAAGGAAGTTGCCGGGCCGAGGTTGTTCCCCCGTTACAGAGATTGCCTCCCCAATTACTCCACTTATTTTCTCAAAAAAGAAAAAATTACTCTACTTAATAAAAGTTGCAGCGCTTCGATAGATTTCACCGAGTCACCGCACAAGCGACGGGATGAACTGAAGCGGCACGGATCTCAGAGAGGAACCGGATCCCACGTCCCTTGCGAACGGCAGCTCAGCTGCTCCGCTGCCCGTCTCCCTCGACACAACACAGCAGTCGAGTCGTGAGAGTCCGGGAGGAGCAGCGGCGGCGAAGAAGAAGAGGAGGAGCTGCTGGTCCTGGTCTCCGCCTATGGCGAGCTCTTCTTCCGACCCGGAGAAGCTCATGGCCAAGGCCGACAAATTGCAAGTCTCCTCTGCCCCTCTTGTTTCCATCGTTCTACCCCCCCCCCGCCCCCCTGAATTCTCTTGCTCATTTCGATCCGCGCGCCATCTGATCGCGATCGACAAGGCGAACTATCGAAGCGCTGCTGTTGAATTAGAGGCTATTAGTTTGCGTTTGTTCAATCCAACTTGCGGCATATCATCTCCATCGACTGGATCTCTTAGATGAGAATTGGGGATCAAGGACCGGAGACTCTTGGATCTGTTCCCGATCTTAGATGGGGCCGGGGCTAGCGTCCTTTTCGCAAATTCGTGGAGCTGATTTTGGGATACTTGGGATCACCAAGCGGTTGGTAGAGAACTAGAGATGAGCTTGATGCAGTAGGTTTAAATGCCAGGGCTTTCGAGCTATTCCTTCATGAAAGGGTCCATTATATTAGTGTTCTACCGTACGCTAAGTTTGCAGGAAAAAGGCAAGCGACGTGAGTATTATGTCATCATTTGTTTTGCCGCAGTTTTGTTTACATACGTGCCCTATAGGAAACTCCAGGAGACTCACTCTGTTGGATGGATCATATTACATTAGCTTATGAAATATCGGCAAATAATGAGTGAATGCATAATAATTCATGTGCCAGTCTGTGTTACTCCAGATATGTTTATGCTTCATGCAGCGTACCATGGAGGTCATGTTAGCGCATTGGTTGTGGGAGGATATGCAGTGCCATATTTACTGAACTTGCCACATTCAGACATTTAACTTGGGCTATTACGTACTTCTATTCTAAGAGTAGATGAAAAACAAGAGCACCTTGCCTTGCATAAAAATATACCTCGTGTAGATCCTCGCCTCTTGAACATTTATGAATTTGTTCAAAACTGATATTCGCGTGCACCATTGTTTAGACATGCAAACTATAACTTACTTTCGAGCTGTCTCTTTTTTTCTTTGGCGGGACTTTTGAGCTGTCTCCTCAGCACAAATAAATAACAGTACTTGGAATTATTTTTCAGTAGTTTTCATTTTTTTTCGTCTCAGCGTCATGGTAATATTTCGGCTACTTATAAGATTAACTATTTTCATTGACAGTTGTTTGTTTTAATGTGTGAGTGCTTGCTAAGTATGCCGATGTTCCTATTTTTACTGCCGTTACTTCAGCAATATCTCTTAAAAGAAATTCCTGTTTTATCCACTTCATAGTAATTCTGTGCTAAACATGAATATTTTTTCTAATATATTCTTTTGCAGAACAAAACTGAGCTTTACAAGGTGGAATGCTGATTGGAAGAGTGCCACCTCCCTGTATGAGCAAGCTGGTTGGTAACTTTGTTTGCCATCTTTGTATGATCTTGTTGACTACTTGCTCCCTGCGGTGCATGTAATGGAACTTCATCTCTACTTTAAAGCAATTGCTTATAGGTTCAGAAAGGACAACGAGAAAGCAAAGGATGCATTTGAGAAGGCTTCAAAAGGACAAGAAATGATCTCCTCGTATCCTTCGGAAATTTCTCTATGGCTGTTGTATTTTCACATTATTGAACAATCACATAATGTAAACTTAACTAGTTCCATAGACCCTGGGATGCTGCTAAGCATATGGAATCTGCTGGTGCTTTAGCAAAGGAGCTTGGACTCTGGAATGAAGTTTCGGATTTTTATCGCAGAGCATCAGAATTTTATCGTGAATGTGGAAGATCACAACCTGCCTCTGATGCTCTTGCAAAGGGTGCCAGGTAATTCGAAAGCAATCTGATAATTATTTGTTTCGAGGCTCATTTTTCTAATCATGATGACATCAGTGCCTTGGAGGATAAAGCTCCAGAAGAAGCAATTAAAATGTATGATGAGGCTTGTGCACTTCTAGAAGAGGATGGAAAGGAGCAGATGGCTTTTGATTTGTACCGTGCAGCTGCAAGTTTATATGTTAAGCTTGAGAAGTAAGATTACACAGATCAGCTTAATATCTGTTTATTACAATACACTCTAGCCTATCCTTTTACATCTGTATGTGTATGGTATGTCGTACATGATTTTCTTGATTTCTTTTACTGGTTAGTTTTAATCTTCTTTGTTTTTACTCGCGAAGTATCAGACTTCTAAGATAAATTAAGGGAGTCCTCCCAATCCTAAAACTTCAAGTGTAATACTAGGTGACTAATGCAATACCTTCTTGAGTCAGTCCTCCACAGTGAACACCAAAGGAATTGGAGTAAGCTACCTAGATTCGGTCTTTAGGCAAGCACACCAAATGTTGGGCAACAATAGGTGGTATCTTCACAGATCTAGTTGAGGGCTCTTGTGCTTGTGGGATAACTCCAAAAATTTCTTCGTTTTGCAATTGCTTCATCCTTGCATTTTTTTTCTTTAACTAAGAACACCGTTCAATGCATCCAACATGAAGTATTAACACATAGGCTAAAGAGATGGCCAAGGGTTTGTATTCACTGTACTCAAATAAACCAGAACAGTTGATCCTATATTCCATGAGCTTTTACATCCTTGATCAACTATTTCTGTATGTGCATCAAGTCTCTGTTTTTTACAAAACTGACTCCCTTCTCCCACGCCTTTATTTACTCAAGAGTTACAGGAAGCACTTTTTAGTGTATGTCCTTCTCTATTTGTGTTGGTCCATTTTTTTCTGAACAGTTGCCATACGATGGTGCAGTGCTTAGATTTTGCATTAATCCTTTGAATGATTAGAGCTTACATTCATCCCTTTTGGTTGTTCTTTTAGTATTACTAGTACCTATCAGACATGCCCTGGTGCTGTTAGGTGCCCTGATTGCTGAATGTAATTGTGGATTAGAATGCTCCTCAAGTTGTAGTAGCGTGCTTATTTATACTCGCATTTTTTCACACCTTCGCTATCGATCTATTTTGGACATTTGTCCATGTATAAATCATTTGGCATTTCTAGTAATCTCATTTATGTACTCATCTTGCATTTCTTCTCATGTTTGGCCTTCTCTGCCAGGTATTCGGATGCCGCAACATTCTTTTTAAGACTTGGTTCAGCTGCTGATAAGTGCAATGCTGTCAACAGCCAATGCAAGGTACAGTACTATTTACACTGGGATGTGCTTAATTGTTCAGAGAATCTGTAGTTATTATACAAGGTAGAAAGATTATGCAATGAAAACTGAGAAGTTTCTTAACAAATAATAGCATACTAACTGATCTTTGAAGTTCATCCCTAATAAAATATTCATGTGCAAGATGGAAAAATATATTAGATCTTGCTTGTTCAGGTAAGCAGTACCATGATTTGAACGGCAAGCATGTTTTATTCCAAACTTGTTTCATGTATGCAGGGTTATCTGAGTGCAATCATTATCTACCTTTACGCACATGATTTTCAACAAGCTCAGAAATGCTACAATGACTGCTCAGAGTAAGTTGTACATTGCTGGTAGTTAGTTTCACTGATGAAAATTGGTATTTGTGCACTGGCATGTAATATTTTGTGCTTTGTTTGATTGCATCAAATCATGACGCGCAGAAAGATTTACCATATTTATTTCCTCTTCTGCTACATTGCAGGGTTCAAGCCTTCCTTAATAGCGACCAGAATCGATGTGCAATGAAACTGTTGTCTGCTTATGAGGAAGGGGATGCTGAAGAAATCAAACGCGCTGCTCAATCAAGTGCCATCAATCACCTCGACCATGTGGTATGTGTTTTGATTTTCTTATTAAAAGGCCATAGATTGCTGATCTATATCAGCGATGGTTCATTCTTTTTCTGAAGTTGTACACTGTCTATATTAGAACCTAGGTGCAGCTGCACCAAATTAATGGAATATTGATATGTGAGAGGAGAGAGATGACTCGTATCTCATTATTTTACTAGTATTCTCGAATCTCAAGAACTTCTAGTGAATACAAGCGGTGGTGCAGCTCCACCATGGTTGAGAAAAACTTATCTCTGTTAGAAGATGTCCTCTGATGGTGCATGTGCATAAAAGGGTGAACTAGGAACAGAGGCATCATAGGTCAAACATGTTATTTAAAATGTACCTTTTAATTAACATGTAAGCTTTAGATTCTACCGATGCTATCTTGCTATATTGAGTGCTTCATTGTGATCTCATCAGCCATGAAATAAATTTCATGCAAAGTAACTCTATTGCATTAGCTATCGACTTACTATAAGACCATTGATCGTTCCACCTGCTAGAATTTAGTTTGTATTGCATCTGATATAATTCCTCCCTGGTTGTTTATTTGCTTCTTTAGTACTTGCCTTCACTCGGATTTACTATGAACCATCGCTCCAGGTAATTCGGCTTGCAAGGAAACTCCCGACGGGTGATCTGCAGGCCATCAAGAAAGGTGACGACGGGGATTCCTTGGACGAGGATGACTTAACTTGATCGCAAACTATCCGGGTAAGATGCAGAGAAAACAATCCAATGAGAGTGACTCAAAATATGCCATCGCTGAACAGGAACAGTTGTGAAAACAAATATACATGAATTACATTGCACAGACTTGGTAGGCGTCATCTGTATCATGGAATTTACCTTGCTTAATTCTGCCGCTGGATCTGTGCACATATACCCTACTTATGTACTGGCGGTCGTTTGTTGTGGTTGAGAATTGTAATATTATTTTTGGTTGATTACCTTGTCCACGCTTTATGGTCTGCATATACCAGCATGATGTACAAATATAAACGAATTCCACAACTCTGTACTTGGTTCGTTGTTAATGAAGTTACATAACACACCATAATGTGATCACACCAGCACGACATACCTAACAACCGGCCAGTACTTGGGCAATCTGTTGATATGTCTATCCGCAAAGGCGATCACTGTGATAAAATTACATTGACGATGCATCCAACACATCAACGAACTGCGAAAACACTAACTCATAAACTTATATAAAAACGGAGGGCAGTTGATACAGATCAAGGCAACATTGACATCAGCGAAATGCCGATGTTTTACCACCTAGAAGCTCGATGCTATCAGGATACCATGTCACATAACTAGCTAGAAGTCTAAGCCACAAGTTGAGCTGCAGCCGCAGCCTGCAAGCAAGCACATGTATGGTCATGGAGACTTGTGGGTGGATTCGCGAGCAGGAGGGATCCCAGGACCAACGGGCGGGAGGAGCGGGACGACCAGAGCAACAGGTGGCAGCGGAAGGTTTGGTAGCAGACCAGGCGGGAGCAGCGGCAACGACACCGGAGCCTTCACCTCTCCGGCGCCGCCAGCAGCACGGCGTGCGGTTGCACGACGTCCGTTCTCTTTCAGCTCTCTCCCGTCGCAGGACGCGAGCAGGAGGAGCGCCGCTAGTAGCAGGAGCGCAAGAGAGCGAGACGCTTGGCCATTGCTGCCGCTGAGACTCGTGGTGATATATGGAGATGTATGCTTCTACTGTTTGCATGAGCTTAGGCTTATGCTTGTTGCCTTTTCTGCGCGAGTTGCAGGGGTGCCGTGCCTGGGCGTGGAGCGGCGAGCTGGGTAACAGGTGTGGTCAGGAGAGGAGGATAGGTGGCGGCGTGAGGTGAAGGCGCGCTGTGGTACGCGGTGGCCGTCTGCACGATATGCATGGGGGCGTGCGGTGCGGGCTCCTCGTCTTCCTCACGGTCACGGGCGGGGAGCGAGGCGTGGCGGCATGTGCAATGGGGCTGACGGCTCCGTTTGTCCGTGGCGAGGTGCAGCGCAACCCCAAGGAGAATGGCCAGGGAAAGCACGGGACCCAGCGGTACGTGTTGGTGGCGGGCGATCGCCATCGCCACCCGGGCTGCTACGCGGCCACTTCCACGGTTCCAGCCGCCTGCCGCCTGCATGCGGTTGCCCGTGGCGCCCCGGCTCGATAGACCTCGCTCGCCCGCTTTCGGCACGCTCAACAACCGCGTGCGCGCGAATGCATCCGGCACCTCAGAGATGGTCACACCACGTCCGGCCTTACGAAGTAGTAGTAGCAATTTTCGGTGCAACCTTTTGAGCGCGAGAAGGTTAGCATGGTACGTGGTTGCATATGGGACAACACTGCGATGCTGCAGGCATATCGATACTGACCTTTAGTTCTTTTAATATAAATAAGCTAAATAAGGAAGCTAAACAAAATCCGACCTTAGCTCAGTTGGTAGAGCGGAGGACTGTAGTGTTCGCAGATAAAATCCTTAGGTCGCTGGTTCGAATCCGGCAGGTCGGACGTATTTTTTTGCCCTTTTTGTAGTGTAGCACATTGGGTGCCGGTGCGCGCGCCTCCGTGCTACGAGCTCGCGTTCGCGGTTAATTGCTCTGCGCACTTGCCCTTTTTCGTTGTTCTAAGGTCGTGAAGGATCCACTCTACAGTTGCGCAATCGATTTGGAAGGGATGGACGCCTCTTAAGTGCAAAGTCTTTACATTCTTGGCAGTACGCGATCAATGCTGGACAGCTACCCACTATGTGGTCAAGCAGACGAATCAATCTCTCACCTCCTCACAAGCTGCGTTTTTTCTAGGCAAGTTTGGCATGCCGTCTTGTCCAAGTTCAACATGCAGGCCACAACTCCGCAACCAGACGGTCGGTTTAGGGATTAGTTCGAGGCTGCAGCTGAGTGCACCGGGGATCAAAGGATGAAAGGTGCGAGATCGGTAATTCTCTTAACGCTCTGGAGCATTTGAAAACTGTGCAATGATTGTGTCTTCAATGTAGCTACTCCGCGCGGCCCTTCCTTGGTGGATGACATCCTTCGCGAAGCTAGCTGCCCGATGTAAGCCAAGGCCAAATGTCTTAGGAGGCTGCCGCAGCATGCCAGGCCGCCTGACGGTCCTTAGCGTCTGTAGGCTCCCTTTTATATCCTGAGCCTTTAGTTCTCTAGTTCTTCTCTCGTTTTGTTTTTGGTATTGTTCTTGTTTTTATTTTGGTTTGTTGTCAAGACTTTGGCTTGCAGATTCTGTACTCCTGTTCCCTACTGTTCTTTTGGACGTGTTCCCTAGTGTTCTTTTGGCATCTTCTTGTTACTTTTTTTTATTTTAAGGCAAGCATCTTCTTCTTCTTTTCCTTTTGGAGATTACTTAACAGTACAGTTGACTCACTACCCACGGCCTAGCGGTGTCTGCTGCCTCTGCTGGTGCGCCCGCCTCCCGTTTACGAGCTCGCGTTCGAGGCTACTTGCGTCGCGCCTGCGCTTGGCCGTGGCGGTGCGCTCCACAGCCATGCACGCATATATGCCGGCGCCGGCGCCGGCACCGCGCGCGCGTCGTCCTCAGCAATCGCTGTCCACACCGCGTCCTACGCTATACTGCCGTCCGTGTGTATCGACAAAGATTCGTCCCAACAAATGTCGCCGAGAAATTACATCCAAATCCAGGCATCCACTCTTCCAGCACCAACTACTCCACTAGAACAAGACACAATCACACAACTGCCTTAGTTTACTCAAAAAATAATAATCATACAACTGCCTTATGAGTTATGACATCGTCACCAGCCAGGAAGCTGCCTCCCGTTCGTGCGAACTGTCACAAGTGGGAGAAGTACTGCTGTTTTCTGCAGGTTTTTCTCGGATGTTACGTGACAAAAGATATGGGCCACATATATATCGATCTGAAGGTTTTCCAATCAAAGTCTCGAGTGGTCGTAGCAATGCAGCAGTTCTCTGAAGATTCTGAGAAACTCGAAAAGCAGTAGCACTTTCTTCCTGCCTGGCGAATTGAAGGGAGAAGCTGTGAGACTTTCTTAAACAAATCGAAGCAGATCCATCTGAAGCTAGTCCGTGCCACTGAAACCCGTCCCCACACCACATGATTCCTCAATTAAACACAACCAAAAATGGATTTGACTAGTCCTGTCAGCGCTTGCCAAAAATCTGGACAAGGAGAGCAGAGTTCAGAATCAAACGTCGTCCTTTGCGATGTAAACGAGTGAATGGCACTTAATTATTGTAGTCACCTAATGGAAACATGCCAAAAGTACTTGGACAGGCGAGCTTTGCAACTAAACAACAACTGCACGAGCTAGAGTGCCCATTATTTCTTCTCCGCCAGTTTATGGAGCTTCCTGTCCGGAGGTTAAAAACCACGTTATTCGTCTATGTCTGCATAAAATTGTGGTTGCGTGAATCCATCGATGCAGAAGCTGGGGTGCCATCTTCATTTCTAAAAGAACTTCTCTCCCTTTGCAGTTTCACATTTTTACATTGATGTCTGTCTGTTGTAATACGCGATAACAAGAATAACCAAAAACGAGATGGTGTGTGATGGATCGGTTTCTTTCTATTATAATAAATCATAAACCTCAAAAGTCAAATTGAGAGGAAAATCAAAAGATAAATTTGTATATGCACCGGAAGTATCAGAGAAGCATCGATCTGATCTGCGTTTTTCCCAGATAATTCCCAGGAGAAATGACTAAATTTCCGGCCAATTCCTTGTACACACCACTCCTTCCTAACCACACGGGCTAACCGGTATAGCATAAAAGACCCGGAGGCGCCGACACAAGGCATCACTTCTCTAACCGCAGCTGCCGGCGAGCAGCTAGTGCGTACTTTCCGTCCGCCGAGCCATGCGTCCGCCGGGCCTCCGTCGCGCCCCAGCGGACGCCGCCGGGCGCTTCGCCTTCGCCCGCGTGGGGCTAGCCGTCGTGGTCTCCGCGGCGTCGTTCCTCCTCGACAACACCACCGGCGGCGGGACGGTGACGGACCCTGCCGGCAACGAATGGCAGCTCCTCATGGCCTTCGCGCTCCTGGCCGCCGGCTCGCTCTGCCTCATGCGCGGCATGCGGCTCCGCGACGGCGACGCGCGGCGGCCGCCGGCAATACTACTCGCGCCGCCCTGGAACGCCGGGGAGCGCCTGCTGCTGTTGCTGCTCCTCCTCCACTGCCCGTTTCTCGAAGCCTGGTAAGAGTTGATCTGATGATGCATGGAGCCTGAACTACTTGGCGAACGTCTCTCTCGTGTGGCGTGTCTGCACGTGATTTAGTCGCTGACAGGTGGGCCCGGTAGCTTTTTATTCTTTCTCTTCCCCCTTTTTTTTGGGAGATTTCCTTACTTTATTTTCTTTCTGAGGATTTCTACTCGCCGATATGTATTCAAACGGTGGATCAGTCACTTGTACTCTGTAACATATTTTTACAAGTGACACCGTAAGTCTTCAAGGAAATGCATAGCGTTACCATTCCAGAAAGTGCATTGGCTTCTTTGATCTTCAGTGTACATGCCACTTGACACAAGAAATTTAACTACTCAACATGCCAGAAGAATGCTTGTGTAGGATCGAAATAAGGAACAATCATCTACTTACTTATATCATTTCATCCACCACCGTGAAGGTTCATACATAAGATCGATCTAGCTTTGTCTACAACACAAATTGTATTTTGTGTTATTATACCATGCCTCAGCCAGCACATAACGAAATTAATGAAAATGTCAACAACGGAAAAAAAAACCTATATATGATTCTAAGACAGGGATAGGGAGGCCATTCTCATTCTCTGTATTTCTTCCAAGTGCTGCAAAAAATCAGTACTCTTCTTTCTGTGGCTGTCTGCTACATGTCTATGGTGAAGAACCAGTTTCCTGAAGGCTATATGACTGCACACATGGACCCATGAATCTGCGCAGGAAAACTTTGATGAATCTGAACCTACTGAGCACTGAATCAGGCTGATCCATATCCGCCTGGGTGTGTCTTCTGCCATTTCCATGCAGTCGCAAGGCTTTCGCGAAGATCCGTGTGACGAGCTGTCCAGTTCAGCTCGTCACGGATTTTGGACGGGTCACTGTAAACTTCAGCATAGTCTCCCGGTCTCCGGTTAAGGAATGCAACCTTGATGGTAGCTCCTGTTGCCTGCTTGCATGCTTCTACAAACTCCTTCACTGACCTACCTGATAAAATATGAACAGAATAAAATGTTGAGAAACAAGGAAATATATGATCTTAAATAAAATAGAGTATTATTGTGCATTTGTTGATGTGATTATTGATCTTTCAACAACCTTGCCCTGTGCCAACATTGTAGATTCCAACTTTTCCAGGCTCAGCTTTACCAAGAGCTTTAACATGAGCATCAACAAGATCCGTGACATCTATGTAGTCTCTTATGCAAGTTCCATCAGCAGTAGGGTAGTCGGTGCCTCGAACCTGGTGGGGAAAGATAGAAAGCCATATATCGTAATTATTTTGTCATGTCAAATTGATGTATACTAAAATGAGCATGTAGGGTACCTTTAGCCCTGGAATGATTCCTGATGCTGCATCAAAACAAGCACCAGAAATCCTTCCATGCTCACGCAACTCTGGCCTTGGAGCTTCCCCAAGCAGTCCCTCTGGGTCTGATCCAATCACATTGAAGTATCTAATTCAAAAGAAATGAGAAGTGAGTTTTCTCTATGAATTATATTCTTGTAGTCTTGCAAGGAGAGACAAACCTTAAGATCATGACAGCCATGTTCGATCGCTTTGAGAAATCTAAAATGATGTCCTCTGACATCTTCTTTGCCTTTCCATATGGATTGATAGGATTCTGCATTGGTACACAGATTATTTAGTATGAAATCATTAACTGGCAGTAAAATTTCTAAAAAGAAAAGCTCATGCACCAAGGAGCCAACCTGAGGAGTTACTTCTGTAATAGGCATTGTGTCAGGTTCACCATATGTTGCACAAGTACTCGAGTAAATCAGAGTTTTTACATTATGTGCTGCCATTGCCTCAAGAACTGTCAACGTATTTGATGTTATGTTGTGGTAGTACCTGTTATATCAGTTGTCAGTGTTAGCGTACAATACTTGAACATGAGCTATCAAGGACAAAAATGGATTGGCTGTATACTTAATTTTTCATTTAACGCTATAATAGGAATATCGATTGCCATAATAGGCATATAAATTTCGCATACATAGCTGTGCTATTCTACACGCTGCTGTAGAATAGCTTATTCTATGCCCCCTAGTTTTATGACATTATGTATAGTGATTTACGATCACACAAACTTACATTTTTACTATCTGCCACTGTAGTAAATCACTGTAGAAAGTAAAATTAGGGGGCATAGAATAAGCTATTCTACAGCACCGTGTAGAATAGCGCAGCAATACAAGGACACTGACATATCAGATGCCTAAATTAAACATTGTACCTGAGTGGCTCCATTGTGCTCTCACCAACATAAGCAACAGCAGCAAAGTGCATAACAGCATCGAATGCATTCTCCGAAAACATTTTGTTCACCTGATACCGGTTAAGTGTAAAACAGATCTCACCAATGCATAAATTTAGGAAAAATAACTATAGTGGTCAAATTTAATTTTGTAAGGACAAAGGATACAGCTTTTGCATCGCCTAAATCAGTGTATATAAATTGAAGCCTCCCAGGCTCTGGAAATAACCGTTGAAGAACTCTGACAGCTCCCATGTTCCCTCTAGAAAGGTTATCCTGTGAATATCAGATGGCAGAAGTTGCTATCATTACCAAAGTTCTTAAAGTTAGGAATAAAAGCATGAATTACAAATAAGAAATTTACCACAATGGTAACTCGGTAATTGTCCCTAAGGAGACGAAGAGTAGCATGTGAGCCAATGTATCCAGCACCTCCTGTCACCAACACATGAATCACCCCAGTTTCATGGCGAGAGAACTGCAGGACATGTCAATGCATCAAGAAAAAGCCTCCAGCTTGGAAGAGTGAAATTGCAAAAGTAAACAACGGTAAACTACTAGATTGGATGGCAATCTCAAATGCTTCTAGAAAATTGCTTGCCTCTGATGGAATCATGAGTATACTTTATTTAAAACTGATGATGCATCAAAGTATTGGGAAAACAACATTAGCACAAAAGAGACTGAACATTCAACAGTGTACTCATAAAATTAGATGGCAGATTACATGTTTTTTCTAATTGCCTTACTGGTACCTTTGTCATGGAATCAATACATTAATGTTCCATGTGGAACTTGAATGATAAAATTAAATCAAGCCTGAAAGAAGGAATCAGGACAATGCCAACTCATCAGCAAGTGACGGTGACATGGGCCGGTTGTTGAGAGAGTTAGCACATACCACACTAGTACTGCTGAAACCAGGAGACTGTTTCAATACAATTATGCACATGACAGTGAGGGCAGCAGCCACAGCGACCTTTCCCATGAAATTAGGCTTGCGTCTTGCATCGCCGAAGTCCATACCTGCCAAAGTGACGGGAGAATTAGAAGTAAGGGCCAGCAATGTCATAATGTGCGGGACTCAACTATGGTTTTGCAAACCAGAAAATCCAGTAAATTCTACTGGTATACACGTTTATAGGTTTTAGTAATTTCGAATGGTACACGTACTGTAGAAGCTAAATTACATGATCAGACACTCTTATATAATTAAATGTGTGTACAACATTTGACCCATGGACACCTTCGTGTTGCATCAACTATCATGATCAAATATTCTGGTATATATTCAATCAAATAACGTTTCCTGATTGTGACCAGATCAAGAAAATTGAGCGCAAAAAAAAAGGGTAGCATAAACTGAGGAAGAAATCGATGTACCTGATAAGATCCAAGACCTAGTGGTCCTAGCTTGGCTTCTGCTCCTGGGGCTTGTTGGCATGTGAGGTCGGCTTCCACGGAAGAAACCAACAAGAACTCAACTTTCTCTCGTCCTCCTACCTACGAATCTGTAGTTGCAACTTGCACATGGTTATTTGCAATTTAAGAACACAACCGAAACATCGCGAAACTTGCTCCAAGAAGAAAACTGTGCCAGCTAAAAGAACCACCTGCAACTTGCTCACGAAAGAAATCAAAAGGAAAAGAAGACAAGAAACAGGGAGACGCAAGGACCGAGCCTGAGACCTCTCGCAAGAACTCAAATCCTTGACCAAAGGAACTAAAAAATAAGGCATAGGAGCTGAGGCAAGAAACCCACCTTACGAGCAGATCGGCGCGGCCAGACTTCCCCGGCGATTTGGGAGCAGCGCGAGATCGGTATGCGCCTCAATTGTCCAAGATGAGATGGGGGGTAGAAGAGGAGGAGCAAGTCGTCGGGGTATTTCTATGACCAAGTCATAATAAGCTTGCGCCGATTTATAGGAACTTTTCATGTATAGCTGGCTGGATTTTTTTTTAATATATGGCTCATTTAGTTGTAGGCCCATCGTGCAAATACAATCTTGTTTTTAGAACCAAATGACTATTTGTTTACTTTATTTCAGATAATGAACAGGCAAGAGCCTCCCGACCTCTATATTCTCGTACACATGTAACTATAATTAATTGTAAAAGATATTAAGTATCAGAGCCAAACAAGTCAATTTACAAAGATGATAAAATAAGATTGTTATTCTAAGGTCCCTCTCAGTACACAGGTGCTTAGAGCAAGTGCTTAGTGCATGAGAGGTTTAGGAACTAAATTTCTTAATGTATAGGTGTTTAGTTTGTTGTAGCTAAGCTTACTTTAATTAATTAGTTGTAGAATCTTCTGTGGACATTTAATTGGCAGTAAGGGGAAAAGAAAGATGACAGAGGTTAGGAGATCCGCACGGGATCTAAAATACCTAGGGCCTTGTGCCTGGCACTGTTTCTTCCTGGAGACATCAAAACTATCTCTCTCCTTCTTAATTACCCCACCACATCATCTTCTTGCCTATGTGGCATGTCTTAGCACCAGTCCAAATTGGAGCATTGGGAGGGGCCTAAGGCCAACATATGCGAAAGCACCAGTTACCGACCTCATGACAGACTTTTTTTTTCAACATCCATCACAGTCCTATCGCTAAGGTCCAAAATGTTCGTCGGCCTGACGGCACAGCAACCATTCGAGAGATCGGTACTCTAAGGCAATGTCTTCAAAAAGGGAAGCCACTTGTACGCTGATGTTGCCGAGTGCAACCAACATGTTGGACCTAGGAATTTTACCTTCGAAGCAGAGCTTCGAGACAACACCTTCAACAAGTGGACGATGCACGCACGTCAATGTAGCCTGATCTAGCCTGCTAAGGGCTAATCATGGGTTTCCCTAGGAGAAGAAGTCTCAAAACTCACACCGAATCCAATTGGAGAGGTTAGATTGACACTACTAGTGCTGCCATCCACCATCTCTACCGGCCGGCGCCTGCTCACAAGCGCTTCCCGCTAGCCGGCTCTTGACGCGACGAGGAAAGGGCTGCTCACGTTGGAGCCATAGGAAGTCCGCCGGCAGTAGGATGAGCATATCAATTCGTTGCACATGGTGCACCACCATTGGGGACCGTCGTCCTAGTATCTGAGGCTGCACTAGCCCATCCCCTTTGGGGATGAGCGAACGAAGCACGAACGCATCCCACTGCCCGGAGTGTGGCCGCCCATGCTAATAGGCATAGACCTTGTGAAACACCCAAGATGCCGCTACACACCACCTAAAGCTTCTCCTGGACCCATCGCCCGACCACCATGTTTGCCGTATGCCACTTGCTGGTAGCCTCCTTGATCCGGTTGCCCAAATCCAGAAGAGCCGCAGCATTTGGGCACATCTACCGAGAAAGGGAAGAAACTAAGAAGCCTCACTACCACTAGTGGCTAGCCGACGGCCTCCACCAGCGGCGGCAAGGGGAGATCGATGGAGATGGCAGCTAGGGTTTGGAGGTACTCGTTACTGCTCTAACCTTTCTGGTAGAATACCTAATGGTAATCCAACTATTTGTTGTTGTCTAACCATTTCATAATATTTGTCACGTGCACATATCTAAAAGGAAGAAGTGTATATTTCGTCCCTCAACTATTGGCTGAGTGTAGCTTTCGTCCCTCAACTAAAAAATGGGCTAAATTTATCTCTCAACTATTTAAACCGGGTAACTTACGTCAGTGAGACTGTTTATAAGCGGTTTTATGCTAAAAAAAAATCCAAAAAATTCAGAAAAATCAGGAAAATTCAAAAAAAATAGGAAAATTTTAAAAAAAATCAGAAAAATCAAAAAAATCAGGAAAATTCAAAAAAAATCAGGAAAATTTAAAAAAATCAGGAAAAATCAGAAAAATTCAGAAAAATCAGGAAATTCCAAAAAAATTCAGAAAAAAAATCCAAAATGATCAGGAAAATATAAAAAAATAATAAAATTTCAAAAAAAAATCAGAAAAAAGATAAAAATTCAAAAAAATCAGAACAAACTCGACACCAGTTACCACTCCAAGTCAGGCCAAAGCGCCGGACGAAAATTTGTAAAATCAGAAACAATCGTACTCGGGACCAAAACATCACTGGCTTCCCGGTGTCAATCATGACGACCACACCAGGACAGTGATAAAATCCTGATTTTTCTGATTTTTTCTGATTTTTTTAAAATTTTCATGATTTTTTTGAATTTTCCTGATTTTTCTGCATTTTTCTGAATTTTTTTTTGAATTGTTCTGAATTTTCCTGATTTTTCTGAATTTTTTTGAATTTTTCTTAATTTTTCTGATTTTTTTTACATTTTCCTGATTTTTCTGAATTTTCCTGATTTTTTTGAATTTTTTGATTTTTTTGGGCATAAAACCGCTTATAAACGGTCAAAATCGTCTCACTGACGTAAGTTACCCGGTTTAAATAGTTGAGGGATAAATTTAGCCCATTTTTTAGTTGAGGGACGAAAGCTACACTCGGCCAATAGTTGAGGGACGAAATATACACTTCTTCCTATCTAAAAAGACATAAAACTCAAGTAACCTTTGACGGAATTGGACCATGCTTGGCCATGTTAGATAGGCATACCATTCAATTTCACGGTCCATTCAATTTAATGCATGAGAGCAAGTACGGTCAAATTTTAACTAGTTTTGCGCTACTAAATATACGTGCAGGACAGACATCATGAAACATGGTAATAACAAACAACTACGCATTGAACTAGATGCTCCTCGTCGTTGGATCTCATTTTAAAAGGTCATCTCAATTCTCATCCCTCGAATAAGTGCAACAAACTCTGTACAAATCAGGCCAAACTGTTTTATCGTCATCAAATCATCGTGTGGGTAAAGTTAAAGAGAAAAACTAAGTTATGGTCTAGCTTTCCAACCGTATACCTTCCCAACCAATAGATAAAAGCATCCAACTGTTGATCTCCCTTATCGCTCTCTCACGAGCTGTTTTCATCCCCACGATTTTGTCTCGTCTCTCTAGTCTCTATGGGTGATGGCATCACCACTCCTAGACAGGTTTACTGTGCCCCTAGTTGCAGAGGGAAGTTGGTGCGGCGGTGGGTGAAACGATGAGACAAGACGGGGGGAGGAGACAAGAACGACGAATGAGGCGTGAGGAGTTGTGGCGACGACTATGGGGAAGGAGGACGAGAAAAGAGAGAACGATTTGAATGTTTGGCTATTACAGGCACTCTCGACGGTATAGAGCTCAAAAATTAAGCCAGATGGTCTACATGCACACCTCAAACTTATGTGTTGTTTTTATGAAAAATAAGAAAACCAAGGAACTTGTAGAAGTAACCACATGTTCTATTAATAAAGCAAGAAAAAAAAATCCAAATTCAAGCTAAGAGGACTTAAAACTAAACAATATGATGTATAACCACTCCGCCACCCAAGAGCTAGGCTCAGTTCCCTACCTCAGGCTCATGTTACTTCCCTGGAATCAAGTTCATTTGTTAGTGAAAACTGAAGTGTCTTGCAAACAATTAGAGTATCACGTTTAGTTGTAACAATCGTCAAGTGACAACTAAAGTGGAGTACTAGTTCTCTTTGTATGCTTCAATAGGCCTCAAGATAACAGACAACTTTGAGTATTTCCCAAATGACCAAATGGTTCTCAGTTGCGGGCAACATCTGTACAAAATGGCCTAGCTTAGCTCCGAGAAAGCCACAAAATTTGTTCAAGTCAAAGCTCCCCAATTCTCCATGTTGCTCTTGTGTTTGGAAGACGCTTTCCTTCCACACGGACTCCACGTGTGCCCTCACCGACCGCTCCATGGGTGCAAACATGTGCACTGCGACCTCCGACAAATCAGGTCTCACTGAACTCAAATCAGCTTAAGAATGCACTAAAAAAACAATTCAGTGACGAGTAATGAAACTCGTCAGTAATGAAACAATTGTGAATCAAATGTCAGTAATGAAACTCGTCGGAAGAAAAAATGTCCGTAATGAACAGGACAGATTTCGGTGATAGAGCAAGTAAGGAGGCACTGAATTGTCGTGGATTCAGATTGGCGCGTGAGTGAGAGGTGGTCAACACTTTTTGTGTGTGAGATTGAGATTTGTACCTAACCATTCCTACTTAAATAGACGTCTGCACTCGACCCGACCTCCCCCTCAATTCTTTTCCGCTTTTTCTTTTCTCCTGTTTGGTTCTGGGAATCTTCTGTGCACTTGCAACCAGATCGCATCTTCCTGCCTAACATTTGTAAATTACTCGTGTTAGCTTAGTATAATCGTTAGATTTTCGTCCGTTTGGGAGGCACGCATTTAAGGAGAAATTTGGTCAAACTCAATAGTGTTGCAAGTGCATGTCCACGAGGCAACTTGAGGTGCTCACCTGAGACGGGTGATTAATGCACTGCGATTAGGTTAATAGGAAATGCAGCAGCTGTCAGTCAGGTCGCCAGTCGTGTTCCAATGGCAGGAAGCTGAACGTGATGGCTAAAACAAAGTGAAAACAGACAGAACCTCACCTTTCCAGCACCAGTTCACTTCCAAGGACCTGTTTGCTTCTTCTTCTTGTTCTTTGATCATCCTTCTAACAAAACATCATCTTTCTCGACAGCAGGGATGCTCGTTGCTGAATGTAGTGACTCAAAATATCTTCCTGTCAGTGACTAACTTGTCGGCATGGTATGCTAAGCGCCAGGTTATCGACATGGATACAGTTCTCCTGCATATGCTCAGGACTCAGGTCGCCATAATGTCTCCGTGGAACTTTGTGCACTCGTGTTTGTGTACGCATGCGATGTACAGGCACGCTTGCGTCTACCTTATAATCGCAAAATAAAATCTCAGCCTGGAACAGGCAGATGGAAGTGGACACAGCAATGAGCATCTACACGTCGTTCTCGCATCTGCTGCTGCCCTCCACCTCTGTAAACCGGATAAGGTGACACGCCACATTCCCTAGCTCTCCGCTATCAGAGGCATACAAAAAATCATCTCGTCACCAAATTTACTTTCATCAGGTCAGTTTTGCAGGCCAGAAAAATGTATTGTACCAGAAACGTCCTGCAGGATGCAATTTGATTCTAGATTTCTAGTACAAGACAGTTGACTAATCATAGTTTAAACGGTCCAAGCATCCAAGAAAGACAGAGGCTCACATGAACTTTTTTAGTACACTGTACACATTAGTTGATCTTACTTAATGAGATCAGCTGAGAAAGTGACTCAGGACTACCAAGATCCTGATAAAGAATGCATTGACACATTTTGGATGAATTTCACCTGAAATCTGTCTTCTTCCCACGAAAAACTAAAGAAATTATGGAGGAGATGTTGTAATGTGGAGATCAAAATTGTTCTTCTCACATCTCTGTGACTGTAATTGGTGAACAAGCATAATCATTATACCTTTTACAGCACTGCAACGCAGACTCAAATATAGAATCTGGATTCGGCACCTTTGCACTGGAGAACTGCATGGATATGTATGCCATACCGAGACAATAAATTGCCTTCGAAAAAACACAATAAATCGCCAATTTCTTGCAATCATGTGCCAACTCGTGATTGTTTACTCCGCCTTGATCCTGACTCTCAAGCTCTTCTTTTGTTGTCTATCATGCTATACAACCATGCTGTGTCATTCAGTCGCTTCCCTACCGTACCAGATTATTTTCCTCATATAAGTAGACCCAATCAAAACAGGGAAAAAAAGAAATGCAATCAGGTATATCCTTATGAGTAATAATAATTTGAATATCTATATTCAGAGAGCTTAGAGGAGTTGCAAGTCCCCATCCTAAATGGTTACAGATCTACAATCAGAAAGATTCAACACCAACAGTTCTACAAAGCTAGAATGACGATCTCGCAAACTATCAGCAAAACCTGGGAAGAGAAGTATACCATTATTATTGCTAGTTAAACAATAAGACAGTGAAGGAGCGAGACAGAGATCTATTTAGGGACATTCTGTTCATTGAGAGAAATGTAACATTTGCAGCAAAAGCAATATCATGTTGTGCACTTGAAGGATATGAAAGGAGAAAAACTACCTCAACGCACGCATCTTGCGGTATATTTGACAGGTTTCCAGTAGCAGGCAAGTCCAGAGAAAATTATGAGAAGGCTGAAGTGAAGATAAGCTGCAAATGCACAAATATTGTCTTCAGATTTCGCATTTAAACAGGACAAATGATGGTTGTTTTTTGTAAGTTGTAACTAAAGGATCTAATGTCACAAGCTTACCAGAGAGAGCAAATTTCTTTGGTCAGCGTCAAATTGTCCAGATCTATATCAGGTTGATATCAGAGATAACACCACAAAAAGTTATGATAGGTATATTAATCAGTATAGAGGCAGTGGTAAACAGCTCTTGGTAATTCTGAGACCCAATATTCTCAATTTCCCATACAAGAAATATCTCACTTCAATATGCAAGTCCATGCAGAAAATCAAGCTGGCATTTATCCACTGGTTCCAGTAACAAAACAAGCTCTACATTCAGGTATATTATCAGGTCGACGAAATAACTGGCATGAAAACAGAATTTACCACATGTAAGTAAGAAGTTTTGTCCATGTGCCCATTCGAGGAACAAAACCCTGGTCCACCATTTGCATCAAGACAAGATGTGCATCATGTAAGCAGTTAACGCTACAGAGGCCATCAATTAGCAACTTGTACGATGAGAAACTAGGCCTCAGACCTTCTGCATTCATCATGTTAACAAGGTCCTTCGCCTCTACAAAATTTCTTGAGGCCACAAGGCCATCAAGAAGTACCTGATATGTCCCTGAATTAGGGTAGCAGCCTTCAGATGCCATGGACTTAAACAGATCAAATGCCACGGTCACACTTCCCTCTCTGCAGAGACCAGAGATCAGTATGTTGTAAACAACTGTATCTGCATCAATATCCTCCTTCAGCATTCTCTCAAACAGCTCAAATGCTTTATCTACCCGACCATTCTGGCAAAGGAAATGCATCAACGTCGAGTAGGTTGTCACATTAGGTAGACACTCTTGCTTCGGCATCTCATGCAACAGCGAAATTGCCTCATCAAATTTACCAAATTGGCACAGACCCTTGACAAGGATATTGAAGCAGCAGGTGTCCAGCGCCACGCCCAGCCTGGGCGCGCTCGCGTACACCTCATGGACGATCTCGTACTGCCGCTTGCACACAAGCATGTGAAGAACATAGTTGAACGTCTTCGTAGAAGGCCAGCAATTATACCCAGGCATCGCATACAGCGTCTCGATGGCTTTCTCAGGATGGTTGGCCACATTGCCATACATCTTGATCAGCCTGTAGAAGAACTCATCAGAGAACCTGAACCTCTCAACCCTTGCCCTGGCCAGCAGCTCCTCCACATCGCCGAACCTCCTGGCGCAGGCTAGCCGATCAATCATCAGGCTGTATATGGCCTCATTCGGCTTGTAGTCTCTCCGGGCACAAGCTTTCTTGAACACGCTGGTGATAAGACCGGCATCCCTCATGTTCGCAAAGATCTTGAGGACTTCGTTCGGGGCGAGCCAGTCCTTGTGATCCAATCGACCCATCCAGTAGCTGTCGTCGCACGCCGTGGAGCGCAGCCTCAGGAATGGAGGAGCCGCCCGGCTCGCTAGGGCTCTCGACATGCCGCTGCAATGAGGGAGGTGGGAATCAGATGGAGCGGGGCTGCTCGAGAACTGGGAGGCGAAAGGGAGGAGAAGAATCTTGGATTGGAGACTGGATGAACGGGAGCGTGTAGGGGAGGTGGGGATGCATAAGGCGTACCTTACGAGGAGGAGGACTCCGTTGGGGAGGTGTGGTGGCCGGCGGCGGCAGGGGAAGTAGAGGAGAGGCGAGGAGAAGCGGAGGCGCCGCTCGGCTCCGGCGGCGATGTGCCCGGACAGGACACAGGACTGGCATGCTGGGCTTTGGGCTCTTAACTTGAAAAGCCCAACTCTCATGATTGGATTACATTTATATATAATATTTATAT
Organism: Stipa capillata; assembly: GCA_019208055.1. NCBI lineage: Eukaryota > Viridiplantae > Streptophyta > Magnoliopsida > Poales > Poaceae > Stipa > Stipa capillata. Next base: position 214,582 of record JAGXJF010001156.1, read on the forward strand.
ATATATTCATATGTTTATGCGCGACCGCGTGGCCTAATGGATAAGGCGCTCGCCTCCGGAGCGGGAGATTCTGGGTTCGAGTCCCAGCGTGGTCGTTTTTTGTTTGGTATCCAATCTTCTTTGCTTTGGCTGGCTTGCGCCATCGGCCGTGAAATAAGGGACTTCAGCGGGAGAAAACGGTCTTTGTTTCTTCGCAAAATGTATATTTTTGTCTATTGTCCTGATTTAGTCCTATTTTTATTTTCAAACCCGTTTAAGCGCTTTTAACAAATAAGATCTTAAAGAGTGGTTTTATATGATATGACAGTCATATCATCAATTCTTTTAAATCATTCTCTATTGACTTTTTTAATTTTATGGTTAGTCTTCTTCTTTTCTTTGGTTCGTCTTGTTTATGGGTTGTGACATTAGCCGTGGAACAAGGGACTTCAACTAGGGACATGCGTTCAAGCGGCTGACGGACGGCCTTTTTTCTTCGCAAAGTGTCTAAGTTTCTAATTTCAAAACCGTTTAATTTAAATTAGATCTTAAGAGTGGTTCTAGGTGGTTTCAAAAATACGAAACCGTCTCTTTTCTTCTCCTTTCTTTCTCCTCATCCCAAATTCGGTATCAACGACTACAAAGAAAAGAAGATGCTTGCCATTGGATGACAACATCTACCTCCACGCGTCCATGCAGGCCTACCACCGATGATGAGCTCCATCTGCATGCCGACCCAATGTGAACATTGACACGGTCGTGGACAAGCAGTGAGTGGCCAGATCTGTGTCTTGCGGTAGGCAAAGGGGCTTCGTGGTTATGACATCTAGGTATTTTTCAGTGTATGACATGTGAGCCCTGATGTTCAATGGAGGATGATGTGGCAAACCTGATGATTTGTCTATCACATCACACAAAACCACCTGTAAAACCAGCCCTGGGTTCTTGATTTAAATGGTGTTAATAGTAGAGAGTGCAAATTAAATAGTATGATAGTTTGGGGTTATAATTGAACCATAATAGCTGAGGGACCAAAAATAAATTTTTTTCTTTTTCTTTTTTCTGCATGTGGACTGTTTATATTGTAAACTAACTTTTTGAATTTAACTGCAGAACTACCTCACAGATCATCACCTTTGACATTGCTCGCAACACTTTTAAACTACTATTGTACCAAAATGTCACTATTGTATCTATTTCACCTGTCGTAGACTCGTCTAAAATTGTATAGATCAATTTCTTCACTACATTGTGTGTTTGGCTCACCACAATTTGGAAGAAAAATATGGCAAGGCTCGGCTATCAACTAAGCATGCCCTAGATGTGGCATGATGTGCCATGTTGGTGCAAGATTAGAAGAACACAGCTGTGGCAAAAAAACTTTCACTAGTACAAAAAAGCTTATCCGAGACGGTTGAAATATCCGAGGTGGTTATCGTCTCTGCCTCCAAATAGTGGTCACAGATATGTGACACATATCGAAGACGATTATGCAACCGCCTCGGATAAGGCCATGTACAATGCAGGGCGCTTATAGCCCAGTGCTTAAAAAGAGAGAGTAGCATTGTGTCCCAAAAAAATATGTGACTTACAATGCAGAGTGCTTCATATGGGTGTTTAAGTTGCTTTAATATTCATGTAGCACCTACTCTAGTACCTGTTGTCTCCAATGCAGCGCTGCATTGTGTGGAGTACTATTTGTGCTTCTTAGAGTACTATTTACTAGGCACCGGTTGAAGCACCTGTCACCTGTGTCACCCTAAGCACCAGCGTAGCACCGGGTGCTTAACTTTGCTTCCGTCGCCCTTCCTAAGTACCTGTCTAAACACCTCTCACAAAAAAAACTGAGGTTTTTCCTGAGGCACCTGTCTAAGCACCTGCATTGTACAGGGTCTAACGGATATCCGAGGTGGTTGCCATAAGATACCAGTCGTTTTAAAAAAAACCCTACCCGACAGTGCCGGATAGGGTTTCACTAAAACAGCTGTAACTTTTGCATAAGGTGTCCGTTTTGGCTCCACAACCACTTAAAATGAAGCTATTGACAAGACGCATCTGATAAACCTACAAGTCTTTAGGCTTGTACACGTTTTGATCTTTAAATTCACACTCTAAGACAGACTTTTGTCCCTCCGTTGAACTTCTTCACAAGGTCCAAATGCAATAATTTTTGTGGATTCTGAACCATGGAGGAGTAAAGTTGCTAGAAAAAATATGAGAAAAATTTTAAAAATAAAAATGTTAGGACTCTTTTAAAAATGAGTCAAAAAAGATACAAACTTGAGTCGGGAGGGCCTTCCTTACCTCGAATCCAAGCAAATCTCTCGTGTAGCCTCCGCCATGTTCCTACGAGGATGGTGACGTGAAGAGGAGATACTCCTTGTGGTGGATTTTGATGGGAAGGATGAGAGAAGGATGGAAAAGAGGGAGGAGAGGAGAGTGGAAAGGGAGAAGGGAGAAGAAGAAATTATGGATGTAGATTTGAGTGGAGAGATGCACTGAGGTGATGATTATATACCCCGCGGGATCCTAAAATTTCAGATTTTGAAATTTCGGAGTTAGCGGGATTCTGAAATTTTAGGTTTTGAACATATCTGAGGCGGTTATAAATACATAACCGCCTCGGATATGCACCTTATCCGAGGCGGTTGTATATTTATAACCGCCTCCGATATATATTCGAGGCGGTTGCGACATAACAACCGTCTCGGATGACTTTACAATCGGAGGCTGTTGCTCCCCAAGTCCTTATCAGAGGCGATTGAACTATGGTAACCGCCTCAGATATCAGTTATTGGAGGTGTTTTAGCCTAATCGCCTCGGATAAGGCGTCTCAGGTGAACGATTAATCGTTCTAGTGGTTGCGTGCTTGGTTTCTCATCCGGATTTTTACTGTGGGCAATATGTGTAAGTTAAAACTTCAAGCTAACACACACGAGCCTGGGTGCTATTGGAGTTTCCGTTCCAACATATCTGTGAGACTGCGACACCTTCTCTCGCTGCACAGCCGCCACACTCATCTTGGACAACGTACTTGAAAGTCAAAATCTTATGCATGATATCGAGGATAAGCACTGCAAAATGGCCCATGACCTAATAGCTAGCATTATTCACCGTATTGTACCGGACAGTGCTCCTATGCATGCTTACGTTCGAATGGAATTTTCAGTAAGAAAAAAGTATCACTTGTTGGCACAGAGATTGTATCCAACGTGCGCCACAAGTGGAGCTCATGGAAAACCTATGTTAGTGGATGCATGTTACAAACTAAAAATTATAAACATCCATTATCTTTCCCAAGTTTTCCACCCATAATGGTGCATGTATTAAACAATGGATATTAGACACGTGATTACTCTGTATAAACAAACAGTTAGTGGGGCTGTAACAAGTGCAAATTATATCCTACGTAAGCTAGCTAGCAAGGTCGTAGTATTGTGGATGCCTACTCAAACTACACGCAGAGAATAAATGAGTGATTGATAGTGTACCATGTTGCTAGAGCATGCAACTAGCCCACTACTCGCGGCTACCTTTATGCCTGTATAAATTGGTACGTTGCTACGTGCTTGCAGCGTACAATTAGCTAGCTCAAACACTGAACTCACGCACATTATTACGTCTTGTTTGGGAAGGGAACCCATGGCTTCCCGTGCCTTTGCTGCACTACTTGCCGTGGTAGTCGTACTTGTAGTTTGCTCTCCGGTGCCTCGTGTTCGGGCCACTGATCCGGGCCCTCTCCAGGACTTCTGCGTTGCTGATAATCGCAGCCTTGGTATATATATATAAACTCATCTCGTTGATATATTCTTGCTAATTAGCAGGGGATGTATAAGATGCTAATTGGGGATTTGGGGTACACAGTTAGTCATACCTACATGGATATATACGAAGGCTCATGAGTTATACTATGTCATTTTTTAAAGACTAGTAATCGTGCACGTGCAATGCACGTCTTGACTAACATAATTTAAACGTCAAAAATATATTTTAACATTTATAAACATAGTTTTCTATTTATACATGTATTCTATCGAAAATGATGTTCAGTGGTTAAAAGAACTTACGAATGAAGATGGTACAAAAAGTTATTCTCGTTCAATCTATCTTTCGGATCGCGGATTGTTCTGGACTACACTGGCGAGGAGGACACGTCGTCGATGTTGAGGTCGGCGAGCAACGCGTCAATCTCGTAGACATGGCACAACTTCGGCTAACGCGTGAGCTGCTTCGGCTAGCGGTGGTGGTGGGGCCATGCAAGGAGGAGGAGATTGTTGGCGGCGGCGGCGGCCGCGTGCCCTTCGTGACACGGCTGCGTGTGCAAGGTGGAGGCCCTCGCGGGGGAGGCTGGTGTGGAGGAGAACGCGGCAGAGATCTTCGGGTGGTAGTGGAATGCAGCGTGATCCTCGATGGCGCCGCGGCGTCGAACGATCACGGCAGGGTAGCGCTTGGCGGTGGCAGGTGCCGACGGCGGGAGGAAATGGGGCAGCGGTGGTGCAGAAAAGGGCGGCAGCGGGAGGAGATGGTCCCGCCCATGTGTTCTGGTGTCACGCATCCTGCACGCCTTTGCCGCTGTCGGGACTCGCCAGCTTTTTGTCAACAACCGTGTCACTTGTAGAGTGAAAGAGACGGTGATGCACGAGCGATGCGCTAAGAGGGTGGCGAGAGGAAGGTGGAATCAAGGGAGGGCGGCATGGCTTGGATCAGCGTAGGGCGGGATTATGGCTTCGTCGGATGGTATAGCCAGACCATCTATATTGCATCACGTCGAAGGAGACAACGGCAGTGGTGCACAGGCACGGCCAAAGCGTGGCGTGGGCAGCGGCGGCCACGCGTGGTGCAGCGGCGGCCACGCGTGGTGCATTCGGGAGAGAGGGTGCTAAAGGGTATAGCAGTGATAATTATGGGTAATTGCTATCAACTTTAAGTAAGGACAATGGTGGGTAATTACTTTCATCTTTAAGTGAATGGCATGATGGGTAATTTTTAGGTGACAGACTATCAAAGTAATATTAGCCATTGGATAATCATGATTTAACGGTGCAGATTGAGTCGGAGATAAGAGGGGAAAACTCTTCCTTTTATAAGGTAGTATATAAATTATAATTATGTAGTACAGCTTAGCGCAAATGTGCTTATCATTAAGATTGGATGCATGCTGCGCAATTCCATCTTTTATATGCTTAATTTCGTTCATGCATTAACTTGCAATGTACTGTGAATCCATGCATGCATGCATATGATGGGACGTGCTCAATCGTTTGGATTTGCGTTTATGTATATGCAGTGTTCGTGAATGGGTTCGTGTGCAAGAACCCGGACCTGGTGACGGCGAACGACTTCTTCTTGCACGGGCTGAACGTCCCCGGCAACACGATGAACCCGCAGGGTTTTATGGTGACGCCGGTGTCCGTGGTGCAGCTCCCCGGGCTCAACACCCTGGGCGTGTCCATGGCGCGCATCGACTACGCGCCCAACGGGCAGAACCCGCCGCACACGCACCCGCGCGCCACGGAGGTGCTGATCGTGATCATGGGCCAGCTCCTCGTCGGCTTTGTCACCTCCAACCCCAAAAACCAGCTCATCACCAAGCAGCTGATGGAGGGCGACGTGTTCGTGTTCCCGGAGGGGCTCATCCACTTCCAGCTCAACAACGGGCACGTTCCCGCCGTGGCCATCACCGGGTTCAGCAGCCAGAACCCCGGCGTCATCACCATCGCCAACGCCGTCTTCGCGTCCAAGCCGCCCATCAACGACGACATCCTCGCCAAGGCTTTCATGATCGAGAAGGACCAGGTCCACTGGATCCAGGCCAAGCTCGCCGCGCCGCCGGCCGCCGGAGGCATGGGCGGTGGTGATGGTGGCAACATGTCCAGTGGTGGTGGCGGCGGCATGTACGGTGGTGGTGGTGGTGGTGGCAACATGTCCAGTGGTGGTGGCGGCGGCATGTACGGTGGTGGTGGTGGTGGCGGCGGCTATCCCGGGATGCGCAAGCCCTAAGGCCGGCTATCCGCTATCATAATTTAAGATCGATCGACCCTTCCGGCCGTCGATCAAGTCGTCACCTATAAATATACGTATACAATGATCACTTGCTCGTAAACAAAACATCAAGCCATGCAGGTTGCTGTACGTTGTGGCATACGACGTACTGCGTGGTGTAGTAAGTTGATCGAGTGCTAGCTCGATCGTGTCGAATAAACAGTGGCGGAAGAAATTGCATCAGTGTACTAGCTAAATGCTGCCTCTATATGGATTAAAATAGAATGTCCCTGTTTCTTCAAAAACATCGGAGGTTCCAGCAGTAGCGCATCCAGAATTTTAAGTAAGAATGGATCAATTTAATATAAATATTTTTTAATGCCGTAAATATGACATACCAATATATAAGTATATAATTTACCAAGTACACAATACAAATTAATTAATAAAATCTTATGAACATATTAAAATCAACAAACAAAGTCTAAAATTAGCATAAAAAAAACTTATACTACTACTTGTTGGTCTTACGTCTTTTCATGGTCATAAAAGTCTCGATTATATCATCTTCATTCATTTTGAAGAAAATATCTCACAAAATGAATGTGACAGACTATCACTCATCATATTTCTTAATTTATTTTTGACTAAACTCATTGCAGAGAACAATCTTTCAACACTTACCGTCGCTACCGCTACAAAGATATGAATGCTTATTATATATATACGTGTGCCATAGATGAGAAGCATTGAGTATATACTGATCTCATGCCTTGAGACATTGCCATATATGAATGCTTTATGCATTGAGAACGAGAAGCATCATCATTTTTCATGAGTGCACAAGAAATACTAGTTTGATCTGTTGATTAGTGACTTAGTGTGCGAGGGCTTAAATGCTTGATTAGCACTGTTGATTAGTGTATAGACTACAGAGTACTAGTAGTATATATACCATTGATTAGTTCGATCTGTATGTCGCCGTCCGATCGTTGCCTGTGGGCTGCCAAGCGCGGTGCGTCCGCCGCCCGGCAACCGTGCGCGGTGCGCCGTCCGCCGTCCGCCGTCCGCCGTCGGGACTCGACAGTATCACGGGAAGCTGAGGCGCCGCAACCGACGCTCGGTTTTTTTGCGTTTCTTGTTTGATCGGGAACTTAGACTGGAAAGATTTAGAGAACGTGGGTGGCTTTTTTTTTAGCTATGAAATATGGGCTGTTTAGAAATTTTAGGGTGGGTCTCGCCCAACCCGTGCCACCCTCTGGGCCCGCCAGTGAGTTCCAGTGCACAAGCTATTTGTGTTGTCAGTAGTTGAGTACTTATAAACGTACTTCACCACCGCTGCGGCCGTGCCGTGCTAATGGTTAAGGCTCCCTTTCTTAGAGCTAGAGCTTATGTATAAACCAGTTGTAGGGATAAACTCCAGTTACCACTGTAGAGAGAAGCTCTAGATAACCAACTGTTTGTTTGTTAGGACTTAAGCAGTAGAAGTTTATGATATGAAAGGAAAGAACAAATATCTAAAGTACCCTTAGTCTAGTCCAGTCTAATATATACTGATATTGATATGGTTTAGCCAAAATACTTGAGCGAAAGGGCTCATAAGTTGCAAAATGCCACAACATCTGCAAAATGTTACCGTAAAGTCTTACGGATGGGAATAATATAAATCGTTTACTTAAGAAATACTCCCTTCGAAGTTCGAACCTAACCATGAGTAGTTCTAGAATATATGACAATCAAATACTTTTAGGTTTTATCTTTACTATCTATAAAATTGAAGTTGGTGGTGTTGGTGATGGTAGGTCGTCCTCCCGCGGACCGTTTGATTGCTCATCAACGGTCAATATTTAGGCGGTGGCAATTTTGTAATATTAGATCACATCCAACAACCAATCTCAGCTATAACCACCCGATCTTATCTATGCTCAATCTTATCTATCCATACATGACAAACAATCACAGCTCAATCTTATCTTAAATAACAACACTAACAAATATATGTTAGATATAACCACTTAATCTTATCTATAAGTAATCTTATCTTAAATAATAACACTAACAAATATTTATTAGGTAGAGTAACAACACTAACAATAGTTATGATTGATATATCTAACAAACAAACAACTATTTGTTATTGTTGTTGGAGAATGCACGCACATAACGGTAGAGCGACGGGAATTGGATCAAGACAACGGCAGAGCGAAGAAACGACAAAGTTAGAGGCAAAGTTGAGGTGATCACGAAGAGAGAGGAAGGGAGAAATATTTGTGAACGCCAGAGAGGAAAAGAAGTGAGAGAAAGACACCAGTGATTATTGTGAAAAAGAGCACCCGTGTCACTTTTAACACACATGTGCACAAAATAGAGAGATCATTTTATCAATATTTTTAGACATCTCTCTTTTGTCCTGTTGCAACGTACGGGTACCTTACTAGTTATTAATATAAATAAACTTTAAACTTACCAACATCAATAGCAACAAACTGATACTGCTAGATATCAATCAAGAAGATATCAATCATATCAACAAAGTGATGCAGAGAAGCAGCATGCTGCAAATCACCTTTTTCCAACAATGGCAAGAATCCATGCTTCCATTAAAGGAAACCAAACATTTAATTAAGGAAATCAATGGTATGTTCGACATCTTGTGTCCCCTGAACTCAGTAACAGGACCAACGATTGTTCTTTTAGCAAGGACAAGAACCATGGTCCCTTTGTTATTAATGGAAAATTTACCTAATTAGTCAATGTTAGACATGTACATTACTTCATGTTGTAACCTGACACGATCAGCTGTGCCTGACTCGGTCTTCCTCCGCATATCGGCACCACGATGCACGATGTGCACTACTGCCTCTCTGTAACTGCTCTACTCAGAGCTATATGTACTCTGTACTCAAACTAAATCAATTGAGCTGCCATTATCACTTGTTATCATGGTATCAGTTAGCAGTTAGATCCTCCTCTCTTTCACGATGAGCCAGGACGGCGATTCCGCCGCCGCGTCCGCCGTGGCAAACGCGACCGCCGGCGACACAACCCATCTAGGGCCTCTCGGCCATCTCCCTCCTCACTCAACTCTCCAATCCAATTTCCCCACCACCCTGTTAGCCCCTGCTACTCTTAGCGATACAATCATAGATGTTACCCCGTTTATCCCCATGATCTTGGATCTCCAGACACACAACTACTACCATTGGAGGCATCTCTTCATCGTTCACCTCGGGCGCTGCGGCCTCCGCAGCCACATCGACACCGGCGTCATGCCGGCCTTCGCCGATCCCAAGTGGGTCAAGGACGATTTTGTGGTGCTGCAGTGGATTTACACCTGGATCTCTTCGGAGCTCTTCGGACTTCTGCCCAAAGATGGGGCAACTGCGGCCGTCGTCTGGTCAGAGCTCCAACGCCTCTTCCAAGAGAATTGTGACTCCCACGTGCAGCATCTGGAGACCGAGATGCGCACCATCAAGCAGCGCGATGAGCCCATCGGCCAGTATTGCCAGCGGCTGAAGGCTATGGCGGATGAACTCCATGAGCTTGGCACCGCCGTCAACGACCACACCTTAATCACCTGTCTTCTTTCAGGCATTAGCGAGCGGTTTGACAAGGTGTCGTCTCTGATTCCGCTGCTTCGCCCTGTGCCTCCATTCTTCGAGGTGCGCTCCATGCTTCAGCGCGAGGAACACAACATGATTCGCAAGGGACAGCATCATCAGGCCTTCTACTCCGCCAATCGATCGAACTATTCCAGCAATCAAGGCTCTTCTTCGACTTCGACACAATAGGCGCCGCCGCCGTGTCCGCCGGGGGTCAGCCCGAACTACAAGGGCAAGAACCCCATCCCTGGCTATCAGCCCCGGCAATCAACAAATTCTGGCGCCGCTATGATGACATCCAGCGCCCCTGCTGCTCCGACGATACCATGGCACCCCCAGGCTGACCCCTGGATAGGACTGGTCCAGGCCTGGCCCTTTCCTTGGGCCGGCAGAGCTTCATATGGTGCCACTCCGTGGCAACCGCCGCCGCGTCCGTCGGGCGGCCCAGGATTGCTTGGCCGGCCTCTGCCCCAAGCCTACACAATGTCTGTGCCTCCTCATCAGCCGCCGTTTCGCGCATGCGCCCTTCGCGCACGCACCGTACGCACCGACGACACCAGCGGCACCTCTTCAGTACGCGCCAGCTCCACCAGCAATTTAGGCGCCGCCATCTGCTGCTCCTACACCACCAACGCCTAGCTGGGACCAGGCTGCCTTCGTCCACGCTATGAACAGCTTCACCAACAACAGCAGCGATGGAGGTTGGATACTCGACTCAGGGGCTTCGGCACACATGTCTGGATCATCTGGTATGCTGTCATCTGTTCAATCCACACATTCTATTCCTCCCATTACTGTCGGAAATGGCTCCACTTTATCTGTTACTCATCTTGGCCAATCCCTAATTCATTCTTCTCGTAAACCTTTATTTCTTCGTAACATTCTTGTTGCTCCATCTCTAGTTCAGAACCTTATTTCTGTTCGCCAATTTACAACTGACAACAATGTTAGTGTTGAATTTGACCCTTTCGGCCTTTCTGTGAAGGACCTAGCAACCCAGGCAGTGCTCGTGCGGCACAATAGTCTCGGCGACCTTTATCCATTCCCAGGTGTCACGCCAGTACATTCAGCCACATCTTCATCCGCCTTTGTAGCTAGTGTTAGCCTTTGGCATCGTCGATTAGGCCATCCTAGCTCAAACATTGTATCTAGTTTACTTCAGCAATTTGATATTCCTAGTAGAAAAGACACTCATGCGACCGAGCTCTGCGAAGCCTGTCAAAGAGGAAAACATGTACGGTTACCATTTTAGTTATCAATGAAATCCACCTCTGCTCCTTTTGAACTTTTACATTGTGACCTGTGGACATCACCTATCATCAGCATTTCTGGACCTTGGTGATTCTTGATGACCATACCCACTACCTATGGACCTTTCCTTTGAAAAACAAATCTGACGTTCATAACATATTCATCAATTTTCAACAATTTGTCACTACTCACTTTTCCACTCCCATTAAATTCCTCCAGTGTGACAATAGAGGTGAATTTGACAACAACAGAAATCGCAAACTTTTCCTTGCACATGGCATTGTTTTGCGCTTTTCTTGTCCCCACACTTCTCCACAAAATGGTAAAGCCGAAAGATCTCTTCGTACCATTAACAATGTCATTAGATCCTTGCTGTTTCAAGCATCAATGCCACTGGTTTATTGGGTCGAAGCTCTCCGAACAGCAACCTTCCTCATTAACATTCGCCCCTACAAAAACTCACCATCCACTACACCTTACCAAGCCATTCATAACTCCTCTGCTCCATATGACACACTGAGAGTATTTGGCTGTCTGTGTTACCCTAACCTATCAGCCACTACTCCTCATAAGCTAGCCCCTCGTTCCAAGCCTTGTGTATTCCTGGGCTATCCGAATGAACACCGTGGCTATAGGTGCCTTGACATAAACTCTGGCAATGTCATTATTTCACGCCACGTTGTGTTTGATGAAGCCACATTTCCCTTTGCCTCCTCCACAAACCACACCACGCTTCCGCCAGCTACTCCCACTCCTACCTCCACTACACCTACTCCAACCTTTGTCTCCTCTCTTTCTAACCCTCCCGCAACTCCAATACCTGCTACTCCCATTGATAGTTCCTATTCTGAACCTATTTCGCCATTTTCCCCTCATGCCAGTTCCCTACCTCTATCACCACAGTCCTCTGTGTCTGCCTCCTCGCCCACCGCCACAGATGTTAGCTCTTCCTCGGCAACCTCTTCACCATCCACACCATCTCTCCCAGATAATGCCATATATGTCCCTGTGCCCACTAATCCTCATTGCATGATCACTAGAGCGAAACATGGCTTTGGCATTCCTGTTAGACGCCTTAACCTACTTGCCACTACTACAACACCATCTCCCATTCCCAAAACCTATAAATCTGCCCTTCATGATCCAAACTGGCAAGCTGCCATGCGATCTGAGTTCGATGCCTTTCTTCAAAATGATACCTGGGATATTGTCCCTCGCCCACCAAACTCCAACATTGTGTCTGGCAAATGGATATTTCGCCACAAATATAACTCCGATGGGTCGCTTGCTAGATACAAAGCTAGATGGGTCTGCAGGGGATTTTCTCAACAGCCAGGCATCGATTATGAGGAAACCTTCTCGCCTGTTGTTAAACCTTGCACGATCAGGGCAGTTCTTTCCATTGCCACCTCCCTTTCCTGGACCATTCACCAATTAGATGTTAAGAATGCTTTTCTCCATGGCTCTTTAGCCGAAACTGTTTACTGTCAATAGCCACAGGGTTTTGAACATCCCTCCTTCCCTAACCATGTGTGTCATCTCAAAAAGTCTCTATATGGCCTAAAGCAAGCCCCTAGAGCCTGGTTCTCTCATTTTGCTTCCTATATTCAATCCATTGGTTTCATTGCTTCCAAATCTGACTGTTCTCTTTTTATTTACCATTCCCAAAACCAAACTGCCTATCTCCTCCTTTATGTAGATGACATAATACTCACAGCCTCATCCACTGAATTCCTCACCTCTGTTATTCACTCTCTTCGGTCTGAATTCTCTATGACTGATTTGGGTACATTGCACCACTTTCTTGGAATTTCTGTGACACGATCAGCTTCTGGTCTTTTTCTTTGTCAACGACAATACATATCTGATCTCATTGACAGAGCTGGCATGATAGACTGCAATGTTGCTCGCACCCCTGTTGACACTGGGTCCAAGCTTGATGCTTCAGGTCCTCCAGTTTCTGATCCTACCCTCTACCACAGTCTTGCAGGGTAGTATGCCACTCTAACCAGACCTGACATCTCTTACTCTGTCCAACAAGCATGTCTCTACATGCATGATCCGAGAGAACCCCATTTAAACCTCATCAAACGCATCCTTCGCTACCTCAAAAGAACTCTTCACCTCGGCCTCCACATAAACACTTCCTCACCATCATCTTTGACCGCATACTCCGATGCCGACTGGGCTGGATGCCATGACGCTCGACGCTCCACCTCTAGATTTTGTGTGTTTTTAGGTGAAAATCTGATCTCCTGGTCATCAAAACGGCAACACACTGTCTCGCGATCTTCAGCTGAGGCAGAATACCGAGCAGTGGCTCATGTAGTGGCTGAAACGGTGTGGATCAAACAACTACTTCAGGAGCTGCATCGTCCAATTCAACAAGCCACACTGGTTTATTGTGACAATATCTCTGCGGTCTACTTATCAGCTAACCCAATGCAGCACAGGCGTACCAAACACATTCAGATCGATTTGCATTTCATTCGCGAAAGGGTTCAGCTGGGACATGTCCGCCTTCTGCATGTACCGACAACTTCTCAGTTTGCTGACGTTTTCACAAAGGGGTTGCTGTGGCGTACCCGGTTTTAAGGCCGGATAAGCCCTTGTGTTTACGGTACCGGTCCCTGGATCAGTAGCCGATACCCACAAGTTAACCTGTGTATCAAAATCATACACGCCCTTATTAGAATAGAATACGTAATCCGATCTTCAAGATCGAAAAACTATACCTTTAGCCCAACGGCTAGAAATCTTGCAGCGAAAATCAAGCGGTGATGTGGCCCACCAGTATGCCATACCCGACAGGCAACTGACTGGGGGTTCGCCCTAGTTATCGCGGATACCGTCGTTGCTTTCGAACGGTCGCCCTTCGGTCTGGCCAAATCAACAAGCCAGGTGAGTACATTGAATGTACTCACAAGCACTCCACCGGAGAGTTTATCACAGATATATGCATGCAGGGGAATTATCAAGAAATTGGCTCTATCCTAGGTTTCATGTTGTGCGAGAAAGTAAGTTTGCATTTGAAATATATGTAAATAGATATAAAAGTAATTTTAGCAAAACATCTCGACGCAGCGAGATAAGGTACCTGCTTGAATCACTCTACCCACTACAACGGGGAGTTCATCTCTGTGCTTTCTGCTACAACGGCAAAGCATGGTATTCGCCCGGTTCCTCAGGGAGACACAGCTCACCTCGTACTTACGAGGATACCAACGAAAACACGGCGATCACCCGGTTCCTCAGGGAGACACAGCTCACCTCGTACTTACGGGGATGCCAACGACAACCACCCGGTTCCTCAGGGAGACACAACTCACCTCGTACTTACGGGGATTCTAGGGTTTGCCCGAGTCCACGGGGAAATCCCTTCTTCACTCATTCTGCCACGACGGGCATTCTCAAGTCACCCTGCGAACACGGCGGATCGCGTCCTTAAACCCATAACCCATGTTTTTGACTTTGAAAGCCAGTCTACTTTAGTGTGGCCCGATAAGTTCGTCCATGACCGCGGACACGGCTATTCGAATAGTTTTAACCCTCTGCAGAGGTGGTACGGCTTTACCTACACGATGTAGGTCACCCTGGGTATACGGGGGCCCGCATACTACCAGAGCTAGTACAACGAGACCCTTCGCCGGTGTGAACCCAGCCATGAACCCATCCGAAGGACATGTCCCAAACCTAGCTTGAGTCAGTATCATCGCTACAAGGAGGTTGGTGTTCCAACTTTGTGGCGAACAATGCCTCGCTAAACTGCTGTATTTGTTCTCTACAGGGGTTAAACTACCCCATCTGCACTCTACTAACTGACCATGGGTTCATGCTAGTTCAGGCCGGGTACTATGTCAAGTCCTTCCCACAAAGGACATGTGGACGTACGGTAAGACTTGGCCAAACGGCACTTAAGATCGATCCTTAGGTGATCTGAGAAGGACTCCACACCACTCCCGTAAACAGGCAGCGAGAACCACGATGGGCCTTACCTCGCTCTTTAATCAACTCCCTGCTTTCACCCTTCATTACCGACCCGAATCAAAATCTTCTCCATTTTTAGCTCGGTTTCACAAAACCATTTTCGGTAAAACATACCAACCCATGGCTATGCTACCTTCATACACCTCTGGACACGACGGTCCGTTTCTCAAAAGTTCACCACATGAAATATGGGGTGTTATCACCTTTTCTTTTTAAAACCCTAATTTCACTACGGCAGGGCTAAGCATGTATATATGTATATATTGTACCTTAAGTTTTTCCGATAATATTTCCGGAATACGTAGTCCTTAGGGCTACAAGGAGTTCAGGGTCGGACTAGAGTTTTCTAGGCATTGGTATAGCTACGCTACATAAAATAACGATTATAAAACATAGCATGCATGTTTCGAAATTAAAATAACATTTCGTAAGCCTGGGTTACAACATGATCAAGGGCGGAGAGCTTGCCTGGCGTTATCGGCCGAGTTG
Source organism: Stipa capillata (assembly GCA_019208055.1). NCBI lineage: Eukaryota > Viridiplantae > Streptophyta > Magnoliopsida > Poales > Poaceae > Stipa > Stipa capillata. The sequence continues at coordinate 229,872 of JAGXJF010001156.1, forward strand.
ATTGCAAACTTGGTACGACAAAAGGTTTTGAACCCAAAGGTTCACTGGACCATTGAGATTTATTTGATTTTTATGCAAAAAGAAAATAATCATGTTAACATATGCTTATGGAACATATAACACATTCATATATGAGTTTGTGTTAAATTTGAAAATTCAACTAATTCTAAAAATTATGAAACTGGTATTGATAGGTAGATCTTGATTTTAGATGAATCTAGGAAAAAGAATGAGGTCCAATGGAGTTATAACGAAGGAGATAAGGACTCACGAAGTTTTGCCAGAGGGAAAAATCGGAGAGGGGAAAATATCACAGCCTGGAAGGGGGTGTGACGTCATAGGCGTAAGTTGGAAAGGCGCCTTCGGCATTTGGATGCGGAATCAAAGAATTCCAGAAGGGCACCTTGCCGGACAGAGATTCGACAGAACAGAGTTTGAGGAATTAGGAACTGAGAGGAAAAATTGCGGTTGACTCACTTTAGGGTTTTACGGAAACATGAATTGAAATGAAAGTTTTAATTTGATGTATTTTAATCAGCATTATTATCAAAAAGTTTTTGTTGGCCCTGATTTTCAGGTTTCAGAAAATTAGGGTGTTACAGTTGCCTATTGCTGCTTTTCAGGATTTTCGATCCAGTCTCAACATCTTGCGCCAAGAGGTTGTGACTGCGGGGGGATGTTAGACATGTACATTACTTCATGTTGTAACTTGACACGATCAGCTGTGCCTGACTCGGTCTTCCTCCGCATATCGGCACCACGATGCACGATGTGCACTACTGCCTCTCTGTAACTGCTCTATTCCGAGCTATATGTACTCTGTACTCAAACTGAATCAATTGAGCTGCCATTATCACTTTCTATCAGTCAATCTAAACCAGACCAACAGGTGTCAATTATTAGACTATTAGTCTTCAAGATCCCAGAAAGCACCCAGATCAAAATTACAGCCAAATCCTATTGGCTAGTCGGCAAATCAACCCAGCACATAACACAAGCCAAATCCAAGGAGCAGAGGGGCGGCGCATCGGGCTGGCACAGGAGCACAGGGGCGGCAGCGGAGGTGGCGGACGACCCACAGTAGCGCCGCGGATGATCCACGACAGCGGAGGTGGCGGAGGGCGTCACGGGGGAGGGCGGCGCATGCGAGCTCGGAGCGGGAGCGGCCGGCGGTCGAGGACGGCGCGTCCGAGCTCGGCGGCCGAGGAGAGCACTGCGGAGGAGGTTGGTGATGGCGCGAGCGCGGGGAGGGCGGCGTCCGCGGGGGGGAAGGCGGCAGCGGAAGAGGGCGGCGGCCGGGGAGGTCGGCGGCGGGGGAGCTCCGCATGGGAGAAGGGCGGAGGGGAGTCTTGCGCGGGGGAGAGGAAGCACGGGGGCGAGCGCGGGGGAACTGGGGCTGATTTGACTGAAAAACTCTAGGATGGCAATTTGGAGGTAAATTTAGACAAGCTTGAGGGCAAGTTGAAAATAGGGAGTTGGAGAAGCTCCGGAAACTACTCTGGGATAGCTTTTTCTTATGTACAATATCTGAGATGAGCTTAAAATTTAAGCTAGGCTGAAAAAAATCTATTTGTCGAAGCTTATGGTTTATTTTGAGGTATAAGCTTCTCATAGGCTCCAACAAAAGGCCTAACTTCGTGGCAGCAACGCTACCATTTCTGCTCGGCTCTCCGTCCTACCATGCGTGCTGAAACAAACAAACGTCATGTACCGCGCCCGTAGCACACCGAGTACCGTACTGTGGATCGACCAGGCAGTTATCACCAGTTAATTGGAGTGTATGACAGGAAATGGAAACCACAAGATTGTTTTGTTCCCTTCCCTCCAATTAATGGTCACAAGCATTACAGGCGAAACACCACGCAGGGCGAATCCTGAATTCTTATTCCAAGATTCTACATGCAGCGTTCCACGGATTGAAGTAATTTTCAGGATGGCAAGCCATATGCAGCTTCTGATCTTCAGTTTAAATAGCGAGCAGATACATATACCAATCTTATTAAGAAAAAAGTAAACCCTGAGAGCAGAATGGCAAGCCATTTCCATGCTCTGTTGTCGGAACTACCGCTGACTCGTGGCGTAGTAATCAACCGAGAGCATCTGTTCCGTCTGATTGTTCCAGGTTCCAAGCAAAAGTAGCATGCATCCATTTTTGAAGCTGTAACACTACGACCTTGACAAAACACCTTTCGAGCTGCGATGGAGGCAAGTAAGATACCATCGGGACGCCAATGTATGAAAGTCAGTTCGGAGACTAAGATAAACCATATGTTTATTAAGGTGCATTAGCAATTCTTGTCCCCAGCTATCATCTAACATGGGAGATCATGATGCCGGTCAATAGTAGCAAACACAAACTATTTCTTTTACAGAATTGTGTAGTTGGAAATAGTTTATGAAGCATATATCAAGCAGAATTGTGATCATGTACTGTGCAGAGTTTCCTGAACAATATTTGCAGTAAGTAGGAATGCAAACCTGGGGATGGTGCCACGTCGGCGCAAGTCGTATTCTGTTGCTTGCCGAAGTGCCCTTGCAAATGCTTGAAAGATGCCTCAATAATATGGTGAGAATTTTTCCCGGCAAGCTTCAAAAGAAACAAATGGAGTGGGGCAGGGTTATGCCAATTTAGCTCAACAAATTGGGTGGAAAAAACAGCTATCTCGACTCCTATGTCTGTCGTAGGGAGCCCTACTCAGAACCCCCCAAAAACACTGTAATATTGACCCAAAGCTTTGGAAGAGAATTCCGTTTGAATCTAAAGCAATATGTACCTGACGGATGTGAAGTGTCATCCCAGATGTATTCACAATTGACTGGAAAAAGTGCTCAACAAGCTGTAACCAAAGTAATAAAAAATTAGTTGCCTAAATTGATAGCATGTATAAACAGAATAAAAGGATCTCATGACACTGACTAAAAAAATGGCTAAGTAGTCTTGTTGAAGATTCCATAAAAAAGTACCATCTCAAGAGAGGAAAGTTGGATTTAACAAAATTGAAGGGGAAAATTAATGTAAAGTAGACTTGAACTGAATAATCAGATGCGACAATGAAATGGTTTTCACATGTGACATAAAGAACCAAACGTAACAAGCATTTGGAATCAACATAGCAGACAATTGATAACAGCTATTGGAATTCATGAATTACCTGTGTATCATATGTGCCAACTCGCTCACTAGGAATACTTAAGCCGCAGCTCAAATGAGGTCGACCAGATAGATCCTGGATAAAGGGGGGAAGAAGAATGACCAACAAACCTCTAAGCACAATATGGCAATGTTTAATTGTTTCACCATACTAGGTGGATTAGTAGAGATTCGCAAATTTACCATGATAACAATTCAACAATAACATCACAGTTGTCTAACAAAAGATAGGTAAACCAAAATGACAAATGAAGATATGATCGAGTGAGATAACTGCAACTGTCTTGCTATCAATCAACCTATGTGAGATAGACGAGCCTGAAAAACTATAACAGAAACGGAGCAAAAATGATTACCATTCTCAGTACTAGTGCTCAAAAGCCAAAAGCTGCATATGGACCAGCCTATCATAACAGTGCATGCTCATGAAAACATAAGAGAACAGAAAAACTTCATGGCTGAGCATTTCCTAAGTGCAGAAACCAGACAAATGCAAGTTCTAATTCAGTTATGTGTTAGCACAGGATGAAAGGCTCATGAGCTCATGAATGCCAACATAGACATGGGCACCCTCGTGAATGCAGATTGCTGAGAACTGTACATTCATAGTAAGTAAATACAGAAGAGGGTGCTGCATACCAGTATAACCTCAACTGCTGCCTCATCAAGTGGCGCTGTAAAATGCCCAAACCGGTTAATTCCCTTTCGATCTCCAAGTGCTTGAAGTAGCGCCTACAAGTACAATAGAAAAAGCCACCCAAGTAAATGTTTGCCTGTATATACAGATTGCACTGCATTACATTTAAGATGATTCACCGGGGGGTAGTCAACAGAAATACAGCTTGTGAATTTAGCACTGAAGACAAAAAGGATATCCTAACCTCTGGTTAATAATGATTCCTATAACTGTTTCTAGAAGTACAAACGTCAAGTTGAATTGTTCTAGGAAAGCAACAATCACCGTTCCAATTGCCAAAGCAATATCCTCATTTGAGTGATGATCATCAATGTGCGTGTCACCCGTCGCCTTGACATATACGTCAAACAGTCCATGGGATGCCAGTTGCTGTAAGTTGTAAACAAAAATTTAATGGCCAACTTTGACAAGACAAAACACACTTACACAGCATGAGCTAGAACCTTCTACTGTCAAACACAATATATACATAGAATAGAATACTTGAACCATTCAAAGTGCAGCAAACTGAACAAAATAAATACTTCTTTTGAATAAACAGTTGCCTTTTGTTACATGCATTTAGGCAAGTTGATGAACTATGTTCGCACTTTGCTGTAATTTTTTTCACATATAAATCCGAGATTTAACGGCTAGCCACGCGCACTGATCATTCTTGTCATCGATGTGGAATAACTAAGCCATACATTTCACACATAAGTACATTAGTTAATAAGAGGACAAGAAGTAACGATCTGTATCACATCACACTGGGATAAGAAAATCAAATAGCATTTCCCATCCTAATTTCTCAATAGCACCTGAAACACGTGGAACTCAAAAGGTGGCAGACTTTTTCTCAGTAGAAGCACTACAGCCTTTAATTGTGTAGGCATCACTTTCCCCCAATAACAATAGGACCATGGTAATGGTGCTCTTAAACATCTAAACTTAGTGTATCCTACAAGGCATTGCCCATCAGAAGTTCAGAACACTAATTGTCGCTTTAATGTGTTTGTTCATCGATTATGTGGATTCGAGCTAAGATGTTTTTATGCTGATGAAGTTCCGTTTCGCCCTTGCACGAAGAGGTCACTTTTCTTCTTCACATGGATCCAACAGACCTCGCTTTCTTGCTTCGAACAAACCCCTAGGTCAAAAAACAAAATAGCTACGCCACCACAAGCATACTATACAGAAACTCCTCAATCCACAACTACTTAACAACACAAGTAAACCATACTCACATCAAGCATGTGATCCAAGAACGGTATCCCTGTGCTGCAGTTGGCAACACCAGTGCCATCCAGGTTGATCTTCACATGCACGTTTGTCTCCTTGGTTACCCTCTTGACCTCTCCAAACCTGGACGACACTGAAAATTTTGAATCCAATCAGAGAAAAAAATTCAACTTACAATAAAGAAATTCATAGCGATAGCTACCAGAGAAGCTGAACAACCGTAAAGTTGTTGATCACAACATGGGAACATATCACACGCAAAATACGGAAACAGCAAGCAGAGCATAAATGTAATCGGTGATGCAGAAATCACCTGTCGAGTCTTCGGGCGCGACCGGGAAGCCGTTCCCGCCGACGCCCGCGGCGGCCATGACAGGCGACCTCAGGTGAAGCAACGGTCTGTACGGACGAGCGGGGAAGGCGACCCCAGTCCCGGACCTGACCAAGGATTTGGGGACCGGAGAGGCCGGCGCAGAGGATAGGCGGGAGAGGGAGGGGGAGACGAACGGCGCGGTGGTCATCGGCGAGGGCTCGCCGCAGGCGCGCGGTGGGTGCGCGGGATGTCAACGGGCTCGACTGAGCTCCACTGAGCTCGAGCTTGGATCGAATAAGCTCGGTAACAGCTATATGGGCGCCGGCGCAACGGGGCGGCCTTTAAGGAGTTGTGGAGGACGAGTCGGAGGTGGAGACGCCGAGGGAGGTGACGGGGTCCGGGCGTCGGCGGCGGCGGATGAGGAGGGGCGCAGCGGAGGAGTGGTCGTCGTCAGCGGCAGCGCCTCCGTGGTGCGGGAGAGGGTTGGGCCGGGGAACTGGGGAAGTTATTGGGGCCAGGATCATTTTAGGCCATAGGGGTTCGGCCTGTCGAGCCGGATTGGGTCATGGTGTCCTGCACTTGGGATTTGAATATGGGCTAGGCCGAGGAAAGCTGGCTTATTGGAGTAGTTTTATGGAATTATAGTATAACTCCTTAGGAAATTTTTTCTATGTGCTTATTTGATTTCTAAGATTGCACTATATATAAATTTTTCTTAATGATTTATTTGCACTACATTTCCTAGGAAACTTTCCATTGACTCAAACATCTTGAAAAAATCGTTGTCTTTTCTATGGTGCAATCAAACATTTGGTGCAAATTCAAGGCCTCTTTGGTTTGCAGGCATTCAAAAAAATAATAATTTAATGTCATGACATGTTAAATCCTGTAGGAATGTTGCACCATAGTAAAAACGCATAAATTTTTTTAAAGGATTAGGTATTTGCTGTAGTTGTCATAGACACAATAAAAATTTTCCATGAGATTAGACTCAATGAAATTTTTCTCTAGGATTACATGTAAAGTAGTCTATAGAAAAAATTTCTATGGTTTTCAATCTTACAAATCAAAACAAGCTCTATAGAAATAATTCCTAAGGAATAGAATTCTTCAAATAAATTACGAAATTCCTTTAAATCAAAGAGCCCCATATGATTCAATTGGGTATGACATCGCAATCCTGAGTCTTTTTTCTATTTCTGAATTTTTGAAATCCTGCAAACCAAAAGTTCTCAGGGAGTTCTACAAGTTGATAACCGTTTTTGTGCGAAATATGTATGTTCCAAACATGATTTAAAGATGAAACAATATTTAATGCGACGCTGACGCCTGTATGTAAATGTATACCGGCAGGATAATCATGATACGTACGCGTAGTTATCCAGAAACAGCTACGTGCAACCGTATCTAGATTCATGATTACATGCATCAAATATAGTACTACTCCCTAACCCTCACTCTTAGCATGCCACATAACCCAGCCATGAGAACCCCTGCTACGTACTCCTCCTCCTGCCTTTCAGTAGCAAGTCACTCCAGCTTTAATTCCCCTGCCCCTTTTCTTTTCTGGATCGTGAGAGAGGAGAAGAAGATCGACAGGGATAGCCATTCAAGGTGCAGCATTTATCGCAAGCAGTTGCAGCAATTTGACAAGAGCAGATAGACCAAGGGAACCATCCAGTGGCAGACAAATGGATTTGGTGGAGGCAGCTTAGATCACCAGAGTTGATAAACGTGCATGTGTTTTGTTTGTTGGGGATCAATGAGTAGTGGATGAGCCCCCTCATTGAATTCATCACAAAAACGACCTCCCCCTCGATCCTGTGCATAAATTTCAACCAGGAACCAACTCCGCATTGATGGAAGATGGAAACCATTTATTGTGCAGGCGTAGTATTATTGAAGACTCGTGCCTCTTCCTCCTACCTGCTGCTTCTGTGGCTAGGGAAGTAATGGACTTGTCTTCTCTTCTCTTCTAATCCTTGCCCCTGTAGTGTTACCTGGTCATCCATCAATCCATGCACAGCACAGGTCAATCACCTCAGGTGCATGCATTGAGAGGTTTAATCAGGGGTTTGGGTTGCCCTGACTTACAAGTTAAAAACTTGTAGAGTTCGCAGAGAATTTGCAACCCATGGAAAAAGATAAAGAGTGATAAACCGTTGCTTTTGAGCCACAGCGCAGCTCATGACTTTCTTGTGTCGTGTGGCCTTGATCATGCTGCAACTTCTGCACGCAGGTAGCAGCAGCTATCATATCAAGAAATGGGTTCGACGTATTTTTATAAATATTATTTTTAAACTTTTTTTTCAGAATTTATAGGTTTGTTTGAAAAAATCACAAAACTAACACCCTGTCTTCCAACCATTTGTCGTCCAACCGTTAGACGACAAGGGGCAAGTCGGCCAATGGTGGAACGACAGGCGCCTGTCGTCCAACCACGGAACGACGAATTTTTTTATAAATATTATTTTTTAAAAAAAATTTCAAAATTTATAGGTTTCTTTAAAAAAATCACAAAACTAACACCTTGTCGTCCAACGGTTGCACGACAGGCCTCCTGTCGTGCAACCGTTGGACGATAAAAGGCCTATCGACCAATGGGGGAACGACAGGTACCTATCGTCCAACCCTGGAACGATAGGACCTGGGATCAATCCCTGCGTGTGTACATGGTAAACCATGACTTATATCTCTAACTCTTCACCTTCCTCTAAATCATCCCCTGCATTAAATCTGAGTAGAAAAATGGATCATTTACGGGCCCATGTATCCACTGGTTCGATCGGATTTCAAATCCGTACTCCAGTTTTCGAATTGCTACGACTTTAACCAAATTTGGTAAAAACAGCCCAAATTTAGATAAATTCATAGCAATTCGAAAACTGGCGCATGGATTTGAAATCCGATCACACCTGTGGATACATGGGCCCGTAAATAATCTATTTTTCTACTAAGATTTAATGCACGAGATGATTTGGAGGAAGAAAAAGAGTTAGAGATATAAGTACTGTTACCAACAAGTGATCGATCTCAGGGCTGTCGTTTCATGGTTGGACGACAGGCGCCTGTCGTTCCACCATTGGCCGACTTGCCCCTTGTCGTCTAACGGTTGGACAACAGGCCTCTTGTCGTCCAACAGCTGGACGACAGGGTGTTAGTTTTGTGATTTTTTCAAAGAAACCTATAAATTCTAAAAAAAAAGTTTAAAAATAATATTTATAATCCATGCTGACATTGCAAGTTGAGAAATAGGAGACCACTCAACTTGTGATATTGTAGTTTTCTTTTTTGTAAACATTGAATATGGCTAACATCTCAATGACCTCATCATGTATACCGACTTTTTCATTCCCGGAGCCGCACAGGAGGACTGCTCTTCACTTTGTTAACCAAATCGATTAGTATGAACACCATTCTAGCTCCATTAACGTTGACTATCGCTAACGTCTGATCATTTACGTACGCGGAGTTTATTTTTCCAAAGCGGGGCGCCTAGAAGGACAATTTTTTTCTGGTCTCTGGTCAGTTCGTTAATCAAATCGATATTAATAACATGAACACCATGCTCCAATTCAATTTGACGTTCCATTCCGCTGTCCAGACAGCTGGCCCATTGCTTCCGTACGTCACCCAGCAGCTTAGCTGCAGTAGGTGTACGTGTGGACGGTCAAATTTCGCGTGCTCGGGCGAAAGATAGTAGCAAATCTAGGGGTTAATTGCATGAAAGTGAGACATGGTCGTTAGGTCATGTAACTAGCAAGTTTGAATAGTAGCAAGTGCTCGCGCTTTTCCAAGTGTACGTGTGACACGGAGATATACTTGTTTTCCAATCAAACGAATTCACATGCACGTGAAATTCACAGGGTTCGAGCGATTACTTGTTTGATTTTGGCTAAAATTACGGAATCTCGACAGAATTCGGCGAGTATGGCATGCCAAGAGGTGAGGCACCAAAGAAAGAACAGATCAGGTGCTCCTACCTTTTGGTATACGGTAAATAGTCATGAGGAATTCAGAAAGAATTTGACAACATTTGGTAGAAAATCAGTGTATCACGTCACAAAAATGGAAAAAATGTCAAACGAAGATAAAATAGAAAACAAAAAAAATAGAGTGTACCATTCACAACAAAACTTATACTCCTTCCATTTTAGTACTTACATATCATTTAAGTGGTCGCAATCTTTAATGTGTAACTTTAATCGTTACTTTACACATAAATACAATATGTTAGTAAAAAGTTATAAGATTACTATATTATAAAAACACTTTTCATGAAAAATTCTAATGATGCTATTTTCACCTCACCAATGTAAATAATTTTGTACTTTCTTCGTTCTCAAATACATGTCGTCGTTCTCTAAAACAAAATTGTAAAGCTAAACGACATATTTTGAGAATAGAGGAAGTATATATTACTAGTCAGAGTTAGAAAATTTTGACAACACGTTTTTTAAAACTTTATTTATTTCCGAACAGAGGTAGTAGTACTTTTTTCTTTCTCCTAATTTTCATCGTGTTTTAGTTCTACTTTTGCAGGATCCGGAATTATATTATGATCTGTTTAACCATTTGTTCAGAATTTCTCATGACTACCTACATAACTGAGTCACAGTAGCAACAAATAAATGGGAGCACCTGATATTTTCCCGCACCCAGGGGTGGGCACATGTAAAAACAAAGTGCAGCTCCCAGAGAGAATCTAGGATAAGCATTTACCTCGCCATTAATGCGAGTATAACCAAAGACCCTAACAATCCGTTCATTAGTAAGTGCAGTCCAAAGATCAAGAAGTTGATAGCATTCATTGGGCAATTTAACCTTCTTTTGGATGATGGGTGATTTAACTCTTGTGTGTGAAGATTTAGGAAGCTACTTTTCCCAAGAGAATGCAGTCGTTGGTGTTAATAAATGGGTCTGTTGGAGGTCATTTTCCCCGGGCCTACCTCAAGCAAATGCACCCTGGTACTGGAATATCTGCATAAGAATATCATGTGTTCTTTTTATTTCTATATTTTGATAAATTAGATTTCCTTCTGGATGCTTGGATTGTAGGATTTTTCTATAAATTTTTTGAGGATTTCAATTCTTAGGAATTTTCCTACAAGAGCCCTTTGGATCATATGACTGAGGTTCTCGAATTCCTATTAAATGCATTCATATGTCCTCAATTTCCTAGAAAAACCAACATCAATTCAAACCTTATTTTAGGTCTTCTTAATTTGAAGAAATTTTCTATAAATTTTGGATGATCTTCTTAGAAAATTTTCTTATAGAGCTTGCTTGATTCATAGGATTGAAAACCATAGGAACTTTTTTTGTGAACTACTTTGTCATGTAATTCCAAAGGAAAATTTCTAATGGGTCCAACCTCATAAAATATTTCCTTTTAGTCTAGGACAACGATGTCAAATATCTAATCCTTTAAGAAAATTCTTACGTTTTCCTTGTGGTGCAACCAGACAAGTTCTACTCTCTGTAATATCTCTCTTCATTCCTCAAAACTTCCTGTGTTATTTTAGTGTGAACCATCCAAAGTCATTATTTTTAAGATTCATGTGTCTTAAGATCATGTAAGAATCCATAGTACATGACATTCAATCATGTATTTCTTTTATTCCCGCGTCTTCTAGCTCATGCAATCTAAGGCATCCCTTATTTCATTAACGAAACCACCGTAGATTACAAGTTATGGAAACAAAAACCAAAATAACATGTTATACTCTGATACGCCTTTTTTATGCGTAGAAGCTTTGGGATCCAATCAAAGTTTGTGACATACGACACGAGCGTGCACGGTATCAAGACGAAGTAGAAGCACCCCGTAGAGAGTACCAAAATAATGATGCCGAACAATAACGGTAAAAGAAAAAAAATTAGCGAAGCCAACTATAAATTCTTTAAGCACGGCCTCAAAAGATTATAAGGGGTTGTCGCTCTCTCACAACACTCTCACACCTTGTAAGACCCTCAGACCTTGCGCTATGCAAGAATCTAGTACTAAAGAAACATAAAACTTAACATTTAATTCTCTCTTGTTCATACCTTGCTCTTAGATTACTTAATTATTTGGGTTGTGTTTTTATGGCCACTCCCTCATGGGCTTATATTTAGGTTGTCACATATATAGTCTTTTCCAAATCAAAGAAAACTTTGAATCCTAGTAGACTTCATAGTTTTCTTATAACACATATGTTCCAATCCTTACAGATTTAGGATATAAATCACACCATATTCAACATAACAGCCTTTGTGTCACCGCACTAAATGATCAAGGCCAGAATGCTTACATCATCCTACAAATCTAGAGATAAGCTACTGCCATGGATACCAGGCTAAACTCTAGATTTCATAATATGATGCATGGAATGAAGCTACGTACATAATATAACAAGCATGATATCAGACAGCTACAACGCAGTCCGTTGAGTACGTACTTCTAAAGATAAACTCGTAATTATGCAACCACATGGCGTGGCTAGCAATTTCAGAAGTGAATAATGATATGTTATGTGTAGTACTATAGCTTAAATTCAGCTGCAGATTTACTTATCACTTTTAAGCGTCCATATGTAAAAAAACTCGTATTATGCAGACTCACGCTTTCTCACTGAGTGCGTCCTCGTGTGAGCAAACGTCTAGCTAATCTATTCGCCTATTTGTTTTCAGGTGTATTAGTGTATACTAGTACTCCATAATTAGCCCTCTCACATTTGACAAAGCAAAAGTAGATCCATAATAATGAAAGAAACAGGTGCATTCCCAAAGTACACTTTGTTGTTGTTATTGCTGGGTGAGATTAATGGGAGGAAAAGAATTCTTCAACTGCAGCTCAGGTGCAGCTAACTACCCCTACTAACTTAATTAAGGTATTGATTCGAAAGCTAAAAAAGGGTTCTAAAACGTGTTTAATAGTACTATTGCAATTAGAGCATGCATGAGCTTTTTAAGCATACGACGAATCATTAAGAGGGACAAATCCCAGAAAACTTCCTTGGCTTCCGTAGACTGATCGATCGAGTCAATTTTAGGTGGCAAGGTTTTCACGATGGATGGATGGATCGATCCAGCTCGCGTGCGAATTAAGTTCGTCTCACAGGTTGTTGCCCATTAAAAGCTTTCTATCCGGTAGTTATGAAAAACAATCTTCGCCATCAAGTCGTGATTAGATGCGAGTTATGATTGCAATATTGTACAGCCTTTAAAACAAAAGATACGTACCGAATTCCATTTCTTTTCTTATCATAAATATCAAGCTGCCGCCATTGAATTGGTGGCGTTTTCTATAATTATCTCCTGAATAGTGCTCTTCATGCAATCTTGCTAGGATTGGGGAAAGTCTGACAATGGTAGTATCCCATGAATATTTACTTTCTAACCAATAAAACTAACAGTTGCAAGGAATTACTATCTTCGTTCAGAAACATATGACATTGTAGAAAATAGTATTACTAACTTTAACTATTAAAAAATTAAAAAATATGTAGGTCGGTAAGGTGAAAATAGTATCATTAGATTTGTCATACAAATTATTTTTAAAATAGAAATTTTTATAATTTTTTATTAACATATAGGAGTACATATGAAAAGTAACCGTCAAAACTACATATTAAAGACTGTTAATACCTAAAATGACAGTTATTTATCAATAAAGAGAGTAAAAGATAGCAAAGTGACAAACTTTCCTCGACGAGAGGGTGGGATCTCTAGAGAGACTGGTTGGAATTAGTGTTAGGATTATGCTTAGGTCAATATAGGGTCAGCGAGGAGTTCACCAGGGCCTAAAGGTGCAAATGGCCACCCGATTAATTAAGGCCATATCGTGCCCCAATCAGTTCAAATTAGTACTTGAATTTAGAGTAGCTTGCAACAAGCGGGACAGCTGCTTACATGCTGACCAGGGCCTAGACATGGAGGGAGGGTGTGGAAGGCGATGGTGCTGGCTGGGCGACGAGGCACCAGTAGGTGATGCCGTATTTGTCAACGGTTGAATATTCAACAGATCAAAGCTCCGTGTGCGCTACCTATAACTCTGCACGATCAAATGGTTCGATGCTCATTTTACGTAACATTATATATTTAGAGTAAACACATGCTACTGAGCTTTATTTCAATATAAATATTTCCATTTAAAAGTTAGCACACGCAGCATTACCCAATAGTACTCCAATGGCAATGAATATATATGGATGGAAATTCAACATGGTAATGAATTTAGTAGTTGCATCTGTTTCTAGATGAACAATAACAGCAAAATTAATAAATAGAATTGAATAAAGCCCATAAATTTTGCATCATTTTTCACCAAAAACATTAACAGTGAATTAAAATCTCAGTAATGCACGAAAAGAACGTAAATGAACCGGCAACCCAATGGTTCTCTTGCAAAAGTACCAAATGCAAACTTCAAACCAAAATACAGTAAATTCAAATGCAGGCTATTCGATTCGAGTAGATCAAATCGACAAGGGAACCTTTCCCCAAAATTTGGAGCAGTAATTGCCATTGAATAATTCTCCAACCATTCGCCAACAACACCAATAAATAGTGAACGTTGATACTAGTAGTCTCCTCCCCTGTCCCTGACGCGCGGGTCCCACCTGTCGGTCATGCCGGCTGTCTCTCGATATATATAGATGCACCCCACCGCGCACTGCAACCGAACACCCCGCCGCTTGTGCACCTGCCGTCCGTGCCTGCAGAACAAACACACAGAGAGAAGGGGAGCAGAGGCCCCAGACGACTGTTTGCGAGGGAAGAATGGCGGCGGACGTGAGCTCTGTCGCGAGGATGCTGCGCGGGGAGGCGGGGAAGAGGGGCGCCGCCGCGCCGCCGGAGATGGTGACGATGGATCTGCTCGGCGGGTGCGGCGGGGACGGCGGCGGCAGCGGCGGGGAGGACGAGGTGGTCGACCTGGAGGTGAAGGTGCCCGTCGGGTGGGAGAGACGGCTTGATCTCCTGGTGAGTTCTCCTCGATCGCCTGCATGTATTATCTGCTCAGTTCTCGGCGGTTGTTCATGTATGATCACGTATTCACGTGCATGTTTGGTGTTATGTTTGTGCGCGTTGTGTTTATATTTGTTCTGTTAAGATGAAATTTGGGAGGACGCTTTTATTCTATCGAAATTGATTTTTCTTATGATCAGAGTTCGTTGTACTTCAATTACAGAGATATGTTAAGGCAAACTGCCAAGCCAGAATTGGTTGGATTTTCTCCATAGATCAAACTCCTCCATGTTCTTGATCTTAACAACATAAAGATCAAACTTTTTCGTGTTGTTCGATTACATGAGTGTTTTTTTCCTGTCCTCCTGTTCTTGCTTCTTGGTTTGGTATTGGAGGAGACGATATTGGCCAGTTTCAAATTACTAACAAAATTTTCTCGGTTTATCGCAGTCCGGGAAGACCTTCTTGACTCCTCGCCACCAGGGCGTCCAAGACGGCCACCAGGACCTCAACCTGCCTACCCCGGCCACCGCCGCCGCTGCCATCACCACCTCGGCTGCAGTCTGCACGCTCGACATGGTCCGCTCCGCTCTAGAGCGCGCCGCCGCCATGCGGTCCGCCGCCTCGCCGGCCACGTCGTCGTCATCGTCCGCGTCCACCTCCTCGTCTTCCTCCGTGGGCAAGCGCCACCGCTCGCCGCCTGCAAGCGCGGCTTCGCCGTCCATGCGTGCGGCCGCGTGCCCGTCCTGCCTCACTTACGTGCTCATCGCCGAAGCCGACCCACGGTGCCCGCGCTGCGCGGTTAGGGTGCCGCCGCTCGTCGGGAAGTCCGGCGGTGCTGCCACCGAGGACGGCAGCGGGAAGAAGCCGAGGATTGACTTGAATGCGGCCGCCGATGAGATCGAGTGAACGGAGAAATATGGAGAAGTATTTTTTGGAAAGTTTTTCCAGTCAATTTATCTCCTGATAAGTTTTAGAATATCCCTCAGAAACAATTACATGTTCTACAAGGAAAATTATGATCGTAGGATCAAATCAGATATGTTAGTTGGAATTTTATTAATTTCTTTTGTTTTTTCTTCGATTCGTAGTTGTACAAAATAATAGTCGTAATATGTCTTCTGTTCATTCATTTTCTTATTTCTGTGTTTATCTCTTCAATATATGGAGTAGCAATTTGATCATACGTAATTACACATGGCAAAAATTATCTTTGGATAATAATAACCTTGGGATCGCAACTGCACTGGGGAAATTAATACCGTTTTCATTCTACTCTACGTATTTTATACTGTACCCAGTACGCAAGTGCGGTATACATGATGTCACACAATACGTACAACCTTATCAACTCGAGGGGTGATGGGATGCCTATTGGACAATAACTGATAGACTACACCGCCGAATCGAAATCCATGGCCTCCGTGTACTGGGAGATTTGTTTTTCAAAGAAAGATATCCTTGTGTGAACTACACATCAAAGAGTAAAACAAATTCAGGACGGTGTTTAGTTGGTGCCTTGAGTAGCTTTTTCCAAATCTTAGCGTTACCTTAGCATTATCAGGACCTGGGCAAAACCAAAATCTTGGCGACACAGTGATGTTTGGCTTTTCCTTTTCTTTTGAAGAAATAGTGGTGTATGGATCGTGCCCAAATTCAACTTCTTGCTATACCAAAAATTGGTGGACCATTACTTCACCCACGAAATGGTCTGCGATTTGTCACGATTGTTTTCGGCAATGCCCAGCTGTTAGGGCATAGTCAATTGTTGACAACTATCCAAATTGTACCTGCATTGCATTTCTCTTATAGGAACCTACATGCATTATTATTACCGAGAAATATAATCTCTGCTGATTTGCCAGTCATATGTAGATTATATTTCTTGGTAATAACAATGCAATGTAGGTTTTATAAAAAAATGACTGCAAATTTTGACGGGGACTTGCTACTTTGGCTATCTATCCATTCTGTGGATGCTCCGAGATGATGGTCCATCTCTTCGGTGCAACGAGGTGAGCCGGCTTTGGGAGGCAATTTCAGCCCTTCTTGTGGAGACCCCAAGCTCCTCATCCATTGATGGTATCTGGTTCTCATCTCCCTCCTATGGAACATCTGGAAAAGACGCAATGCAGAGGTCTCCAGAGGAGAGGATGAGCTTATCTTACACGGTGACGACATGTTTCTTTGGGCAAAACGTTGCTCATATGCCAGTCGGAAATCTCTTATAACGGAGTGGGGTGTGATGTTCTCCCACCCTAGTTAATACCTTGTAATCTATGACTTTTCGAGTCTCCACTTTGTAATTATCTCATGTAAATTCCTTCTACATATATATAATTGGTTTAGGCTGTATTTTGGCCCGCCGTAGCATCGTCAAATTTTTTTTACCAAGAAATATGGTATAGAGTATAAGGTTTTCTTCCTTTCCCTCTTCACCTCCCACTTCTGGTCGTAAGCCACAAATATTTTCATTCTTCTTTGCATACTCTTTGAGCGCCATTTTCCCCTTGCCGTCCAAAGACATGGCTACAGTGGTATTGGTTTCCCTCGTTATCACCTGTTGCGTCAGAGCTTCTGGTGTAGCTGTGTTCGTCCCCACCCTTCTTCCTTTTTTGCTGCTCTAGATTTGCCTGATCTTCTTCACATCAAGGCACCCTCGCACCATCAACATTGCCATCATGTGCCCCAAGAGAGCATATTGTAAGCCGTTCATCACTCTGCAGTGCCCTAATTCCTAGTGGAATGTCTCTTGTGTCCAACTCTAATTAAGGTGAGAGAAGCTCCATCCTCATTCCCAGTGGAATGTTTGCCGCGTCCAACTGACCAACTCTACGTGAGTGAAACCTGGAGGTTCATCGTCGGCACTCACCTAGTCATTGTCTCTGACCCGTTTTTAACCTATAGGACCACACTATAAGCTAAGTTTACTTAGGGCCATTGGTGTGTTACATATTTTTTATTTCAAAATATAATTGCACCCATCATACAAATTAAGCAGAGTTCTAATTATGAATCTTTAGATTTGGATCTTTCACTCTTTTACTCGAGTAATTTCAATTTTCAGAACATGTATGTTAGAGATGGCGGAAGTCAACCCTAAGCGCACAAAGATGGGGACCACAAGAGTATGAGAGGACGCGTACTTGTCCTCCTAGGGCAGACGCCCACTACCGAGCGCCTCTCATTTAAGAATTTCTGAAGTAGTCAGAGCAAGCTCGGCGACTTCTTAAACCATGCGAATTTAGCTCTTCACAATAGATTTTAATGCAGATCATATTATACGTGGCTAGTCGATCAAGCTTGAAAATATCATCAGATCATATTTTAAAACGGATTATTCCAGGGTCAAAGAGACTTAGATAGAGTGGAACGGAGGGAGTAGTCAGATATAATTCAGCTTGCTGATGAAGCTTTTGCATAATGGTCGACCGTGTCTACACTGGACGTAGTAACCCCTTAATTCCCGGGTGGAACATCTCGATCCGACGATCTCATAGTAACTACGTATCATAAGCAGCATTGATTAATGGACGAGTGAAACGAACGGCAGGAGCGAGAAGGTAGCTAGCACGGCACTATACGTGGCAGGAAATTAATGAAATCACTTCACGTTTACACCGTAACTAGATGGCGAGTGCAATGCATGGAATTTTAGATGAAGCCAATGCATCTATATAACCTCTCAAAAGGTACTGGGAAAATGAGTTAAACAAAGTAGGAAAAAATGAGTACTAGTTTAATCATCTACAGCTTTTGCTGATCTAGAAAACAAAATATCATATAGAGCTTTACTCGTCATCACGAATTAACAAGAGGCGAGGGTACAGGTACAGATCGAGTACGTACTGATGAGATAAAGGTTGGCTATGCATCTAGCAACTGTAGCTGGTTAGTTGCCTGCACCGATCTACCCCCAATTAATGAACATCAATCCATGCAGATACAGACGAATGAACTCTTATACAGGGATATGTTCCGATTAGCGTAGTAATTGATTACGACAATTGGGACGCTTCATTTTCTCTTCATCCACTGGCTGTATGCACAAAGTCTTTCGGATCAATTGAGTAATCAATATGGACATGGCACGTTTGCGTAGTTACTCGCGACAGCTGCTTCCACCCAACCTTTTGGGTTTTGTTTAGGAGTGGATTTAATTCGGCTTGGACTTGATCCCCTGGGTGCTAATCAGGCGAGGTTGTGTAGTATCCGAGACGCCGTTGATTCGCTCGCCGCCTTGCTGATGGTGGCGGATTTGTTGCGAATAAACTGCCCACGGCAGTTGATCTCTGTGAGCAATCTCAGCAACGGCCATCGCCAGTTGCTTCTTCCCTAATCGGCAACTGCACGACGGTTGCTACTTCATCCAGCAACTACAAACAACTGCACATTTTGTAATTGCTATATAAGGAACCATAATCAATAAAGATTACACGCTTGAATCTTCGAACTACTGTTCATTGCCATTTACACTTTAACACGTTATCAGCCTTTGGTTCTCCACTGAGCACGAGAGATCAGAGCAAGAAGAAGAGAAGAAGGTGAGCATGCCTCGGGGTTTTTCCTCCCTGCGTCGCCTCATCCGTCACTTCCTTCGTGAGCGCCGCCGTCGCTTCGCTGGTCGTCACCGCCGCGGACGTCGCTTCGGTCCTCGCCGCCCTTTTCGTCGTCACTGCCCAAAAATACTACTCGATCCGAGTACAAGGGTTTGTTTTTGGTTTTTTTGCCCAAAAATACAATCCTGCTAGTGACGTGGCAGCTCTAATTAATCACCAGTCCAGCTGCTGATTCCGCCCCTTAGAGATAGCTTAGGTTTATGCATAAGCCAGCTGTTCAGATAAGCCCCATATAAACTTCGGTGAAAAAAACTCTGAAAATACCCTTAGACTCATTTAGTTGCTATTTTAATATGTAGAATAGTTGGTTTAGCGAGTTTCTTTGCATATGTTGACAGAAAAATTAATTTAAAAGATAAAAATGACAATAATAAACACTACACAAACACCAGTCTAGTTTCACACTAAGCAAAGCAAGTCCATTAGAGGAGCAAATGTTGTATATGACCGCATCACTTCTCACGTTGACAAGCCTGATATCTTTTCTTCAACATTTCCTTAATCGTATTGTATCCTTAATCATATTATATTGAAAATGTGAAGAGGTGTGAAGAGACTGTCCAGTTAACACAAGACAGTGCAGAGTACATGAGCTTTAGATCATAAACAAGACAAAAACATTAGCTCACTATCTAGTTAATTAACAAACACCGGTCATTACAAGAGTGGAGAGCAATTAAAGCTAGGAATTTGACATTATTGATGGAAAACTATGTTATCGGGATGTATATCAAAGCATCAACACTGATGCTCAAATCATGTGAGCACGAAATCAAAAGAAGAAAACACTGTTTTAGTACTGTTACAGTTTATTGCTTGTGGAAAGCAAACTAAAGCTGTCCAACAACAAACAATAATTTTTAAAATCCTAACTGGAATAACACATATAACTAATAACCTTGCTCAGGACTTAGTTAATTCCAAAAGCAAGATCAAGATAAATGACTGACTTAAGGTAATATTATTAACATAAGTAAGGCATATATACAAGCAACATTGCTCTATGCCCGTACATTTTCATTTGGACAGATGAACCATATGATAATCTAATTTCAATCAATTTCTCACCAATCCTACCACTACATTGAACAGGGTACAAGAAAAGTACAACAGCATACACACAACACGAATTTGCTGGTGTCAGGCCGGGCAGTAGCAGGGCACGTGGTGGGCGAAAGGACTTCCAACGGCGATGGGTGGCGGATGGACGTAGGAGAGGAGGCCGAAGGCAGAGAGACATCGAGGCTGTCGGGGAAGAAGACCGGCGTCGGGCGGCAGCGTGGTGCGACCGACGTTGAGGCGGGCTGCGTCGGATCTGGTAGGTGGAGGGACGGCGACGGGTGAGGTGGAGACGGCGGGTGAGAGAGGAGGGGCAATGGCGGGGATCTCGTGGAGATGGAGGGGCGGCTATGGTGGCGGTGGATTTGGTAGGTGGAGGGGCAGCCACGGGGTTAGGGCGGTCTGCTCCGGGCGGGGGAGGCGACGGGGGAGCGGCGAGGGAGGGGGGATCCAAAGGGGGAAGCGCCGGGGGAGGCGGGATCCGGCGGGACCCGCTGGTGAAGGCGGTCTGCTCCGGCGGGGGAAGTGGCGAGGGAGGCGGGGGAGGCGGGGGAGTTGGGATCTGGGGGGTGGAGGCGGGATCCAGCGGGGGAAGCAGCGGGAGAGGCGGGATCCGGCGGGGGACGGCGCTACAGAGGCGGCGCGCGTGAGGGGATGGTGCTGGGCGGCGACGACAGCGGTGAGTGAGCCCTGGCAGCGCTGTGGGAGAGAGCAGAGATGAGGAAGCGGCATTGCGGTCGTGGAGGGGAAAGAAGGAAAGAAATAGGGGGGTTTTAGTGGGTGGCAGTTTTTTAATTAATATCAACACCAAGGATAAGATTGGAACAAGTTAAGTGGGGAGAGGGGAGAAGCTCGGGAAGCCATGAAATTGGAGCTTTCTGTCACCAATGAAAAATAGGGTGGCCTTAGAAATTAAGCTTTATCACAATTTTACTTTAGATTTGGCTTAAAAGCTTATTTTGACCTATAATCTCTTTGGAAGCTATTACTAAGGGGACCGGAGTACGTCACAAGCAGCTGGACTGGTGATTAATTAGCGCTGCCACGTCCACGGTTTTTGGTTTAATTAGGATGGACTTTGGCAAGACAGTACAAGGGGTGAGCAAGTCGCATTAACAATGGATTTGACTAGTCATGAAAGTTAAGTGCAGTCGTACTTGATTATACATCCATGCATCTCTGTTTTAGTAGTATACGCGTGCTTCTATGGGACTATGAATGATTAATTACGGGACAAGTTATCTGAGAAAGAGATTAGGCGATTAGGGTTTATATTAAGCCGCCTTCTAGATGGTCATATGAGGACCACCTCAAGCTAGAGTGGTGAAGTTGTAGTTGTAGGTGCACGATCCCACCCACTAGGTTCAGGTCATATGTCTACATTTATGCGCATACTTGTTTCTTAAAGACTTTGTTAGATTTACAGATTTATTTCAGATTACTATTAATTACGGAGTATAAGAGTACCCTTAAAAGGCTTACTCATGCGTGGATGCGCGTGTGCACATCCTCCTGCGCTCGCAAAATAATTTCTAGAGTGCCATATGTCTTTGCATGGAACTGAGGCAGAGGATCCGAACCCGGACACAGCTTGTCACTCCGAAAGACGAATGGATCGATCCAAACGTTCCGTTGAACAGTGCAGCTGTTGATGACATGAATCTTGAGCAAAACGTGTGAGAAGCTTTTGGCTCCTGTTCAGGTCAGACGGGAATATTTATGGGGTGATGTGTGCGGTTGAATCCACCGGGGTCGCTTTGCAATTTATTGGGCGTATACTGATATCGACATGACATATCTACTTGAGTAGACGTCTGCAGCCGCCTTGTATCGATCGACGTCCGTATATCATCCTATCCTCCTAGCTGAGATCCATCGGCAGATTGATCAACGGGCTGTAGATTTTGTAAGCTTGTGTACAAGTCAGTATCTGTCCGATGTAGGGGTACACATACTTCTGGGTACGTATACTCTCTGTATGATGATGCAGTTAAGAGAGATCCTTAAGTCTGAACACCACCACTCGACATGATAGACCGTCCACCGCCTCAAACATTCATAGGACATCTCAGATGCTACATGTCACTCGAATTCATATGAATTTTACATAAAATTCACAGGTATAAATTCACTTTTTACCGCTGGAACAGGACATTCAGATGTTCCAAACGGGGCTCAGTTGCTCGCCACCTAGTTTGAGACGTAATGGAGCGTTGAACCATCGTCCACGAGGTTTAATTTACCTCTACCGGCCCATGCCACCGTGCACCCTAAGGCCCCGTTGGGTTCGATGTTAAGTTAATTGTGTTAGCTAATTTTAACTTAAGTAGGCTAACGCAATTTTAATTTTGTATTTGATAGCTAATTCGATTAACTTAAATTACTGTTTGGCTAGAGCAGAGAGTTAGCAATACAAAAATCAAATTTAAGAAAGTTAGTTGTCCTGAATTAAATTATTTTATCTTTTTAATGGGTTAGTTTAATCTTGAATTAAAAAAGTTAAATAGATTTGACTGGTTAATTTAATCTCGTCTAACCCAAAGATGTTTAACGGATTGAATCCCTAACCCACTCCTTAACTCTGAAGCAAACGGAGCCTAAAGCTATCCTAAACAACGTCGCTGTCGCAAGACCAGAAATTAGGCAGGACTTAACAGCGAGCTGGCGCCTTTCGGAGCGGAAAGTGCATGCGGGAGCGCATTAATAAACCCGGTCTCGCTCGCTCCTGTGCGTCTTCACCTCATCACCGCGCGCATGTGTGGCGTAGCGCGGGGTGATGATGTGAGCACGTCTCGCTCGCGCGCATTTAATGGTCGTTCGATCGATCGATCGGTTCGTCCTCTCCGTCCCCAGCTGCATTAACTGATGCGCAGATCAAGATCGTCGCCGGAGACGTGGAGGGAGTTATTAATGAGAGGTGCATGCGGCAAGCTCTGGGATCATCAAAAGGCTTTGAAAGAAAGTTTGAATTGAATCTGGTCTCTCCACTTGTTGCCTCTTGAGTCTTGCATGCACTGTGTTGCGCTGCGTCGCACGTCCGTGCCAATGAAGGAAGAGCTGGAAGCAATTAATGGGCCGATGACCATATATGCATTTAATCTCGGCAAGGGCCCAGCGTCGTTTTCAGGTTACCTAATGCATTGATGAGATGATTTGCCTGCCTTTTCACAGAGTTTCAGATCCTCCAGAGGGCAACTACCTTGGTGTGCGGGACGGTGGGTGAACAGCTGCTGATGAGGTCACCACAGACCGTTATAGCCTTTTAGGAACGCGAGATTTTTATCAAATTTTCGCAAAAATCGGATTGTGTTGTATGCGAAATTTACGCTACATATCAAATGGGGAATTATACTTATTACAAACAACTGTAACTACCAGCGCTTCCAGCGCCGCTCCACAGGGGCCATAACGGAGGTGACTCCACCCCACAATGCAGGCCACCTCTCCCGAGCTTTCCCTTGCTGCCGCTGGCGGCGACGGAGCCCGCTTCCAAAGGAGATTGGGCGACGCTCGGGGGTTTGTGATGTGCTTCAGGTTGTTTCTCGGCACGGTGGTATTCCCTTTCGGCGGCTGTTTTTCTCCGGCGATGCTAGGCGATGGGCCTTGCGGCTCCACCACCGTGGCTGGCAGAGCGACAGGTCTTGACGCAGGTAGGACGCGGGAGGCTGCTCGGCGGTTTGGTTGCCAACAGCAGTGGGACGACCCTAGCAGCCAGGTTAGTGGCGGTGGGGTTGCATGGCCCGCCCAGATCTGAGATGGCCATGCTGGCTCCAATTATGGGGCTGTGGAAGCGTGGCTGGCTACGAGAGGCGTGGCACTGCGAGGTGGCCCGCATGTTCTACTCTGCTGTAAGGGTGTCAATGTTGGGGTCACGGGTTGCGGGTTTTGCCGAATGGTGCGGACGGAGGAGTTCGAAGGCAACTCCAGGTGAAAACTCGTTTAGGCCTTGGTCAGAACCGGCAACAACGACACCCACGAGTGGTATTTATCTTCTTGGAGGTGTCCTCGTGGTGTTGTGCTCATCTCCTCTCTTCAAGGTTTGGGCTCGAGGGGAAACCTCGGATCTAGGACTTCCTGGATTGGATGGTGTTGGCGTTTCTACGTTGTTTTCTCCTTGGAGGAATCATCTTAGAGCTGGCTGCAGGCGAAGGGGACCGATGATGGCTGCTTGTTCACGTGGATGTCGGGGGCAGCTGCCTCGAATCTTTTGGCGCTGCGATTCATGCGGCAATAGCAATGGAGGCGAGTGGAGTTAGGTCGCGGCATGGCCTTTGTCGTCGACTATTCAACATTCTAGTTAAGTTTTTCTACACATTATTTTCATTATGGTGTGCTGAAGTCGAAACTGTAATGTCATGGGACAACACGGCAGTAACGATGACTCACGAAGGTTGGGTCTGGTGGGAGGTGCTCTCTAGCTGCTATGGTGTGCTTTGTTAGTGCAAGGCTTACAAATTTCTCATGCAAGACTCATCGCAAAAATTAGAACTGCCTTCCTCTCCCCGCATTGGCCTACTTTTGACGAGGCCGGTGTGAGCTTGGTGCGACCGTTTGGTGATTGATGCATTCGTGGCCGTCTGCGGTGAAATCAAAGTCGCCAAATCAGGAGCAATGAATGATGACGATGATATTTGTGGAAGGACTTGACAAACATATCTATTCTATTCCGTGACGTGTGTCGAGTCTGTTGTGATTGTTAGATCGATCTAATCGTACCCTATCTATTTGGATTGTTTGTAATTTTAGTTTTCAACCAACTTTTTAAATTAATTGTACAACTCCTGACTTAATTAATAGATTGAGTCAAATTTGTCCGCTAAAAGGATATACTTACGGAAACGGTTGTTAGAATTGCGATCGTGTACGTGTGGTCAAAAGTCCATTGATAAACTCTTCTCGTTGCCTGTCCTTTTCAGCTTCCATGGGAGTTGAGAGATGGTAGCCACGGCAAAAACATACGTGCGAACATGGAAGAGACATGCGGGGCATGCATGTGTTCGTTGGACGGTTGGTTGGCAAAGTGGTTCGGTGAAAGAGAAGTGACGTTTTTCATGCGACTGGACGGCGTTTTTCATCTTCTATAAACCTGCCCTTTGCACGGTGATGGAAAGGAATGTTCTGAGCAGAAGTCCTACCACTTGCATTTGTTTCTGTAAGCACGTGATTATAGCATTGTATATAGCAGATGAGTAATTTGACGCATGACTGTTTCATACAGAAGCTAGCTCAGGGGTGACAGGACTGCAGGTGCACCGCCTGCGTGAAACTTACGTTCTTTCGAAATGAGTAGCAAGGTCCGTTCGATACACATAAGTTACACGTAGAATTTATTAATGTCTTTCATACAAAATAGTTCAATTCTCGCAGGAACGGAATAAAATTATCGCGTCCGGTGGGGGGCTTAACAAGGGTTTGAATTCTGGATGCTAAATGCTTATGATTGCTTAGGGTTTAAGGGCTCTTTGATTTGAAAGAATTTTAAAAGATTTTAAAGGATTGTAATCCTTATAAATTTTTTTCTATGTGGGTCATTTGATTTGTAGGATTATAATATATATGAATTTTTTTTAAGGACTCATTTGCAATACATTTTATAGAAAACTTTCAACTCCAACATCTTGAAAACATTTCTATATTTTTTCTATGAATAATTCCTATTATATAGGTTTCAAGATAACATGATACTTGCAATTCTACGTTTCTCTTATTTTCGTGCTTTGGGAGCTCTTTGAATTAAAGAGGTGCACTGGAATATCCCAATTCAGTAGTCATCGGTGTTTTCTCATATTATATTTTTAACTTTTCGGGATTTCTCTAGAATCCCTATGCTCGAAACATGCGGCATTTTTTTTTAGAACTTTTGGTATAATATCTTGTCGAGAGGATTTAGTAGATCATCTGGTTGCACGAGAAAAGAAAAACTGAAATAGCTGTCCGAGCTGGACAATCTTTCTCCAGAAATGGGTGAGATTTTGAGGGGAGGATGGCCCAATACCGATGCGGATGAGGTAGCACGCATTGTATACTTAGGCTGGGCCGCACCAGCTGGTCGACACAATGTATTAGGCCTCTCTTGTTCAGGCCTTTGAGCTCCTACCGTCTACAATCTTCTCGTTTTCCTAGCACAAAAAACTAAGCTGAAGCTTTGCAAAATACTCCCTCCGTTTCAAAATGTAGGTTCATTTAGCCCTCTTCATTTTTATCAAAATATAAGTTCATTTATACTCCCAATGCACATTTATATCTATTTTTTCCAGTCATACCCTTCATTAAATAGCCATATATAGTTACTCCTCCCTCTTTTTGATTTTTCCAATGCTGCAGTTAATAGGGGCAGAGATGACAATTCCACCCTTCTCTTGTTTGGTGTGAAAAAAGCTAGATGAACCTACATTATGAAACACAGGTAGTATGTTTGATTTTGATCTCTCTCTCGGTTCAGTGTGCCGTTAGTCCAGGCTCCCTCGTGTGAGGTGGCCAACAATCTAGCCGTGCACCGCGATTAGTGGAATCATAATGCTCCCCTAAAAAAATCGATGCAATGATATATCACAATCAAGGATGGAGGACCCAATATCATGAGTCATAGCGTCCGCTATACCTTAATCGGACCGCGTGTACCCCCTATGCCTCTACTCCGAGCTCCTTCGTCCTTCCTAGAAACTAGCGGCGACGGCACCATAAGAGGTGCTCTGCTCTCTCGATCAAGAAGGATGAAGGGGTAAGTTGGTGTTTCCCTTTGAACCGTGGGCCTTTTCTAATAAGTGAAGCGGTCAGTCAGCTAGAGTTACTGCTAGTGGTGGCGGTCCAAGAGAGTGCAAAAGACAATACTGCTCAAACCCAATCCGAGTGCTACACATTTTTTTAGGAGTACTTCCCTTTGCTTTACATCATCATGAGTTTCCATCTCAAAAACAATCAAAGCATCATCCAAATTTTCAATCTGATACACAAAATATAGGGGGAAAAGTTGATCTTTGAGTAGGATTCATAAAAGTAAAATGAAATAAATATTACAGGAGATCTCATGGTTTTCCAAATAAAAACTGTACATATTCTAAAACACCGTTGGTTACTTATGGGCCGGTGTAGAGTGACCTCTCAATCCTTATTTGATTTAAAATCTAATAAAATATTTCTGATTAATAAAATCATCTTTTTTAAAAAAGGGAAAATAAAATAGTTTTCCGACATGTATATCTAGGATGTTGATATCTTACATCCAAAACAAATCATGTGTTTACGAATATGCTATGGAGTCCACCACAACAAAAATTTTAGTCAGTCCTTGGCCATAGATCACAATTCTATCAACGTGAGATATGGCTGGCATGCGTGAAGGCACATGGCCGGCGGTTCAATGGATACGGCTTGCGGTGACCATTGAGATGGATTGTCTCACTGCGTGCAGTGCACTGAACGAGAGAATCCGGCATATATGACGACATGGCTTCCTTGTCAAGGAGGCGAATCTGCTTGGGGCGGAGTTTGAGGAGATCGAGATCATCCATCGCAAAAAGAAGTACTCCCTCGTTTATAATGTAAGTAATTTTAGATTTAGACATAAAAATTAAGAAGGGGTTAATTAATGTACCAAATGATATTATTATTCTTGTCTCTCATGCAATAAATAATCTAGGATATACAAATATGATAAAAGAGCTCATTAACCATAACAATTAAAGAGGGATAGATTAGAAAAAAACTGACATAAATATGCATTGAAATCCTAAAACTACTTATATTTTGATAAATCTCTTAAATCCTAAAACTAGTTATATTATGAATTAGAGGGAGTAGCACATTTTTTTGGGGTCAGAATATAGTAGCACATTAACTAGCCTAGTTTAGGCTGCGCGAGTCAGCGGCTTCTAGTCGGGGCCGGGTCCGGACTTCGTTTCACATCATTTTAGCGATTGTGACCGAATCCGTGAGATATTCCATGGTGCAATGAAGGAGACGAGCGCTCGGTCGGTTGTAAGTGTTAGGAAACCTCGGTCCCACCAGGAAGTGGGGCCTTCCTGTTATGAGTTCTTTTAAATTATTTTAAGTGAATAATTATCCCTTTGTTTAGTAGAGATTATAAAAGGAGAAGAGTACTTATTGTACTGTACTTTTTAATCGATCAATAAAGAAGCTCTCATTTCTCCCTATATTGTGTCTCCCGTTTTTATATTACGCACGTGTTTCGTCCTTCTACTTCCTCGACGTTGATTACACCACACAGTGCAACACTGACAACGGTTATACAACAGTAAGAGCCGAATTGTTTCCTACTGCTGTTATAACCAAATACTAATCCGCTGAGTTCAACTAATCCGCTACTCGTAGCTCCATCGGATTTGGGATCAATCTGACTGTAACACACTACGGCTTCGTCAAGCGGACTCGGGTCTCCTCTCTTCTCTTCTCTTCTCTTCTTCCTCGCGTGGGCTCTCTACTCTCTCTCTCTCTCCTCTCTCTCCTCCCCGTGCCGCAGCCATGGTGGAGCGGCGGGAACGGAGGAAGCCGCTGCTTCTCGCGTCCACGCAGGCGCTCCTCGACTCGCTCCCCGGGGACCGCCGCGGGCCTCCCCCGCCGCCGCCGGAGCCGGTGCGCCTCAGGGCCGGCGTCCTCCGCTTCCCCGCCCGTTCCCCCTCTTCCGGAGGCGGCGAGTTCGGCGAGCTCGCGTCCTTCGTCGCCCTCCCCGCGTCCGCGCTCCGCCGGCTCGCCGTCGTCACCGGCACGGCGGTATGTGGTCCCCTCCTACCTTTGTCTGATCAGAATCCGATCCTGTGGTGTCAGCTGGATGGCCTGGTTGGGAATTCGATCACTTAGGGGCTGAATTGTGGAACCTTTGGTGCTTGGAGGAGGAGTGGATTTGGTTTCATGGACATTGGGTTGGTCATACATGGGTGCCTTTGTGAATAGTTATAGGTGAATTTGGTTCTAAAAATTATACTAGTTAATTCGCTGGGGTTTGGTGATTTTTATAGTCATACTGAGCTGCAGCAAGTACAATTTGGAAGATGTCTAGAATTTTGGTGCCACGAAGAATTATATTTGTGGGCTTATAAATACAAATATTTCTGCGTGCTTGGTTCAGTCAATCTAACAGATAGTTTCTTTTTGGCGATTGTTAGAGCTTAAAATTGGTATATATGAATCTCTTATGTTGAATTTAGTGAACAGCTATCAATCTGCAGGTGCTTGTGAAGAATACTGACAATAACGTTGGGAGGATCGTCAAAGCTGTAGTACTTGACCACCCGTCCCTTCATGAGTCTCAGAGAGAGCATCCTGACCTTGAGACCTCAACCTCTTCCTCTGATCATGTGATGGGTTTCTTGCCTACTCGCTCATTTCCAGCAAATGGCTTTGCACCCTTGGATGAAGATGTTGCTTATGTTAGCCCACTTTTGGCGTTTAACTTGGGATTGCATGTTTCTTGTCTCAAGCTTCTTATTCAGAAAGGGGAGAAACCTTTCAAGTTTTGCTCTAAAGTTGAAGAGGACGATGCTGTTGGTAGTGGTGGAAGTGGTATTTCTCTTCACCTAGAGCTTCTCCCATGCCCTCAAGTTCCTAAACATGCTTTGCATTTGCGGGTTTCGGTTGTGAGGATTCCTGAATGTGGAGTGCTTGCTTCTCTAAAGATAAATTCAGCCATGGGAGGGAGTGACTACCAAGATATGATAGATCAAGCTTTAAATGAGCACTTCAAGTTTGATAGGTTCCTAGCAAGAGGGGATGTTTTCTGCATACGTAATGATTGGAATTGTGGCGTGAGCTCCTGTCTAGCATGCAGCAAGGAAAATGATAGACTGCATCCTCGTAATATGATATACTTTAAGGTTAGTTACCCACTTTTCTTCCTTTCTTGAATGAAGAAACAAAGAAAATAAATGTGATATAGCTTTTTAGCTTATGTTTTCCCTCATTTGCTCATTCATAAGTATTGATGTGTTAATGTTTCACTTACTCACCAGGTAACCGGCATGGAACCATCAGATGAACCGATTCTTCGTGTTAATTGTAATCAAACAGCCCTTGTGCTTGGGGGAAGTGCTTCTGCTCCAGTACCTCCTTACAGCTTCTTTGCTGCTCATGATGATTCAGTACCTTTGCATGGTGAAATACTGGAGCAGTTAGCATCTATTGTTGCACCAGCATTATGTCCTTCGAACATTTTGCCGAAAATCAAGTTTTCCACTTTCTTATATGGTTCTTCAGGTCACTGCGTTTCACTGCAATTTCAGAAAAATATTCGGTGTTTATTGTTTGATTTTGAAGTCTGAGCTGAACTTTTGTTCAAAACAATTGGTGAGTGTACAGGATGTGGAAAAAGGACAGTAGTCAGGCATGTTGCTAACCACCTTGGTCTGCATGTGGTCGAGTGTAGCTGTCATGATCTAATGACGTCATCAGAAAGTGGGGCGCCTGCTGCACTTCAGGCTGCCTTCAAAGAAGCTCAGAAGTACTCATTTTTTTTGTCTTTACTTTCTCATTATCTGCAGTTGAAATTTATTCCTGTTTCAGCCAGTAAACGTTTTCTTTAGATTGTTTTATTTTCTTCAAGTTGCGGTGTTTACTTTTGTTTCTGTTTATTTTTTGCTGAATACCTTTTCTGTGAAGGTATTCTCCTTGTATAATACTTCTTCGCCACTTTGATGCAATTGGGAAGACATCCTCCAACGAAGGCCCACAATCTGAGCAATCTGGCATGGCAGCAAATATTGAGTCTATCATTAAGCAGTATACTGGACAACATTGGGTTGTGAAGGACTCGCTGCCAGCAAGAGATGTAAACGGAAATTCAGTAAGTCTTTGTCCCCCCTACTTCTAAGTTTTAACAAAGCTCTTACGATATAAGATCTTATGTGCGTTAAGTTCCTTAGTATTGGACCCCCTTTCTTTTCAGTACCTTGTAGAACCTGAATGTTTAAGCTCGCTTCAAGTTATACTAGTTGCAACCGCAGACAGTGCTGAAGGAATGCAGCAATCAATTAGGCGATGTTTCCGCCATGAGATCAACATGAAGACTATCAATGAAGATCAGAGGAGGAACTTGATATCTGAAACACTCCATGGTGTTTCAACGATTGCTGATGAGGTGTTTTTTGTCGTTATTGACCTAAAAGTTAAGTTTTGTGCTCTTGCTATGTATCCCCTGCTTATTCGGTTTCACTTTTCAGATCAACGACAAGTTTGTAAAAGATGTAGCAGTGCAAACGTCTGGTTTCATGCCCAGGGATATACTTGCACTGGTTGCAGACGCTGGAGTGTCATTTGCACATAGAGTTGCAGTGGAGAAAAATAGCAATGAAATCAGTAAGCTTGAGGAGATCCTTCCTACAAGCTCTCCTACCACTCAGAATGAAGAAACGTACTTTTGCAAAGAAGACATTTTGTCTTCCTTAGAACGGGCGAAGAAAAGGAATCGTGCTGCATTGGGTACACCCAAAGTAAAACAGTTCAACTTCCTGCCTTTCAGTATTTTGTATTCTTCTAGCTTTCTGGTCCATCTACAAATAGCCCGTAGCATCATATATGTGAGTTTTAGCTTGATTTTTTTTGTGCTATAGGTTCCTAATGTCAAATGGGAGGATGTTGGTGGGCTTGAGGAAGTGAAAAAGGTCATTCTAGATACTATTCAGGTAAATTCCGCTTCATTCAATATATCACATTCTGTGGATGCAATAAGATTTGCTTATTGTAGTTTCAGTACCAGAAGCTGGTTTAGTAGGTTTGGGGAATACTAACTTGTCATTTTTGGCTGGTATTCAGTTACCTCTGTTGTACAAGCATCTTTTTTCCTCTAAACTGCCGAAGCGATCAGGTGTCCTGTTATATGGACCTCCAGGCACTGGGAAGGTAGGTTTAGTGTGTTTTATACTTTGGATTTCAATTCTGATTTGTCAAAAGATAGCTGCATCCAAAAACAGCAACATAATACATGCTCACTAGATAATACCTTTTGAATTCTTAGACATTATTGGCGAAAGCAGTAGCAACTGAGTGTTCATTAAACTTTCTGAGTGTAAAAGGCCCAGAATTGATAAACATGTATGTTGGAGAATCAGAGAAGAATGTCAGGGACATCTTCGAGAAGGTATATGCATTTTTACAACCATGTAATTGCCTAAATATCCGTAGATGCTTAGGTTTTCAAATTTTCACTGTCAACCTCAGGCTAGATCTGCACGTCCATGCGTAATTTTCTTCGATGAGCTTGATTCCCTTGCTCCTGCACGGGGATCCTCTGCAGATTCTGGAGGTGTGATGGATAGAGTGGTTTCTCAGGTATAATTAACTTAAATCATTATTGAGGTGGTGTCACATTTCCCCCCTTATTTTCACCGTTAAAGTTGAACCCGTTAACTCACTTTCCCCTTTGCTTTTTTTGCTAGTTGCTTGTGGAGATTGATGGTTTGAGTGATAACAGCCAGGT
Source organism: Stipa capillata (assembly GCA_019208055.1). Lineage (NCBI taxonomy): Eukaryota > Viridiplantae > Streptophyta > Magnoliopsida > Poales > Poaceae > Stipa > Stipa capillata. The sequence continues at coordinate 262,308 of JAGXJF010001156.1, forward strand.
TATTTCCTCGTCTGCGCTATGTTGAATTTTGTGTGGAGGTTTTTATGCTTAGTTTTCGTTGCTGTGTCCGAGGACGTGAAATAGGAAATCATTTTCCAAATGCTTTTGTAGGACCTGTTCATTATTGGGGCTACCAATAGGCCTGACCTTCTTGATTCTGCACTCCTTCGCCCTGGCCGGTTTGATAAGCTTCTATATGTTGGTGTAAATACTGAACCATCATATAGGGAAAGGTTGTCATTAGCAGTTCTTCCTTTTCACCAAAATTCAGATTCGTTGCAACTCCGATCTCACTATAACTGATGCAGGATACTGAAAGCACAGACGCGCAAGTACAAGCTCCATGAGAATGTCTCTCTCTTGTCGGTTGCTCAGCGTTGTCCTCCAAACTTTACTGGTGCTGATATTTATGCGCTGTGCGCAGATGCATGGTTTCATGCGGCTAAGCGTTCGGTGAGTAGTCGTGGTTCCTTGCTGCCACCTTAGGTTTTTCTTAACTTTGCTCCGTTGGACTTACACGTGTTATTTGAAGGTCAAAACACATGAAGCTGATCCTTCGAGAAATAACGATGCCAGTGCCGAAGAAGTCATTGTCGAGATTGACGATTTTATGACGGTAATACTTCAAATCATTTTGAGCAAGCACGATGATATTATTTTGGTCATACCTTAGGAGTTAAACTGGGTTTAATATTACACAGGTGTTGGGTGATATCTCGCCGTCATTGTCAATGGAGGAATTGCAAAACTATGAACAGCTGAGGCAGAAGATAGAGGGACCTTCTAGATGATGCTTGCTAATATTTTATTCTTCGGACAATTTTGTGCTGCCAGAGCATCCCAAGGTTACTATTCCATTTTATTATAAGACAAATGTTCATATGAACTGCTAAAATTTCCTGAAACTCCAAACTCCTTGTATGACAGGATGTTTTCCTTCTACAGTTTCAGTGCATTTGGCAGATAGTGGCCATGTTGAATGCACCTGCCTGTGACAAATTTGGCATATTTTCTGGTTCTATCACGCGGGGACTTCTCCAGGCTGCACCTATGTTTTGACTTCAACACAGGCTAGTTCAGCTGAAATTTATAGACATTAGATATACTTTGCTGAAGGTCATAGACTTCTATACTGTCTTGTCATTTTCTTTCGGTAACTTATGTAACTAGGTATTAGTGACATGAAAAAATATTGTAATAAATGTACTGTAGCTTAGACTTCTTTTGTCACAATATGTCGGCCGTTGTCTTTTTGGGGGGTTCCAATAAATCAGCAGCAATGAACAGCCACATAACACGGAGCTATATGTTAGGGTTCAAGCACGTAGCCATCCAGGTTCACAATTTCAGCCAAAAATTTGTTAACGAGCCCACATAGCTAACGGAATTACAATTTCCCTCAAAAGGTGTCTTTTGGATTTCGTCAACCCAGCATGTTTAATTTGATGAACATCGGGAATTCGTTAGTCAGTTATATGTCTGCCGATTTGCCAAGTCCACATAGCTAATGGAATTCATTACGATTTCCTTGAAAAAGAAGAAAAAAGAAAACTAATTTACTCGCAGGATAGGAAAATATTTGAGAGGAAGTGGGTCCCATATCCCGCACTCTCCATATAAAACGCGTACGTTCCCCCGATCACCCAAACCTAATCTGCAATATCCCCATCCATCTCCATCGCCAACCCTGCCCGGGCGTTCACGGTGACGAACTCCGCCGCGGAGAACCCCCTGCCTGACGCGGCTCCGTCACCGGCGACTCCTCGCCTACCTCCACGGCCAACGCTACCACGGCACCTTCAACGCGTACGTACACGTACGTCTCTTGGAACCAACGGTTGCTACTACTTCCCGCTGGTTTAATTACATCGATCCATCCATGCATGCATGCACGGCATGCAGCTTGGTGCAGCAGGCGGCCGGCGAGCTGTTCTGCCTGGATCACATGCAGCGGCTCGTGACACAGGGCCTGTGGGAGGACGCCATCGACTACCTCAACAGCTACCTGCCCGCCGGCCCCAGGAACTTCCACAACTTCCTCCTGATGCACCGCTACCTGGACAACCTCGTCGCCGGCGACGAGGCCGCCGTCGACATGATCCTCGCCAATAAGTGGATGCGCCACGTCACCTAGGCCGAGCAAACCGACCAGCTGTCATGGCCCGCTCCGTACTCTTCTCAGACCAACTCAGGTACGTACGTACACCCGTCGATCAAACGATCACTGTTTGACTTTTACTAGTACCCACGTATGAGCGTACGTATCTGCATGCATGCATTTCATCTAAAAAGGTTTTTCCATATGTGATCTGTGTTAGGGCCTGCATGGACTAGGGCGGCGTGAGGAGAGATGCAGCCTGTATTCTCTACAGGTTGCTTCGTCGGACCCCAGAGTTGAATAGGAAGCTGACATTGCCGGCTCGCGATAGGATGTACTTTCCATTGGGTTCGTGTAATCTATATCCAACCTCAATCCCTGACTTCCTGGTCGATCCACTTTAGTTATGTGATCAATCCACTTTAGTTATGTGATCAATCTGCAGGCTTGATTAATTTGGCCATCCTGTAATTGATCTTTTGCTAGTTTGTGCCGGAGGCGTCGCGTGAAGAACAAGGGACCCGGGTAAAAGCTCCTGCCGTCGCCAGGGCTGTCCGGTGCAGGTACAACATAATCATCTTCAGATGGATTAAAACTCTCCTCTGTTTTGCAGCCGGCGTTATATCAGGGTATCTTCAATAGTAGAGAAGGCAGTCTTCTCTTGTCTTCCACGTCATTTAGAGGTAACAATAAAAATATATTATACAATAGGTTATCTCTAGCAATTAATGCATGCATGAATATAGGATCAAAATTAAACTAGAAAATATGGGTTTAAGGGAAGACGTATTGTACAATGGAGAAAATAGTGATCTCTTAGGTGTGAAGAGATCCTCCCTTCACCAAGAGAAGGTAACTTTCTTTTTCTTCTCTCTCTCTCTCCTCCAATTCAACAAAAATCCTATGTGACACCTCTAAGAGAAGGCTAACATCACCCTATTGGAGGTGCTCTTACACGCCTCGAGCGGTCAAGTTTCGGTATAATTAATATTCCATTTACTGATATCTTTTTAAAAAAAATTAACTTTCAAGAATCGCATGATTAAGCAATATACTCTCTCCTTGTCATAAATCTGTAAAAATCAAACATCTTTTTCTTAAAAAAATATTAATAGATTTGACCATCATTACAGTAATACTAAATTGATATTACTATATTCATCATGAAATATAATTTCATAATATATTCATAGTTTTATTTAAGAATACCTTTTTTTTTCTAAAATTAATGGTCAAAATGTTACTTTGAAAACCATGTTGATATCTAAAATGACTTATATGTGACACGGTGATATAGTTGGTCATAAGTTCTACTCTATGTATGTGAGCTAGTGAATAACCATGCATCTGCCCCTCGCACGCCAAGCTCCAGGTCCGCCGTTCGATTCGGGGTTTATGTACTCGAACGTGGTTTTTGTTGAAAAAGAGGGGTTTCTCCATCTGTTCGTGAGGCAGGGCAGGTCGCATGGTCACGGCACATCCTCCTCTTCGCCAAGTCCATGTGCAACGCCGTTGACAATTTTGGGGAAACGTTGGGCTCTGGTCCGGAGCCGTTCGCCATCAGCCCCACAGGGGATGAGGTACTTGGGAGGTTGGCTTGGGCGGCTTCTGCCTGCGATGCTATTCGTGACGTCACTCCGCTCTTTGATCAGATTGGCTTCGGTTGCAGGTTTACATTATGTATGCTTCCACCCCTTAAAACTTTGTTGCACTAATTAACTTCTTTTTCCTCTCCAGGCTTGTGCCTAGGAGACTATGGAGATGTTGTTCTCTTGTGTGCACTTGGCCGGGTGTAACGTTCGGGGTGCCCTGACCGGGGAGGGTTATGAGCCTCCTAGCAACGAGGATCTCAGTGCTACTTGCGAGGACATCGACTTCAACTCCGAGGTCTTCATGTCACAGGTGTGGAAGCAGTGCAAGACAGAGATACAGTATGTGAAGGCTCTTTGGGAATACACGCTGGCAAACAATGCTCCCACTGATGCTCCTCCAGGACACAGGCAAACTAAGCCAATTCAGACTAGTCTCCCCCACGGTGGCAAGGATGATAAGTGAATTTGCGGATGACAATCCGCAATTATGATGGTTAGGATTCATTCTCGTGGTGATAGGAATCGGAGGCATTTGCCTCTCACTCAAAAGAAAAAATTATGTGAATTGGGAACTGTAGACTTGGTATGAAGATAATTTTTGTATGCTAGAGGAATGTTATTTCTAGGTTGAACCTTGGCCATGACTGTTTGCGACTTTAAAAGCACCATTTGGAGAGTTAGTGCACCTGGATTAGGGACTTAAACATGGAGATTACTTACATTGATGAATGTCTCACCTCAAGAGAATGGTAATAACCTTATCTTTGTATATGTATCATAGTCTTCACTTTCCATCAATTTGTAGTTTTTGTCTTGCTCACCCTTATACTGAAGCATCACTATGAATACACTGGTGAATGACTATTTAAGGTTGTATGTCCCCAGCAAAATCGGGTGAGTGAAAACAAACTTCCATCATGCATGTACTATTAGACTGCTTGCATCTTCTTGTTAATTCTTATATGTCAATAGATTTAATGTTGCAAGGAGGAGAGGGATGAATTTATGGAAGTATGTACTTCGGCTTGATCAGGGACGTGGCCCAGATGGAAAGAGAATCAGCCGTCCCACTTTCAGATGTTTAGCCTGTATCATCGCTGTCTTCAAATCTGGCTCAATTGGAGATATTGTGAAGCATCAGGAGGACAATTGTCTAGGAGCGAGAAGTAGACATGTGATGGAGCTATTTGGACCTCATAGGAACAACAAGTCCTATCAGAGTGCAGAGGCGATCGATAACAGCAGTGGTTGAAAGAGCCAGTTGGTTGGTGATACAAGTCAGAGAAGGCCCCTACCAACGATTACAGAGATTGGACCAATTCCTGACTCACTAGCTAACTATCTTGGAAAGATCTCCATGGAGATTTTCATGTATCCTTGATGTGTCCAATTGTGATTATTGTGACTTTCTTCGAACTATGTCTAATGAACCTTGTAATAGATGAGAAGAGTTGAGTCTTTAGAGCTTAACATGAGATCTGCTGTAAGAATGGTTAATGACCGTTATAGCAACATGGGACACACTGTGGAAAAGGTCATTGAGATTCGGAGCAACACGAGCCAGATTCATGATAATGTTAGGCTCTTGGCTACTGTAGGAGTGGCCGAAGTTCGTGCAACTCTTAATCCGTGACTTGAAGGTTTTGGTAAGGAGTTTTCAAGGAATTGAAAATGATGTAGAGAAAGGAAATACTTTCTGCTCCACTAGGCTCCGATGTCTCCAAAAGAGCGAATATGATTTTATTTGGAATTTGATCTGCATTTGGATTATTTGGGTGGCTTGAAAGCTTTTCAAAAATAACTGGGATCATCCAGCACTAGTAATTGTTGGAAGTCAAACACTCACTTATCAACAGTCATACATGACATGCTTATATACCGACATTATGATGGCAGTTGTGGGTTTTCCAGATGGTCTTTTTCTAGAAATTACATATCACACGCATGGGAACACAGACTAGGCCAGGTGAGTACTCTACGCATGTCTTTTTTGTGTTTTATATTTCCTAAAAATTTGAATTTTTGAAGTTCTACCTCTTGTCCTCGTTCATCTTTTCTCCATCACCTGACATCAATTTATGTACTAACTCTATAATAAACCTAAAAATCCATTAGAGCTTGTTTGGAATGATGATGTTAACCCTCAAATAGGAATTAAATAGTAATAACCATGTACACACTTGGATTTGTTTTGAAAGTTTTGATTTTTGAATACATATTTCAACATATAATATTTGTGTATATAAAAACACATATGACTCATAGTGTGACTCACTAGGACTACATATGACTCATGGTGGCTTCTTACTTCTTTCTTACATATGAGGGGATGTACCCTCTATTTATAGGATTTAGAGACCGTTGGATCGTTGCCGTGTGGCACAATTATACCCTACAATATAAAATATATTTACTCTAGAATATTCCTTATAAATATCTTTATCTCTAGAATTTTCTAACATTTGCCATGAAGCATGGTGAATAGTCTACTCTAGAATCTTTGTAGCAAATATCTAGTCTCTAGATATTCTTACTTTTATCACTAATAATTTTATCTAGTTTTTTCTACGGCAAATATCTAGATATTCATGAGAACTTACCAATCTTCTAGAATATTTTTAAGTATGCATTGCTTATTCTCAACATAATAATATGCCTGGGTCCTTAACCCCTGATAGTGGCTTGAAGAAGGTAGCCTGCGGAAAGGAAATGTGATATTGTGCTCTAGCCTTTCTTCTTCTAAGGATAGAGCCTGGCAAGAACAGAAGCTGGCACCCGGCCTTCTTTTTCACGCGACGCCTCAGGCAAAAACTGGCAAAAGATCTGAGGTAATCAAATTGGCAGTTATCACAGAAGCCCGAAATTAAGTAATGTGGTGGCCTAGCCGTGGTGCTCAAAATTCCCTCGTGGTGATTGGAAGTTGTACAGGGATTATTAACGAGTCCAACAGAAATAAATAGCAGAACTTGGCCCAGTCCATTCTCCGTCACCTAAAATGGGCCTACTAGTCCAACTGACCTAGCAACACACGTTGCCCACCCAAGCGTGAGGGAGGAGCCTCTCAAAAACAATAAAGCGTTCGGGAGAGGGAGAGGGAGAGAGAGTGAGTGAGTGAGAGAGAGCACGCACAAGCAAGAGAGAGAGAGGGGAAAAGCGAGAGAGAGAGAGAGGGGGAGAAAGTGCGAGCGAGAGAGTGGGTCTCGCAACCTGCCGCTCCAATATATGAGGTGTCTCCCAATCTTATTTGTTGTGAAATCACGAGATCACACGTGGAAGTGTAGATCTAAACCAAGACACCACGTAGATCAAAACCTCATCCATCACGTGATATATCACCGTATCCGACAAACTCAGCCGTATGATCCCGGCTGCCCTGATTTTCAGCTCCTCCTAAGTATCATCCTCCATCTTCTTTGGTTGGACATCCTACAAGACTTTGGAGCAACCTTGTTGCGCCAATAAATCTTTGACCCTTGTCTGCCACAAGACGAAATTATTGGAGCCGTCAAACTTCGCCATCTCGAATCTTGTTGACGACGACATGTCGCCCCTCCCCAACAGATCCAAAAATTCTAATTGATCACCCGCTCCTTCCTTGATCAATGTCACACCAATCTCCTCCTTCAAGCATACTTCTTCTAAACCTGAACTCTTCTACTCTTTAGAACTTGTGCTCTCCAGGTTGCCTGTAGGCTTTAACCCCTGAGATCTCGTGCCTTGAAGGCTCCCACCAATCCCTACTTATATAGCAGTCCTTGGACCTCAAATCCAAACCAGACTCCTACCCCGAGTCCCTCTCCCTCCAAATTTCAGAATCCAACCCAAATTTGAGCAGAATTCCGATTCTACATGAAATTAGGCTGAGAAAATACCAAAAAACGCGTCATGGGCCTTCCCAACACCCCCTAGGCCGCCTCCCACGCGTCCTGGCCCCCTCTTGGGCCTTCCTGAGCCCCGTCTAGGCCTCCTGGGCCCCTCCCGGGCCCCCCGAGCTCCCACAGGCCTCTGCTGCCCCGCCGGTCCTTCCCCAGTCCACACCTAAGCCGGCCGCCCGTGCCTGGGTCACGCCCCGCCGCCTCCCCAGGCCACCGCCGCCGGCCTGGGCCGGCTTCCCATCGCTGGGCCCGCCCGAGGCAGCCTGGGCCGGCCTCGGGCGCCGCCTGCCGCCTAGGCCAGTGCCCCGCCCCCTCGGCCTAGGCTGCCTGCTCCCCCTGCGCCGACGCGCCAGGCCGGCCGCCCCGCCTGGGCTGGTGCCTGGCCACCTGGGCCGACGCGCCAAGCCGCCCCCAGGCTGCTCCACATGTTGGCGTGCCATGGCCAGCCGGCTACCGTGCTCCCATGGCCGTTGCCGCAAGCCGTGCCGTCGCGTATCACCGCCGCTTCTTTTTTTTCCATCGCTCCACCTCGCGCCAAAAAATTCTTCCTCAAAAAATTTGTGAAAAACATCCACGCCATTTTGAAGCGAATTTTCACGACACGCTCCAGGCTCCACCTCGCCTTATACACGCGCCGCCGTCCTCCATCTCATACCCGCCGAATTCACTGTAACGCCTCAAGATCTACCTCAACCTCGTGCTCTAATACCACTTGTTGCGAAATCATGAGGCCACACGCGGAAGCGTAGATCTAAACCCAGACACCGCAGAATTGGCAATGAGAGACAAGACGTTTTTAACGTGGTTCGGTTATGAGGCCTACATCCACGGGGCTCGATTACGGGTACTCCTCCCCATTTACTAACTCTCTTTTAAGTTACATTATAGTGGTTACACAGAGCATCTCTATTTATAGGAGGTCCGGGTTACCGGAGTCCAACACTAACTCCACCCTATCCCTACTACAACTCCAAGTCCTACCTTATAACCCACCCCGAACACATATTCGACACAAACTCAACACCATTTCTAATCCGCACTCCATATCCATCGAATCACCAGCTCTGCGCCGTCGTGATGAATGCCTCCGACATGGTCTCCAGCGAAGCCGAGGCCGAGGGCGCCGCCAAGCGCTCAGGTTTGGCGGAGTATCCCTGCGTGACGCGGCTTCGTCACCGGCGGCTCCTCACCTTCCTCGGCGGCCAACGCTACCACGGCACCTTCAACGCGTACGTATATGCATACATGGTGCTTCTCTTGAAACGAATGGCCTCCTACCTTCCTCCCTAACGCACCACACAGGCACGTAAGCTGGTTTACATTGATCGATCGATCCGTGCAATTTCGTGCGTGCAGGCTGGTGCACGAGACGGACGCGTTCATGAGCCTGGGGCACCTGCGTGGGCTCGTGAAGCAGGGCCTTTGGGGGGACGCCATCGAGTACCGGACACCTACCTGCCGCCGACCCGTCCGAGGAGCCTCCGCGCCCAGATCCTGCGTAACTTCCTCGCAACGCACCAACGCTTCGCCAACGCCGTCGCCGGCAACAAGGACACCGGATAAAATCGTATATCGAAACGACTTCTGGCATCACCGGAGGGATCGGAACCACATTCGTAGGCCGACAATTTTTGGCCCAAGTTCTACATCAAAATCGACCACCGCAGAATCGTCAGCCACGCCGAGCTCAGGCTCCGCTCCATCACCACCTCCATATTCGGCTTGGACCATATCAAGGCCGACCTGGACTGGGAGAAAGTGAGGAGCGAGGCATCGTTTGCTGTCTACAGGTTGGCTCTCATTGTTCCAGAGCTGAGAGGCTGCATGTCACTGCCCACCGCCTGCATCATGCCGCACCATGTACTTCCCATTGCTTCCGGGTACGTAATTCATGCAAACTCAAAATCCTCCTAGAAGTGGATAAGTTTACTTGATCCCTAGTTTCAGTAGTAATTCTATTGACCATCTTTTGCTAGTTTGTGCCGCTGGAGGCGTGACGTGAAGAGGAAACAATAACGTTCCTGGCGACGAACAAAAGCTATCATCAGGGCCTTGAAGAGGTAATTAATTCTACGTCTTCGCACACACGAATTAAGACACCCCTCAATTCCGCTCTTACTGGTTTCTGCCAACATTAATTTGAACATGCCCACATTCCTTCTGCAGCCATCGCTTTGAGGATCCTAGAGCTGGTATGATATCCCCTTCACTTACAAACATCTTATTATTAGGAGCATAGGTCGTAAATTTCTAAATTATATACCTGTGACAGTTATTAATCATGTCTCCCAATGGGCAGGATCGCTTGATGAAGCAAAGGAATTGCTGGCGGATTACCTTGGTAAAACCTAGCGTCTGCTCTTCATGTGTCTTCATTTGTCTAGTTTTCATTTTTTGCATCAAGCATTGTGCTTAAATTCTTGTTCATTACGACCTGGTAGCTTAAGAAACATGTAAGCTATGATGCCATTTGATATTCCACGACGGACTGTCACATCCAGAGTAGATCCCAGCTATTTATACTGTTCTGTTGTTTGGGGAAACCAGCTTCGATTATGTGTACGTATGGCAACTGATGAATTTGTGTGATCTTCAGATGAAACTATAATAGCTGGCGGATTCAAATGGTCCTATCTACGTGATCAACCAGGTATGGAGCCAGGTAAACCTCACACTTGTTTTGTTCACCCAATCTTTAGCTTAGTTACTTCATCACTTCCCACTCTTAACTTACTATCCAGGCTCTTTATTAGCTGTGTAATTGCGTTGTTTTTGTGGACAATCTTTTGGTTCCTATGCACATTGTTGCCCCGTTTTTGTGGAAGTTATCTTCAGAAGATCTATAGTGCAAACGTCTTTAAGTTCTCTGTTCTGTCATTCTTGTGTTGGTTGTTTTGTTTCACATTAAGTGCCTGTTATACTTGCATGATAGTTCATAACTGCACTCCTTATTATGCTTGATATTGTTAATCGGAAATGCAATTCATCAGTGCTTGGCTACCTGCTGCAAGTGCTTACAGCCGGACTTGCTGCAGGTGCTCCATCTTGGCAGAACACGTTGCCATATCCTGCTAAAAACTCTAGGATCTCATCAGGGACAAATGCAGGTAAATTAGTTGAGCACTCGGTGCCTGGCAACATTCTGCCATTTCTAACCGTCAAACTCATTGCAGGTGCTCATGGTGCCCCAGTCTGCCAGCCCATGTCTGGTACCTTGACAGATGCTAAAACCTCTGGGACCTCGTCATTGACAAATGCAGGTAAATTAGTTGAACCTCTGCTCGGTTGATCCCTGATATCGTTAGTTGTTAGAGAACACCAAATGTATTGTCAGGCCTTTGTATGCATTACTGATAATATTATCTGATCTGCCATGTTACAATTTCATCAGTTCACTTACATAACTGGGCATACTGCAAGCATTCATTTTTACACTATATTGGTCCTGCTAAAATTTCATGGATCTTATCAGAAACTAATCAAAGTAAATCCAGTTCATACTCTTTTCTTTCAAATGTGCACAACCCTCTTTCTAAAATGTTCATTGTTAGAGAACATTACACATGATTCAAGGTATGTTGTGCGTAATCCAGTGATCCTTCGGTACGTATTGCGTGGTAGAAATGGTTGCTTTTCAGATTATGTTTAGACAATACATGAGTTTTCGTTGAAACTTATGCAGGTTCCGCTTGTAGTCATTTATCAATCAATTAGTGAAGCATAGCGTGTAGAGTGGCATTACCTGCTGTAATGTTGGCTGTTTCTACATCTTTTTAGTATTAATTGTATTTTTTCCAAGTTTAGTAAGTTAGTTTTTACAAATATTATAAGTTCAAGCACCTGAGGCGTGCACCTGAGTAATTAAATGACAGACTTTGTTCTGGTGTTGTGCTGCTGTTGTATGAATCATCCTGAATGTACTGTACCGTGTTGGGTGTCGGTGGTTGAAATTGGGGCGCGAGTTCGCTCGCCCGCTCGCCCACTGGTGCTGTGGTGAACTTGAGCGCGAAGCCGTGCGGTGCCTCTTCTGGATGAATTGGACTACTGATGCTGTTGGAACATTGGGTTGTTTCGTTTCTGCTGTTGCTGCTACTACTTGCGGTCTGATCATTTTACCTAGCTACTTGAGTCTTGCAAGTCTCCCTAGAACTTATAATGCTGTGTTATCATGCAAACTTTGTTACCAAGTACTGCTCTTGTTAGAACTACCATTTATGCTAGTAAACCAGACTTATGCTATGTAAGCTGCTGGGTGAAATGTGCTTGGTTATTTTCCATGGAACGGCTATGCTCAGGCCGTCCAACCGACGGACCGGTGGCGGCTTTAGCAAGATTATGAGCCTTGTAATTTCACTCCCTAAATTCATGAGCAAAAGACATGATCAAAATGTTGAGGGCAGACATTCATCTCCTACACCAACGCACCATAGCTGCATCGCGCATCTTCTCTTAACTTGTTGATAACTTCCAAACAGTCTGGAGCAACGGCAACGCGGGAGACGTGGAGATCCGCCGCTAGAGCCGTCGCCTCTAGTGTGGCCGGAGAGACCATACCTTCAATCACCCGTGCAGAAGCTCCCAAGAACAGACCCGCGCTGTCGCGGCAGACAGCTCCGATCGTCCCACAGGCTCCTGATCGAGCCACTGCACCGTCCACATTCATTTTTGCAATCGCCAGGGGGAGGAATCCATCGATGCTGTCGCACTCGCGTAGTCGTGCCATGCATCACCGGTGATTTGGTCAAAACTATCTTCAGATCAGCTAAGTACCTTGTGATGAACGAGAAAGTGTGAAATCATGTGTGATGTGCAACATTGGCAAGTGCTAAGTCGAACATTGATATGGATACTTTGGGTGATATGGATACTTGTGTGGTGATTGGTATCTTATATTGGGTTTAATACTTTGCTAGTGGTGTGCTGATCCATTAGCTTCTTGTGTGAAAATACGGTGTGAATTGTGTGGAACTTACCCTGAGTCAAGTCGTGGACTTGTGCTCGTACTGGTTATTTGTTGTGATCACTTTCAGGTGTTGCCGGAGCCGGAGGAATGTGGTCGATGACGGGATCAAGGGACGAAGCTCGGGAGAAGCTGAGGTCTAGGGATCAAGGTCATGCGGAACGTTCGTGCGAAGGAACAATGGAAGTGAAGGCTACGATGATCCGGGAGGGCACCGGTTTTTCGTACGTGGCTTGTACCGGAGATGTACGGTATTGAAGATATTGTTCGACATGATGGTCGAGGTTTTGAAGGCATCACAAGAAGATTTGGTGATGCGATTTGACAAGGCTCAATGCAGATTGAGATAAAATAGGCAGGTTCAGGGTTGATTAAAAACTGAACCTAGGCATATTTAAGATGGCCTCAAATGAAAAAGTGGTCAACATGAAAGTTGTGTGTGTCGTCGAGGCGAACAACTTTGCTTTTTGGACCAGCTCAATCCGAGGTCGTATGCGGCCTGTGGGTCACGATCAAGGATCAGGACAGAGGTGTTCGTATTGGATTAGGACTCTGTTTAGGGTTTCTTTAGGGCCACGAAATTCCCTCTTTAAATAGAGGGGTCCAGGTCACGGTTTAGGAGATGAACGTGAGGGAACTCAGAGTTTTAACCTAGAGCTATTCTTGGAGAGTTCTTGGATGCACGATCGCATCTTCTGTAATCGATCGACATCGTTGCAATAAAGTGATTCATTGGCGGTGTCATCTTTGTTTCTTCTCAGATCTTCATGGAACCTTCGTGCTAGATCTTTCTAACACTTTGCTGCAGGTTTCTCACGAGATCATGGGAAGTTTGTGTTGTGGTTAATCCATCCTTCTTGCTGTTTCTCGAAATTGGTTCTAGATTGATTCTCGTAACTTTCTGTCAGCTGTTACTGTTTTGGTAATATCTTTTGTTTCGTAACTCCGATTGAGCTGATTCTTATTGCGTTGGTTAGATAATTTCCATACCTTTCGTTGGATTATTCATACGCAATTTTTGGTTCAGTAAATCTAAAGTTACAGCTGTTTTACTATCACGAACAGATTAGAGTTTTAGGGTTTGAACTTTTGGGAAAAGTTTTAATTTGCTTCCGCGCAATCATTCACCCCCCCTCTGATTGCCTATCTCGATCCCTCAATTGGTATCAGAGCATAAGTTTTTCTAATTTATCTTAACCGGTTGATTAGAATTGCTAGACATGGATAGGTATTCTATCAAACCCTGTGTTTTCGATGGTGTTGACTTTCAGTTCTGGAAGGCGAAGATGAAGGCATACATCATGGCGCAAAGCTACGCCATCTGGGAGAAAGTCGCCAAGCCCTACGAGCTTCCCGCGGACGATGCGATCACGGCAACAAACTTGGTCCATGTGGAGAACAACTACAAGGCAAGGAACTACATCATCCAAGGTCTACAACGGAGTGACTTCGACCGTGTCTCTCACCTTGCATCCGCCCATGAGGTATGGAACGCACTTTGTAGCTATCATGAAGGATCAAACTCAGTTAAGGAGGTGCGTCAGGACATGTACAAAAAGGAGTACATGAGGTTTGAGATGAAAACAGGTGAATCTTTGGATGAATTTTTTGCTCGCTTTAATAAGATTCTCAGCAATTTACGTGCATTAGGTGTTACCTATACTGATGCTGAGGCTTCTAGGCAGCTTTTGAGTGCTTTAGATATGTCCATCTGGGAGATGAAAGTTACATCTATTAGAGAGTCTACTGTCATGAGCACACTTACACTTGATATCTTATATTCAAAATTGAAAACTCATGAATTAGACATTCTTGCTAGGAGAACTGGTTCCAAATCAATTGCTCTTGTTACTAACCCTAGCAACTCTAATGATGGTACTTCTTCACATTACTATGCTCTGTCTTCTTTGTCTCAACTAACCGATGAACAGCTAGAGCAATGCCTAGAAGAAGAATTGGTACTCCTCACCTCTCGTTTTACACGTGCCCTGCAAAATGTTCGCTCAAGGAAGAGAGGTGGGAACAGCGCTCCAAGGTGTTTTGAATGTGGTGACCCCAATCACTTTCACCAAAGCTGCCCCAAGTATTTATCCAAGATGGCGAAAGAAGGGAACGGGGATCGTTCTGCCAAGGAGGACAAGAAGAATAAGCGCCCCTTCAACATCAAGAATAAGAAGAGGGGTGACTTTGCTCGAGCGGTGGCTCACAGTATCTTCTCGGTCATCAATGAATATGGTGAACCATGCTTGAGTGATGTGGATATCGAATCTGATGAAGATGATGCATCCAAAGACAAACGCGACATTAGTGGGATGTGTCTTATGGCTGGCAGCAAGAGCGCTACCTCCTGCGACGACTACGACAGCGACAACAACAACAACAATGAGGTAGAACTCACTTATGATGAATTACTTGAAAGTGCTAGTAAATTGAGTTCTTTGCTAGACCATGCCACTAAAAGAATTAAGAAATATGACTTGAAAATTGCATCTCTAAATTCTGAAATTACTAGACTCAAATCTATGATTCCTGATGATGATTCTTGCAAGTCTAAACGTAAAGAAATTAATGATGCTAGCATGGATACTTCTGATTTGACAGATTCAACCTCTTGTAATAATTGTCATATTCTTGAATTGAAGTTGAAAGATGCAAATGCTAGGGTTTCTCATGTTGAAAATGCTTTACATATCCATGAGGTTTTCTCGTGTGCTAATTGTAAAAATGGGAAACAAGTCATGGATGCTGCTTGTGATAACTGTCTTGCTTTGTCTCATCAAGTTAATTATCTACAAGCTTCTTTGCAAAAGTTTTCTAGTGGGCATAAAAATCTGAATATGATCTTAGATAAGTCTAAAGTGAGTAAAAATAAGACAGGACTTGGTTTCAATGCTCATGCTCATTTTAAGGCTAATCCACCCACTATTGTTAAATCACATGGTAATGGAATTTTTGAAACATCTAACAAGCCAACCAATGTAATTTTTAAATCTGCTAGCATCATGTCTAATGCTTCATCACCTAGTGCAAATGTAGCTCATACATCACATGCTAAACCTGAAAGTAGGTACACTTGCAGTTTTTGTGGTAAATCTGGACATGTTGTAGGTTCCTGTTTTAGACTAGCTAAACTTATTAAGAAAGAAAGAAAGCAAGCTAGATCTAATTCCTTCAAGGCACATTATGCTCATCATAATTATGTTGCTCCTCAATTTGCGCCTAGGGTGAATGTTTCACCTTCTATTACTACTTGCACGAGACATGTACAATCTGTCCCAATGTATAAAGAAACTCGTGCTTTGCCTACTCGCCGCATGTCTCAGTACTGGATATCTAAAAGTTTTTTATCTAACCCCAGTACTGAGACCTCGGCATGTGTTTGTTGTTTGTAGGCACTTCGCGTGAGGAAGGAGAACATATGGCTAGTGGACTCCGGTTGTTCTCGTCACATGACCGGTGATAAAAATTGGTTCTCCTCCCTCACATGTGCATCTCGGGCTGAAAGTGTAACTTATGGAGATGCTTCTGCCTCTACTGTTGTGGCGAAAGGTACAGTAAAGGTAACCGACAATTTTATGTTCAAAGATGTTGCTTTGGTTGAAAATCTGAAATACGATTTGTTGTCGGTTTCACAAATGGTTGATGAGGATCTTGAAGTATGTTTTAAGAAAAATGCTTCCAAAGTTTTAGATGCTTCTAGTGATCTTGTTTTTGAGATATCACGCTGTGGGAGAGTTTTTAAGGCTGATTTCCATGCTTCTTCAAATGTTAAGTTTAGGTGTCTAGTTGCCAATTCATCTATAGATTTATTTTTTTGGCATCGTAGACTTGGACATATTGGTTTTGATCATCTCACTCGTATTAGTGGTATGAATCTTATAAATGGTTTGCCTAAACTTAAGGGAGAAAAAGATATTGTATGCTCTCCTTGTAGACATGGTAAGATGGTTGCAGGTTCACATGCACGCATTACCAGTGTCATGACTGATGCTCCAGGACAGCTTCTACACCTTGATACGGTTGGTCTATCAAGGGTACAATCTTTTGGTGGTAAGTGGTATGTTTTGGTGATTGTTGATGATTATTCAAGATATTCTTGGGTTTATTTTATGGCATCTAAGGATGAGGCTTTTAGTCATTTTAAGAGTCTTGTGCATAGATTAAATGTTGAGCACCCAAGATCTTTGAAAACAATAAGAAGTGATAATGGAACTGAATTTAAGAATTCATATTTTAATCTCTTTTGTGATGAATTTGTCATTGAACATCAATTTTCTTCACCTTATGTACCACAGCAAAATGGTGTAGTGGAGCGTAAGAATCGAACTCTAGTTGAGATGGCCCATACTATGCTTGATGAATTTTCTACTCCTAGAAAGTTTTGGGCTGAAGCTATATCTACTGCTTGTTATGTTTCAAATCGTGTGTTCTTGAGATCTAAAATTGGCAAAACACCATATGAACTACGATTTGGGCGTAAACCTGTTGTATCTCACCTAAGAGTTTTTGGTTGTAAATGCTTTGTGCTTAAATCTGGCAATCTAGATAAGTTTGAGTCTAGATCATATGATGGCATTTTCCTTGGATATCCTGCTCATTCACGTGGTTACCGTGTTTATGTTTATGGAACTAACCGACTAATGGAAACCAGTGAAGTGACTTTTGATGAGGCTAGTTCTGGCTCTAGTCCTCTTATTTCTGATGCAGGAACATATGTTCAGGGGGAGGAAATCTTTGTAGATGATGAAGATGAGGAGGAGGATGGCGCGCCCCCTGCTGTCTCTGCGCCATCTGTAGTTGTTCCTACACCTACTACTACTGCTGCTACAGCTGGACATCCTCAAGAGACTACTTCAACTACAAACGTTGGGGATGAGCAAGCTGCTGAGTCAAATATTTCAGCACCCCGACACATTCAGAAAAAGCATCCTCCTGAGCAGATTATTGGAAGCATGACTGAGAGAGTCACACGATCAAGGTTTATCAATTCTGACTCTCACACTCATTCTGCATTTGTTGCTTCTTTCGAGCCCAAAGATATATCTCATGCATTAACTGATGAATCGTGGATCAATGCCATGCATGAGGAATTAGAAAATTTTGAGCGTAACAAAGTTTGGACTCTTGTTTCACCTCCTCCTGGTCATACTCTTATTGGAACTCGTTGGGTTTTCAAAAACAAACAAAGTGAGGATGGTGTTATTGTTCGCAACAAGGCTAGGTTGGTTGCTCAGGGTTTTACTCAAATTGAAGGTCTTGATTTTGATGAAACTTTTGCTCCTGTTGCTAGATTGGAAGCTATAAGAATTTTATTGGCATTTGCTGCATCTAAGGGTCTTAAGCTTTATCAAATGGATGTTAAAAGTGCTTTTCTTAATGGCTTTATTGATGAGGAGGTTTATGTTAAGCAACCACCTGGTTTCGAGAATCCAAAGTTTCCCAACCATGTTTATAAACTTTCAAAAGCTTTGTATGGTTTAAAACAAGCCCCACGTGCATGGTATGATAGGTTGAAAACCTTTTTACTTGAAAAGGGGTTTACCATGGGAAACGTTGATAAAACACTCTTTGTACTCAAACATGGCAATGATCAACTTTTCGTACAAGTTTATGTTGATGATATTATCTTTGGGTGTGCCTCTCATGCTTTGGTGTCAGAATTTTTAAAAATTATGAGCAGGGAGTTTGAAATGAGCATGATGGGTGAACTTACTTACTTTTTGGGATTTCAAATCAAACAAACAAAGGACGGCACATTTTTACATCAAAGTAAGTATACGAAGGATCTTCTTAGGCGCTTTGGGATGGAAAACTGCAATCCCATTATGACACCAATGGGATCTACGACGTCGCTTGATCTTGATGAGGATGGTGAACCTGTTGACCAAAAGATGTACAGGAGTATGATTGGTTCACTTCTTTATCTCGCCGCTTCAAGACCGGATATACAATTTTCTGTATGCTTGTGTGCCCGGTTTCAAGCTTCCCCGCGCGCATCACATCTACAAGCTGTCAAGCGGATTTTCAGGTATCTACATGGCACCCAATCTTTTGGCATTTGGCTTTCTGCTTCCTCTAGTATTTTCATTGCGTGTATTTTCGGATGCTGATTTTGGAGGTTGTAGAATTGATAGGAAGAGTACATCTGGTACATGCTTATTTTTGGGTGATTCATTAGTACTTTGGTCTTCTAAGAAACAAAGTTCTGTTGCACAATCTACTGCTGAAAGTGAATATGTAGCTGCTGCATGTTGTTGCTCACAGATTTTATGGATAATAGCTACAATGAAAGATTATGACTTTAGAAAGTGTACCACTTTATTGTGATAACACTAGTGCTATATGTATTGCTAAAAATCCCGTGCAACATTCTAGAACTAAGCACATAGACATAAGATATCACTTTCTTAGAGATCATGTTGCAAAAGGAAATGTTGTGCTACATTTTATAGATACTGAACGTCAATTGGCAGACATTTTTACCAAACCTTTGGATTCTTCTCGGTTTGCTTTTCTTCGAGGTGAATTTGGAGTAATCAAACCATACGGGATGGTTTGAGGGGGAGTTTTTGAGTCATTTTGTAACATATGTAAAATACTTTTTCTCTTGTGTGTCTCTAGTTATAATTGGTATTTTTCATGTTGCTTCTCTTTCAATTTTTATCTTCGTCGACCTTAGCACCCTCGGCCACGCGCCCACGCCACCATCAGGCTCCACTGCATCTTCTTGTCCCTGCTGATCTACTCACAGGAATTCAGGTACAGTATAGTGTTCCAATATCATTTCAGAATACTGTAACTTTCATTCGAACTTTCTGTTCTTGAGCCCGAAATATTGCACGTAAATTAATTGATATGTATGTAGGCTTCCCTGGACTGGGACGTGTGAGGCTTATAAGGTTCCAGAGTTGAAAGACCCTGGTGCTATGGCCGGGCAGCCCAATGAAGCCACCCGAAGTACTTCCCATCGGGTTCGGGTATCCTCACTATTCCATTTTAGTTGATTTCTACACTTGATTTCCAGCTTCTGTGATAACCGCCGATCCGATTACCTCAAATCTTTGCCAGTTTTCGCCTGAGGTGTCGCACGAAAAAGAAGGCCGGGTGCGAGCATCTGTTCTCGCCAGGCTCTATCTTCAGAAGAAGAAAGTGTACAGCATAATATCACATTTCCTTGCTTGTGCAGTCTCATTCACGCCACTGCATTTTTACCCCTTAGGCTCTGTTTGAAAGCCTCGGAAATATTTACCCTTATAAACATATTACAAGGGTATTTCACAATCCCCTAAAAAAACCCTTAAATACAAGGGTATTTATTTTCAATTGTAAAAATTGCTGTTTGGATAAACCCTTGTAAATCAGCAAGAGATGGATAAAACCTTGTAAGTCAGCATTAACAATTCTCTCTTTGTTTGCATAAAAAGCATATATATCTACTAGCCTTACTTGGAAGGCTGGAACCACAAGAAACATTGCCGAACATCACCTCATTCAGCAGAAATTCAGCAGACAGAATTGTAAATTCTCAACTCGTGAAACGCACGCATATAACAGAACCAAAATTAATGCAAAACAACTAGCAACCAACAATTCTCATTGCAGGATCCAGAGTGCAGCGTACCACCAAATGAGAACGGAGTCCACGGATAGTAGATGCTCCTGATGCACCGGCACTACTTAAAACTTCTTAGCACAGTTCAAACCAGAGACAGTCAAGAGCTGCTCCAAGCATCCGGCACTACTTACAACTTCTTAGCATAGTTCAAACCATAGACAGTCAAGAGCTACTCCAGGCATTAACATCCCGACACATCGTGTAAGGAGATAGTTGTTGCTTGCTAGAGAGCTTCATTCGAAGGCCCACTTGTTCTCCCTCCTCACTTCATCTTCTTCCTCTGGGTGATGACGCGCAGTCAGCCGCGGCGCGCGAGGTAGGGAAGGCGGTCGCCGATGCGGTAGGGCTCCTCTCGTCGCTGCCTCGGGCATCTCTCTTGCCGCCGCCCTGCTTGCATTCTTCGCTGCATGGTTCTGTGGCCAGCAGTCCAGCTTCTATCTTTTTTCTATCCGGCCTGTTGAGCTCCGTTTTATTTTTCGGTTGTAACCGGCCCAAACCAGCCCAATACAAGGAAATTGGAAAATAAAAACAGGCTTCCAAACAGTAATTTCCAGCTAGGCTGGATTATTTGTGTGAGCTATATTTTACATCCGTATTTGGTCCAATACCGGTCTCCCAAACATGGCCTTAGGTGAAGGTCCACCCAATATACAAAATGTGAATTTTTCATTTTAAAAAGTTGTGAATTTTTTTAAAATTTTTATTAATATATATTATGCTATAACATCTACACCTATAAAATTTGATGCAAAAGTATGATTATGCTTGTCCTGTACAAAAAAGAAAAATTGGTGCAGCTTCAACCATGTACGGTAATCACTACTCAAGTTGCATTAATTTATTATTTTTGTATAAAATGCATATGATCATATTTTCGCATCAAATTTTATGGAGTTACATGTTATAGCATGATGATATTCACAAAAAAAATCAATTTTTTGACAATCTTTCTGAACAAGAAAAAAAAACATCATTTCGTAGATCCTTTTAAGGGGTGAAATGTGTTCCTCGTTCACTGCCACTTCTATGTATGTGTGATAGGTTATGAGATGCTTTTTCAATGGCAGGTCGGTTAACTGAGGCAAGGGAGTAGCTGATGAATATTATTGGTAAGATTACTATCTCTGCACTGTATGCGTCTTCCCTCCGTTAGTTTTCCGGTCTGTGCATGCATAATGCATCAACCTTCTGCTCGACTTCTGGTTGATCAGATGGTAGCCTGAGAGCTATGATGTCATTCATTGCGTGTCACAACTCGATGGAATAGCTCTGAGCTGTTTCTGCTGTTACATTGTTTGGAGGAAAGAAATTAAAAAATATACTTACATTGTATATGCATATCTATGTAAAGCAACTGAGTGACGAACTTATGTATCTCACACGTACCGATCCCAACGCCCTTGTTCACCGTATTTTGCAGAATGGTCCGGATTTTACATTGCATAATCGCCTAGCTGTAACCGTGACCCCCGAGTTGCTTGCTCCGAGTTATTTGTTGCAGGATTTCTAACTAGGCGATGTACCGGACACCCATTGTGTCACTGGAGGCCACAATTTCTCTTCTAAAGCTGCCGTCTGCGAACCACATGAAGACCCAAACGCTCATCACATTTGGGGACCCCAAGTCCCGAACAAATGCAAAGTGTTCACTTGGCTTCTCTATTGGGATCACCTCAATACAAAGCACAACCTCTTTCATAAGACAATCGACGACAACTCCCTTTGTCCAAGATGCAGCGGCGGTGATGAAGACCATCTCTAAATGTTCTTCAATTGCCCTAGCAGCACTAGCATCTGGACGCATCCGTGTATCCAACCACCAGCAAACTCGTTTGACAACATCTAGAGCATTCAAAGCTCAGTCCTGCTTGCTGATCCTATCTGGCCGTCCATCGTCTTTCTCATCCTTTGGAAGATTTGGACAGCTTGGAATGCCAAAGTTTTCAGACAGCATGACGAACATGATTATGCTACCATTCAAAATATTGTATCCGACCTAACTATTTGATCTCATTAGTTTGTCTACGATGATGATAAATAGCCGTCACGTCTTGGCGCGAGTATCTAATTTTGCAGTCCAACAGTCCCTATAATCTACGTTTGAAGTAAAGATTTAGTTGGTATTCTCTCCCACCGGTAATTGCCTAAAACAAAATTTATGTGATGTTGAGAACCGGAGCACGGGACGCAACATCAAAGCTGAATTGGTTGGGCCGGGTCCAACTGGCTGGCGCCTAGCGGGGATACATCTCCCTGTTATTTTTCCCATTCTTGCCCTCCTGTTCTTTTTTACTCGTAAATGTATTAGTAGGGCTCCACAACTATCTTCGTTTTTGTTTGTGAAAACTGGCTCCACAGCTCATAATAGCCAACTAACGTTTGGGCTATTTACGACTAAACATTTCCTTCAGACATGCACCTGACATCATTTCCTTTCCCTCGAAGAGGAAATAAAATGAGCTCATTTTCTCGGGTTCGGTACGTAGCACGTTCATCTAGACACGAAAGAAACACGTCACCTCCATGCGTCGTCTCTTTAACAAAGCATTAGTTATGATCGAACTACGAACATGAGTACACCGATGAAGCATCACTAACCTGACAATCAAGCCGTACGGTTTGCAGGTGTGTCGGCCGTACGGTCCAGCAGATTTAAGGGACTGACCTAACCTCCTTTTCCGACCAAAGATGAAAGGAAAAAAACTATCGCGCGTCGCACGCATCTTGGTCCCCCTCCCCCCGGTAAGCTGGGCCACAGCCTTTACGTTTTGATCCCGTTTGGACAGCGAGATCCACGTCAGGTTCGCATAATAACCAGCGAGCTTTCTTTTGTCTGGTCTTGCACCCTGTCCCTGTCTGTCTCGGATGAAAAGGGAGCTAGCCGTGCATCCGTCAGGTACATTTCGTGTACGGAATAAGGCCTGTCCTTACGTGGTAGCTGATCAGGAGTATTCAGATGTACGATTCACGGTTCCGTACGTGTTCATCTCGTGTCCACTTGGTCTTGCTCTGATCGCTCATCCATGGCGGTTACAGCAAACGCTGATTCAACTAACTAAACAATGTTTTCTTTTTGTTGTGTGCTCGGCCTACCAGCTGATGAATAATCCTGGTTCAGTTAATGTAGTTGGCCTAAGAATTAATGGTAGGATATATAGCATATTAATCGCAAGATCATCGTGTTCGTGGAGCACAGCTTACAGTGACATCCTCTTATCCATCTTCACGAAAGAAAATGCAAGGCCGAATCTAGGAATCCCTGTGCAAGGGGGACAGAGCTACATGAGGTGAGGGGATCCGCTGTCCCCGGTGTTGTTCATCATTGTTGTTGACCCGCTCTAGCATTTGCTTCGTCTGGCTTCCGACTTGAGCATCTCGAAGCCCATCTGCGCTAGAATGGCAAGGTTCAGAATCTCGCTCTATGTAGACGACGCAATCGTCTTCGCAAACCTAGACAAGGATGAGCTTCTTGCGCTTCACGATTATCTCTTGTTTCGATAAGGTGAATGGGCTGAATGGTAACTTCCAGAAGACGGAGCTTTTCCCGGTCAGATGCGACGGGATTGACCTTCGATCAGGAGCTTCTTCAAGTCTTCCCGACTAAGGTGACTTCCATCCCAGGGAAATACCTTAGGCTTCCGCTGCACTTCAGAAGATTGAGGAAGGTGGACTTCCAACCCATGATTGACAAGGTCGGCGCCAGGCTGACCGGCTAGAAGAAAAAGAATCTTACTAGGGGCGAAAGGGTGACCCTGACAAAGACTGTGATTTCGGCAACAACTACCTACCACCTAGCGGCCGGTCTTTCCGTTGCCCAAGTGGGCGCGCGACAAGTTGGGTAGAATCTCACGAGGTTTTATCTGGAAGGGGTATGATGCAGATTTAGCATGCGGTGGTCACTCCTTGGTCAACTTGAAAACCGTCTGTCACCCAAAGTCTCTTGATGGCTTGGGGATTGCGATTGCGGATTTGGAGCGCTTTGGGTAGGGAAATACGGCTGCGGTGGCCTTGGTTCTAGTGGACTGACCCTGATCGACTAGCCATGGGTCAGGTCAGAGCTCCCTTCCGATGAGACAGACATGGCCCTGTTTAGAGCGTCCACCACCATTTTGATTGGTCATGGTGAAAAAACTTCATTTTGGTTTGATGAATCGATCAGCAGTGGCCTTCTGTGTGACTGTGCCCCAAACTTGTATATGGCATCCACTCGCAAAAAGAGAATGATTGGGAAGGAATTATTGAATGAAAATTGGATCAGATCGGTTGCCCCGAATCGACTCCCTCACCCAGCTGGTCCAGTTCATCGACCTCTAGAACTTCTTGCAGAATGTCAACCTAGACCATAATTGCAGCGATTCTGTATCTTGGAAGTGGAGCACGGCCGGACTGTACTCCGCAAGCTTGGCGTACCATTCCCAATTTTACGGCAGCCATGCGAAGTTTAATGCGAGCAAGCTTTGGAAAGCCAAGGTGGAGCCAAAGTGCAGAGTCTTCTCCTAGTTTGTTCTCCACAAAAGAATCCTCACGACAGACGTTCTCGCCGTTCGGGGCTGCCGCGTTACCCTGTATGTTAGCTGTGTCTGTAGACTCTGAAAACAACAAGGCACATGTATAAGGACTATAATTTCACCACAGTGGTCTGGAACCAGGTCAACACTTGGTTGTGTGGTATAATAACCATCCTGCATCCACATGACTAGTGGGAAGGGACCATTGACAAGGTATCGATGGTAGGCCATCACATAAGGAGTAGCTATCTGATTACGTGAAGTGAAATGTCTAGAAAGAAAGGAATATATGTATCCAATTTGCTGCTTGCCTGCTTGTAGAGAAGTTTTTTAGGAGTAGTCTACATGCCTGTCATTGGTTTTCTTTGATCTGGTTACTAGAAAAACGAACATCTGTTATAATTAAACAAGTTGGCACTGCTCGTGTCTTTTGTTCGAAAAAAACAGAGCTACGTGAGGTGTCGGCAAGGCTTCCACGCCCGATGTCTGTACTTCCCGGGAGTCCGGGGGACCTGCAGTTTTCTCCCGCACGATTTAGATGCGCAGTTTTCCCGGCGATCCTTCGCGCGGGGAAACGGAGAGCGACGGGTACCGTAAGCGCGGGCCCCGCCCACGTGTCCGCGTCAGCCTCCTCCTCCCGTGGTTACGGAACCGTACAAGGGGCGGGTACGGAAGGGAGACAGCTGCGGGGCCCGCCCCTCACGTGCCGTCGCCGTCGCGGTTCCATTTCCGGCGATGGGAACCTCTCGCCCGCCCGTTCGTTCGTTTCGCTCGCTCGCTCGCTTGCAAGTGGTGGCGCGCGGTGCCACGTGCGCGTGTCAGCGTGTACGTGTGTTTCGCCATGGACTCGCCCATCCGTAATCGTACGGCCGTACTGAGGGTGGGGTCCCAACTAATGTGAGTATGCCCCATGGCCCCCACGCCGTCAGCACGACGTGTCGATCAGCCGTGACGCCGCCACACGCTGTGCCGTCCACGCCGCACCCGATCCCTACTCCCATCCCACTCTCTCTCTCACCGTACTGCCGTGGTCCTATTTCGTACACTCCCCCGTCCCTCCCACCTCCATGTTGGCCCCACATCCTTGACCCATATGTCCGCCTCACTAACCCGAACGCGCGCGGCTATATAGCGACGTCTGCACCACCCGCCCCTGCTTCTCTACACTGTACTGTTTCACTGCAACCTCCATTACTCTACGCGTTCTTCGTGTGCTCTGAGCTCAGGGCCGTTTGAGGATAGCTCGGACGATGAAGGGACTGCTGCGGTGCGTGTCGACGGGGGCTTGCAGGGTAGCGCCGGGGGCCGTGGCGGAGTCGAGGGCGGTTTCCGCGGCGGCGTCGGCGACGGGAGCGGGGGCAGGGAAGGTGCCTGCGGGGCACGTGCCGGTGGAGGTGGGCGCGGAGGGGGAGGAGACGGAGCGGTTCCTCGTGCCGGCCGAGCTGCTGGGCCGCCCCCCCCATCGCCGAGCTGCTCCGCCGTGCCGCGCAGGAGTACGGCTACGCGCGCCGTGGCCCGCTGCGAATCCCCTGCCCCGCCGCCGCCTTTCGCCGCCTCCTCGGCGCGCTCGCCGGCGGCGATGGGGGACTCACACTCGCCTACTATGCCGTGGTGGTCTGAGCTCTCGTAGAGCCTTTAGTGTGTTGTCCTTGCGGTTCTTGAGGGGTGGATCTGTAGGTTTTGTGTAGTTTGTGCTCTTCAGTTGTTCTTGCCTCACTGGGACTCCTAGACTCCATTTGTTTCTTTGCTTTCTTCTTCCTCTTTTTTGTAATAATATGAATGTAAATTTGTAAATCCAGATCGATGAGATGCTTATTCTATGGACGAGATCTTTGCCCTTTTTTCTTTTCATCAAGTTTTGCTATGCAACTAATTAATTTCCTATGTGATTTTAACAGACTCTAAGTTAGTTCCTTTCTTTTGCTAGCTTTTACTCGGGTACATAGATCAGATGTAGGCGATGATATGGCCCAAGCAAAGTCGACGTTTAAACGGGTTGATTTTATATGGGTTTAACCAAATTCTTAATGAAAAAAAAGATGCAAATACCAAAAATCAAGATATTTTCTGCTCCGTCCCTCCATTTGGCTCACTTTCTGCCATGTTGATCCATCTCAAGTCTCAACTACTCCCCAGGGACAAAATTAAAGAGCAAAGAACCTCTTGAGCACACACAATCTTTTAGTCAAAAAGGAAAAAGGGAACGCCTTTGCTTTTTTCCTGGTACGAGAAAATTCGATGCTCACCCAAAGGCCTTAATAAAGAGAAAAAAATTAGGGATGGTCCAGCAAGGTAAGTATATGGTTGATCTTTTACAAACAAAAATTCCAAAAGTGCGTGGAGAATAACCAAATAAAGGAAGAGCGTATGGAGGTGATGAGATTGGAATGGAATCGCACAGGAAGGGCACAGCACAGCTGCTGTCTACGATCAGTAATCAAACAGCCAAGCGGATGATCGAATCCAAATCGGAGTTTAGTAGGCATAGCATGATCGAATCCAGTCGTGGTCGTGTGGACTGTGGAGGACCATCCAAAGTGGAATCAATCAAGGTTGATCGCCTCTTGATCGACGATTAGCATGGACACAGGAAACGCACTTTGGTCGCTAACAGAACGGCTTTCCCGGTAGTTAATTAAACAGCGGTTCGTTTTTGGCAAGTGGCCAATTTGTTGTTTTCTTCCAAGCATCTGCGGTTCGCAATTCTTCGTCCTGATTTGTGAACTCTGTATTCCCAAAAGAGAGCTATTTCAATCCGGGTAGTGCATACAGGATGAGAGGACCATATCCATAGATATGCAGAAACACTTTATTAAACTATACTCAGGTACGTTGATTCCTCTTCAGCAAAATCGATCCTTGCCTACCAGGCATTCAAAAACAGAGATGTCCATGCATGATAAGTTGATAGCGTAGTAAACAAATGCCATCAGGTTCCATGCCGCTTCTGAAGCCCCAAGGTGTGCTCGGCAGAATATTTGCTGCATCCTTCAATCTCGGATCTGTCCCTTGGTGTACTGGACTGGACAAAGCGGCCGCCATCATCGGCCTGAGTGAGTGGGAGAGAGACGCGTCAACCAGAGACGCTGGTGAGGTGGAGCCCGTGTGCGTTCAGTAATGCTCCTGATTTGGCCCATTTGCCCTCGACGAAGCACTTATAAACCATAATCTAGTTACCAGTTGGTGCCAATGATCGATCCTATCCAAGATGCAACTATCAGCTGGTGAAATTACATCCGCTCAGAAAACTCAGAAAACTCCGAGCTGCCATCTCAGCTTGGAAAAAGAACACCAAACCAGTTCAGGCACAACTCGATTCCTCCAAATTGACTCTTAACCTGCTCGATTGGCTTGAGGAGAGACGACACTCGACAGAATTGGAACATCTCCTCAGAAAGCTTTTAAAAAGGAGGCAATTGCCCCTATACCACTAAGTGATGAGCCATTCTCCAAAATACCACCCAAACACCCTAGCTATCCAAAATACCACTCAATTCCATCTATAACGTTCCAAAATAGCACTGCCGTTGGTGGCCTGTTGCTCCTGTTAGTGCCCTGTCCCCAAATCCCTAATTCCATCTGCTTCTCCCCCAACCGCAGCCGGCGGCGCACGGTGCCCCCCCCTCCCGAGCAGGCGAACGGCGGCGCGGCGGGCTCCCGAGCGGGCGAACGGCGGCGCGGCGGGCTCCCGAGCGGGCGAACGGCTCGCGGTGGTGCGCGGCGCGCCCCCAAGTGCAGCCGGCGGCGCACGGTGCTCCCTACCCCGTCCGGCGGCGCGGCGGCTCCCCTCCGGAGCAGGCGAACGGCGGCGCGGCGGGCTCCCGAGCGGGCGAACGGCGGGCGGTGGTGCGCGGCTCGCAGGCCCGTGTGGGCGGCGTAGCAGGGCGGGCGCCGCGGGTAGCCGGGCGGCGCACTAGCCGGCGCACCCCGGCTGGGCTCGGCTGGCGGTGCAGCGGGGCGGGGCGCGGTCACCGGCGCGGCAGCTGCCCCCACGTAGCGGCGACACGCCTCCCCCGCCCATGCCAAGGAAGAGAATGATGATGTTCCAGAGCTTGTTCCCGGAGAGACTTTTGAAGAAGTAGCTCAAGAGGCAAAAGCCTGATTATAGACTCCACTGTTACGAGGTCATGGTTTTCCCCAAGCAGGAGAACCAATAGTACCTCCAAATTGAGAAGAATGTATAAGCAAGATAACAGAAATCAACATTGAAACCATTGAGCTGATCAAGACCAACAGAGAATTACTGGCCTAGCCCCTAGATTGATGGAAAACTCAACATATGTACATTGAGGCAATAAAAGGATATTTATCCATGTTTCTTATTTGCAAATTACTTTCAGATATTTCATCTGATGTTACATTTCATTATCTTCCTCAAATTCAATAAAATATATTGAATTTGTCTCATGAGATGGAAAACTCAAATGCAGGGAAAGTGTCATTCACTTGGTTTGGCCCAACTCCAAGGGCGATGATTCGAGACCCTGAATTAGTGATATGACTATGATCATTTTGAATGAGTGAACTGAAGGAAACTCAGATTGCTTTCTCTTTGGCAAATGATCTCATTTAATAGTGAGCTGGCATTTGTAACTCCAAATTAAGCTCTAAAGCCAGGCAACCATGGGAATAGATCAAAAAATCATCAAAAAGAAAAGGACATATTGAGAATGATTTGAAGCATAGGACAATGAACACTTGCTTGATCATCTCATCATCACCTCTTCCCCTATTTGGTTCCATCTCATCCTCACCTCTTCTTCTCTTTATGTACAAAAAATCAGCAGCATTTTGCCTCTATTTGGCAATATCTTCACAACAAGTTAATAGCAATTCAAAACATCACTTATAACATTACTATACCAAAATAACTAGACCACATACCACATCACCAACAGCTTTGTCCAAGTGTTCATAGTTTACAAGCACATAACAGACCAAAATAACTAAGAGGAGTCCAGAAGTACAGAACAGTCCATATAAAATATCCAAAAGATCATAATGGATGCACTACTTGTTCTTTTGATGATTCAGAAGTACATTACAGTCCATACAAATTGTCCATGATTTAAGCACTACTTGTTCTTTTCTAGAGGACTAGCAGCAGCCTTTTTACTCCTAGTTGATGCACAACGAGGTGTAGAAGTACTTGCAATGGCTGCTGCCCTCTGCCTTGTCATTGGGCTTGAAGTACTAGCTTGACTACTTTGCGTAGTCGGTGTGCGAGGAGCAGAAGTTTCGGTTTTTTTTGACCTTTTCCTGCAAGAGAAGGACATTAACACAAGGAAAGAGATATGTAAGTCTACAAGATATTAGCAGATTGAACCCAATACAAGAAACTACCTCTTGGTGGATTGTGCAGGAGGAATTGTCTCGCCATCTTGGTCAGCCTCTTTCTCCTTGCATCCCACTAACTGTCTTGATATCTATTTCAAACACACTTCCTGGGTTGGCTGCCAATATTTCTTCCTTAAAGTTTCATAACAACTGAAAACTGCCTTGATAGCTACCATGCATTTCAGCTAGTGCTCGGGCTCTTCCTTTCCAAACATTATTGTATCCAAGTTTGACATTGAACTCTTTCTCCAACTGTTGTTTCATAGCTTTAGTACCCAATGTAGGCTCCTCCCTCAACAACTCTTTTCCTCTACTAGCAATCCAATCCTTGTTTGCCATTCTCCCTAAGTGTTTGTTAGTGGTACCGCAAGTATGAGGACTAGGAAGTCTCTTTACCTGCATGCCAATAGACGAAAATATGAGTACAATAATTAAGAATGTTTCCATGCATACAAGCACATGTAATCCCTCAAATATACAAGTAGAGATACCATGAAAGTCTTGCATCCCTGCAACTTAGAGGCATGTATCTTCCATAGACAATCATCGTTTGAACAACGAGCCCGAAATCTAGTTGGCTCACTATATTCAGTGGAGAAGTGCCACTCTTCTCTAATTGCTAATTGCCTCAAAGCTATTTTAAAAGTTTGACTGTCAAGAAATGTAGCACCCACTTTAAATGTCGGATTGTTTCTATCATGAATGAATGTGGGAGCCATGTTTGTAACTATGTTCTCATCATCACCTGGCACATATTGTGGATCATAGCTATTGTCAACGTCTTGCCCTCCCAATGGAGCCAGTGCCTCAATCACATTCAAGTGGACTAAGGGAGCCACAACCTCCTCTCCCATTGCCTCCTCACCCTCTGCATTGTGTTCAATAGGCACATCATCCTCAAATTCACCCTCGTAGGACTGATATGGCCATGCAGAAAATGGAGCAGCAATAGGAGCTTCTATAGGTGCATCAACCATGGGATGTGAGCTTGAAGTGCATGCATGCACATCATTTGGAGTCTCCTGATATACATCATTTGGAGTCTCCTGATATACATCACTTTGAGTTTCCTGATATAAATCATTTGGAGTCTCCTGATGCTTGCTCTCAATTGTGACACCTAACCGCACTACCCTTGTATCCACGTTCCTATCAAACAATTGTGGTATCTCTGATTCAGAAATTAAAGGGATAATATCGCCCTCCAATGAAGAGTACCACACTGTCATTCTCTGACTATCAGACAGATTGTAATATCCCTCAACAGCACGCCTCACATCCTTCATGGAGAAATCACGACCCACAGCTATGCTCCATGTTCTACCCTTTCGATACAATTTTCTACCATCTAAAATCTCAATATATGATTGAACGCTCATCTCTACTTGGAACACATCCATCTCTGCTCGGCACGCTCTTTTGTCCCTACTTTCAAATGTGAAATCCACTGCAATAAAAACACATCAACCAACCATTGAGAGAGAGAGCACTGAGCACAGTACTATCGGATCCATGATGCAATTTGGTTAACCCCAAGTGCACACATATCAAATCTGAACCTCTATGTATTTAAGCACCAGTCCACAATAAGCTAGATCATTCTTGCAAACAGGAAGATCACGAGATTTACTACAAGAGAACAATATAGTTGCCACTTATTGCTGCTTATTATCCACAGAGAAGAAATATATCCAAATGAACACGGCATATGCAAGCATTTTATGATGAATGGACATCACGGATGAACACTACACTGAAAATAACCTTTATGCAATAGAATCCATTGATAAGGAGATAACTTTCAACAAAATTGGCACTGTTATTGACAATCAATATAGAGCAGTCCAAATTATACAAAACAGAGCATAACAATACACAAAGAAGAACCTCAATCAGCGGCTCCGGCGCAGAGCGCGGCGACGGCCTGGGCGGCGGTCTGGAGGCAGCGCAGCAAGGGGGAGACGACGACGCGGTGGAGCTTGTAGGAGTCAGTGGCGGCTCCGGCACGTATTCAGGCGGGGGAGGCGTGTTCTCAATCACCGTCGAGCTACAGAATTAACAAAAATCATCATGCTGAGATAGATGGCAGGTAATTATGTAATGCAAGTGTTTTTGTTTTGTTATTACCATTAAATTGTGAGGAGTGATCTATTGCATGCTTGCTGAACTAGGAAGGAGAATGCTCAAATGATAATCCATACCGCGGGGGAGGCGTGTCGCTGCTGCGTGGGGGCAGCTGCCGCGCCGGTGACCGCGCCCGCCCCGCTGCACCGCCAGCCGAGGCCAGCCGGGGTGCGCCGGCTAGTGCGCCGCCCGGCTACCCGCGGCGCCCGCCCTGCTACGCCGCCCACCGGGCCTGCGAGCCGCGCACCACCGCCTGCCGTTCGCCCGCTCGGGAGCCCGCCGCGCCGCCGTTCGCCTGCTCCGGAGGGGAGCCGCCGCGCCGCCGGACGGGGTAGGGAGCACCGTGCGCCGCCGGCCGCACTTGGGTGCGCGCCGCGCACCACCGCGAGCCGTTCGCCCGCTCGGGAGCCCGCCGCGCCGCCGTTCGCCCCGCTCGGGAGCCCGCCGCGCCGCCGTTCGCCTGCTCGGGAGGGGGGGGCACCGTGCGCCGCCGGCTGCGGTTGGGGGAGAAGCAGATGGAATTAGGGATTTGGGGACAGGGCACTAACGGGAGCAACAGGCCACCAACGGCAGTGCTATTTTGGAACGCTATAGATGGAATTGAGTGGTATTTTGGATAGCTAGGGTGTTTGGGTGGTATTTTGGAGAATGGCTCATCACTTAGTGGTATAGGGGCAATTGCCTCTTTAAAAAGCTACGTTTTAATCTTACTCACTCCATTGCAGTAGCAGCAAGATAAAGGGCAAAAATCACTTGGTGCCTCCTGGGAGACGAGAACACCAAGTTCTTCCATTCCCAGGCATCAGCACGGCTTCGATCAAATCAAATCAAATCAAATCGATCGAAAATGACGGTGCCCGAGTTTTCTCCCATAAAGAAAAAGATTGTTTTGGATCGGCCTTCTTCATAGATTTCTGGCCCATAGTTAAAAATGATATCCTTAACCTCTTCCAGGAATTTTATTCACATCAGGCCCAATTAGAACGCTCCAACCAATCTTACATGATCCTCCTCCGAAAAAAAGAAAACTCTTGCACTCTGAACTCTTTTAGACCAATCTCGCCCCTTAACTGCCTAATGAAACCCTTAACCAAAGTCCTGGCCGCTCGCCTTCGGAAGGAGATTAAATATCTAGTTGACGCGGACCAATCTGCCTTCATTAAAAATAGATGTGTCGCAGATAACTATATGTATGCAACGGAGCTAATCCAATGTTGCCAATCTCTTAAAAAGAAAGCCATTGTCCTCAAGATGGACTTCCGCAAAGCCTTCGACACCATCTCTTAGGACTGTCTCTGTAATATTATGCAGATCCGAGGATTTAGCTCTAGATGGATCCAACGGATTGTATCCATCCTGACCTCTGCTAAAACTGTGGTTCTTCTTAATGGTATCCTCGGAAATTGGATCCCAATCAAAAGAGGTATTCATTAAGGAGACCCGATCTCCCCCTTGCTCTTCATCATTGTAGTAGATTTGATCCAACAACTGATTCAATTCTTCTCGAGACTTGGCATTCTCACTCACCCTATTTTAGAACAAGACATCTGTCCTACCTTGCAATACGCGGACGACACCTTAATCTTAATCAAAGGATGCCCAGAACAAGCTAGACTGCTCCAAGAAATCTTGGATGCTTTCGCCCGTATCACTAGGCTCTGTATAAACTTCTCCAAATCTACCTTCGTTCCCATCAACCTTTCTCCAATTGAGTCCACCCTCATTTCAGAAATCCTAGGTTGCCCTATTGCCTCCTTCCCTCTAACATATTTAGGTATTCCTTTATCGGACACTAAAA
Organism: Stipa capillata; assembly: GCA_019208055.1. Classification (NCBI taxonomy): domain Eukaryota; kingdom Viridiplantae; phylum Streptophyta; class Magnoliopsida; order Poales; family Poaceae; genus Stipa; species Stipa capillata. Next base: position 296,215 of record JAGXJF010001156.1, read on the forward strand.
TCCCAAAAAATGCCTTCCTACAACCCCCTCCTTTCCCTTCTTGACAACAGACTGAACGCCTTCTCCTCTAACTTCCTCTCTCAAGGTGGGCGCTTGACCCTGACCAAGTCAGTTCTTGCTGCTATCCCTCTCCACTTCATGTCCTGTCTCAAACTCCCAACATGGCTTATGCACCAAATGACAAAAAATGTAGGGCCTTCTTTTAGAAGGGGAAAAACAAAGTCTCAGGTTCACACTACATGATCTCTTGGAGACAAGCTTGCAAGCTTGCCGTCCCAAAAGCGAGGAAAGATTAGGTATTAGGAATACTGAAACTCAAAACTCCTATCTCCTTGTAAAATTTATATTTATACACAAATTTTTCTCCGACTCTCAAAACCCTTGGACTCGCTGGATTACCAAAGCCCACCTTCATAATGCTAGTATCGGAGATAGCCTCGCTTCTTCCTCTCGGGCTTGGCATCAAATCTCGCCCTTCATCCAGCTTTATAGATTAGCTACTCCTGTACAAGTTGGCAATGGCAACTCTACGGCTTTTTGGTTGGACAAATAGTTAGGACCAGTCCCGCTAGCTTTATCTTATCCAGCTTTATTCTCTCACGCGTTACACATAAATATCTCGGTTGCGAATAGCTGGGTTAACTCCCAGTGGAACATTGTTCTAAGACCCCTTACATCCTCCAGATCTTCGGATGATGTCACATCCCGATTTACCGAAACCCGAAAATTAGGACCTTCAAAAACTTTTTACTAATAAGCTAACTGAATTACACCTGATTAAAACTCTTATTCAAAATCATGCTCAACCCTAAGAGCAAGGCAAGCCAAAAACCTTTCGCCCTTGCTCCTCCCTTCTTTTTCCTAGTCAGTGTAGCCTAGACCGTCGTCGGCAACTAAGTACCCGTGCGGTATTGTGTGAAATTGGGACACATATGTACGCCATGAATCTCTTCCGAATGACGTGATCTTCTACCATCTACTCCGCCATGTCTTATCGTGAGTGTGTGCACATATATACTGCTTTATACGCATATACGCAAAACCCTAATCCCTTCTTCCCAAGCTACGGAATAAAACCCCAACCCTCCATTGCCATCACCACCAACCCTAAGCGTATATACGTGCATACCAGTGGACTTTCTCGAATTCTGACCCTTCATGAGTTTCTACGATAATTCTACCCCTATCGCATCCATATATATGCTTGAGTTTCCAAGTACATGTGTGCACATACACTCTGAAATCCTATCCTTCTTTTCCGCGTAACAATGCCACTGTGATCCATGGGAATCAACGCATACACTTCCATCTATATCCGTCTACACCTGTATAGACTCTGCCATCTTTTCTCTTCCTTGAAAGATCTATCCCTGAACTATCCCTTTGTGTTCTCCGACTAATCTTACTTGTACTGCCCATGTGATCATGTGTTCTACGGTCATCCTCTATATCCCCATCTACATCATGCCTCTCGAAAATCCATGAGTGCCCAAACCATTTCTGTTGGCACTCTATATTACATCATCCGGTAGTATAGCTCTAATTCTTTCAAACCCAAGGTTTACTAAAACGGTTCTCTGCTCAGGTATTTTTCCTTTTTAAAATACCAGATGACACACTAGGAAAATATCCTCCTAATTTCCCTGTTGCACCGAAACACGTCATCACCTAAACTGGGTTCGGTGCCAAATTTTACCTGTGTAGTAACACCACCATGGGTACCCTGTTGCTATGTTGTCCGCACTAACCATGTGTTTCTCCTCCATCTACTCTCTTTAAAACCAAGCTGCCTAGGGGCCTGAGCTCTCTTCTGTCCATTCCCTATCGTTTCCCATCACCTTCACATTCCCCTCCATTGCTCTCTTTGCTGCAAATTCCAGTACACGCGGTGCCACACCAGCCACATCACCCCTTTAGTAGCGTTCGGTGCCAAATTTTTATTGCACCCCACAGCATAAGCTACCTATCTATCTACTCTCCTTAACTCCTCCCATGTCTATTATTCTGCTACCCTTCTCCTTACTTTAAAAACCAGCACGAGCTCCCCCATCCCTCAGTTGTCCATCCTCATTCCCTAGTGCTTCCCTGCCCAACTACAATCTTCACCCGAGCTACCACAGCCACTTTTCTTCTACCTCGAGCTGCTTCGAGTTTTTCCTGAGCTCCATTCCCCTCACTCCATTTTTCTCTCTACCCTCACGCTTCACTCCTCGGAGCTACTCTCTGGCCCAGGCAGCGAGGGGATGAACCGAGCAGCTTCTTCATCAAAGCCGATGAGGACCTTGTCGCCCCTACATTCACCTGAGCTCCTTCTTCACCCGAGCTACGCCCAAGCTTCCTTATTCATTATTGCCCAAGATGCCACAAGCTCCCTCCATCTCTCTTCAAGCTGAGCTCTGTATTCCCTTCTTCTTAAGCTTTCCCAAGCCCTCCTCCCAAGCTGCTCTGCGTCTTACTCTGATTCTAAGCTGGCCGAACTGCTCTCTCCTCTGCACCTCCGTCTGCTTAGCCCGAGCTGTGCTCCCCTCCGCCTGGAGTGTCTTCTCCAGGCAACCAAACCGTTGCAGCTCAAGCACCGGCACCACCTGTGCTATACCGAGCTGCCCGTGACCACAACTGCTCTGAGGCTCAGCTTGCCGGCAAAACCTCCTCCCGAATCAACGTCTAGCGCCGCCGCAGAGCTCATCCCCTTCGAGTCCGGCCACAAGTGCCGCCGCGACCTGTTAGATCGGCGCCGCCTTGCCGTGGACACCTCGGCCATCCCCAGCACCAGCCAGCTCCACCTCCTGCTCTGCCTAGTCGCCGGACTTCACCTCGGACACCATCGGAGGTTGGCTCGTCGCCGCTCACCGTCGGCAAGACCTCCCATGGTGAGCGCCACCGCCTATCCCTCTCTCTCTCGCGGTGATTTGTAACCACTCGGATTGAAGCCGCCACCGACAGCTGCTATTAGATGGACCTGCCCATTTGGAGATTAAAGCATAGAGATGGGCTTATGTTTTCCTTCAGCGAAGGCGTATTTCACCTTGAGGATATCAGCAAATACGCTTTCCCTCTTAAGAAGCGTACTCCTTTCACCTTGCAAGTTGAGAACCGCCTTCCCATGGCTGGAGGCGGAAAATCTGAAGTGCGCTGCCGACGTCATCCCTTTTCCCTTTGCCGACAGCCCCTTCCTCCTTCTTTATTTCCTTCCGGCCAATCTTCGGATCATCGACTCTCCTCCGTCGTAACTCCGAATGGGGTGATTCTTTTTCCAGCAGTCATCTAAAATCAAAAACTACCTCTCGGTACAACTTTTATAATTTTTGAAATTATCTCAGAATTCAAATTTGATTAAATTGCAAATTAGGAAGATTACACGTACCTTCCCAAAATGAATCCGATTAGATTGATTCTTCCTTCACAAAACTTCTAAAACAAGATAGGGCAGTTTGGTTCCAGTATTCTATTAAGATGCATGTTCACATAATAGGAATTCTATATTTGGCCAATACATGTTTAAATGATCATCAATACCCGGGTTTGTCAATGAGGATTCATGTAACCTTATAAATAGATCTTCACCCGGTTTTAAATAGAAAATGTAGGATCTAAATTGCTCACATTAAGGAAAGGAGCTCATATTACACGTTCGCCATAATGTAATAGAAGTTAAAGAAAACCCTAACCAATGATATGCCGTGAGCTGATATTTCCCGCCAAGTTAACATAAGGCACCTAACCCTAGCTCTCTAAAACTACTTAAAATCACATGGCTAATCAAAAACATTATGATTTCATGTGTTGATGCCTCTATGTTACATTCGATGTTCTCGGTTCTTCCTCGCACCGTTTCTTATTCAGTACTTCTCCGACGTGTAGTTCTGACGTTGCGAGGCCTTGCGCGAAGGATTCCAGGCAGTTGCCATATCAATACCGAGCTCGAGACCAGGCCAGTAAAGCCAGGCAAGCATTCCCACCTTGATCATGTTGAATCCCATATATGTGAAATTTAATTATTTTGTTTACGAAACTTGCATGCTATGTGGATATCAACGGTATTTTATGTAGACCTAGTTATACCCTATAGTTGCATATGACTTAGGTTTGAAAATCCGACCCTTGTAAACCTAGACATATTAGTCGGTTGGTATTCGACCGACAATAGTAATAAGGATATAGGCATTAGCCATGCTTAGACCTGCTATAGTTAAAAACTAAATTTTTGTTCGGTTTATTCGAACTCCTTGGGACATGGGAATAAAACCCTCGGATAGCATGTGCTTTCCGAGGTGATTGTTTCAAAAGAAATGTTTGCCAAAACCCTAAATAAAATGAAGGAGGATTTTGATTCGGGTGAGAATGGTAAGGGCAGCCCGGGGCTGTAGATTACCTGATGGCGGCATGGTCATCCGGGACGAACATGAAGTTGAAAATGGAGTCTTGCTCGAATCAATTAAGGACCGGACCTAAGTGCCGCTAAACCAGTTCCTCACCGTACGTCCACATGTCCTTTATGGGAAGGACTTGGCTTGGTACCCCGGCAAGTATTAGGGTATGGACCCGTGGGAAGTAGGAAGTATGTGACTAGGTGGTTAAAATCCTAGAGATCCACCACCGCTGGACGTTTGGGTGTTGATGCGACACAAAGGTGGAGAGTCCCATTTTCGGGGTCCGGGACGCGAAAGTTAGGTCACCCACCTAGCGGGTCCAGCTCTAGTATGGAAGCGGGCAAATGTCTCGTTGTAATAACCCTGCCGACACTCCTCGTGAAGAGTGCTCATTTGGCCATGGCAACAAGGGAGACTTACATCTTGTGGGTAAAGCCGTACAACTTCTACAGTGTTAAAAACTATTCGAATAGCCGTGTCATCGGTTATGGACATGAACTGGTAGAGCCACACACTGGTTAGACTGAGTTTTGTTTGTGAAAGCCTGGGAAAGGGATTAAGGACGTGGGCATGATGTGTCCACAGGGTGCAATTTACGCTACACGGCTGGTAGCAAGGAATTGCAGGAGAAGGAGGCTAGCCGTACTATCCGGGATAGTACGGGCTGAGCATGAAATTAAGCGGAGGCTAGCCGCGTTATCCGGGATAGCACGGGCTGAGCACTGAGTTGAGGAGGCTAGCCGTACCATCCGGGATGGTACGAGCTGAGCAATGAAATAAGGAGGCTAGTCATACTGCCCGGGGTAGTATGGACTGAGCTATCACGAGAGATAATAAGGAGGTAGCCGGGACTACCTCAAGAGAAGTTTTGTTGCTTTGAATTGCTCTAGTTTATAAAACTGCTTTGGAATCTACTATTCTCGTATTTAAATTAAAAATTTACATTTCCGCACAACAAGCAACTTAGGATAGAGCTATTCCTTGATTTACACCCTGCATGAAATATTACCGTATATTTCCTCCTGTGGGAATAGCTTGCGAGTACATTCAATGTACTCACCTGGCTTGTTGATTTGGCCAGACGAAAGAGACGTCAATTCTGAGGATACGACTTTGATCGCGAAAGCTAGGGCGTAACCCCAGTCAGTTGCCTATCGGGTGTGGCATATTGCTGGGCCATTTCACCGCTGGATTTTCCGCTGCAAGTTTATAGCCGCTGGGCTACAGGTATCAGATATTCGACCTTGACGGTCTGTTTACATGGAGTATACTGATATACGTATGTATGACAATGATATACATGTTAACTTGTGTGTACCGACTACTGATCCAGAGACCGGTACAGTAATCACAAGGGAGTATTGATGATGACATGGCGCCCGGGTATCATCAAGGAGGACGAATCCGGCCCTCTAGCCATAGGGTGGGTCGGGCTGACTACTCAGAGTCCGACTTCTACGTGGGGGCGCCTCATCAACGTGGAGCACAAGACATGGACTAATACCTGCCCGGCATACCCGGAATCTGTTGTAACTAATTAGGAAATCAATCTGTTAACCGATCTGGACTCTTGTAACCCTATCCCGATCGCCTATATAAGGCCTGGTAGGGGACCTCCGATCGGTAAGCTTTTAGTCATAGGCTATCTCCATTGTTTCATAGCTCAAGTAACCTCGAGATCAATCCTCAAGGGCTTGCGGTACTCGGGATTCAAGCTATACTAGCCACCAAACACAAGACGTAGGGTATTACCTCCCCGTGAGGGCCTGAACCTGTCTAAATTCTGCTTCCCGCGTGCACCCATCCGGACTTGCTGTGCTCACACCGCCCCATATTCAGTATTGCCGGAATAATACTCCGACAAGTATCCGGCCTTAAAACCGGGTACGCCACAGATGAACTTTCTTCTCTTATGTTCCTACTAAATACAATTGACTTCCCTAAAGATTCCAATGACATTCGACAACCTATTCATGGTCTAGGTAATAAGATTTCCTCCTCATATTTCTACAACCACCTTTCTTTTGGTGGAATCCAATCTAGTGAATCCTCTCTCCTCTAGAATAATGTGGCCCCAACTAAGTGTAAGGTGTTTGCCTAGAAACTCATAAACCAAAAAATCAAGATAAGAGTTGAACTAAGGAAAAGAGATATACCTATTGACGTCAACTGCCCTTTTGGTTGCAATGTGTCAGAATCAGTTGAGCACTTCGCCATTAGATGCCGACATGCACGTAACGTTTGGGATACCTTACACATGAAATCCCTTAATATTGAGCATATAGACAAACTGTTCTCTTCAGGTACGATACTTCTTCCTCCCACGCTTCGCAAATCCTAGGGCCTGATAGCTATATGCTTGACGTGGAACATCTGATTATCAAGAAACAGAAAAGTCTTCAACGATATTGAAGTTGCCCCCCAACACACTTTCTCAAACATCAAGGACATGCTACATCAATAGCTTAAGAGAATCAGAAAAGAGGACCAAAAAACCAACATTTATGCCTGGATGCACATTATCGACTCGAATACAATTGTATTCTAACAAGGGTGGTGTTTTAGGACTCATTCTACTTCTATTTTCTTCCATTTTCCCATGCATGAGGATGCATGTACCCTCTCTTGCACCCTGGTACTTGGTTTTGATCAATAAAATTTGGTAGGGGTCTTTTCCCCTCCCGTTCACTCAAAAAAATTACATCCGCTAAAAGCTGATGGTGAGAGGACAAATCTAGAAGGGACGGAGAGCAATATCTTGACAATACTACTGTAGACATTGTTGTGTCTTGTTGACACTGTACAGTTTCAATCATAGGCAGTTATAAGTAGCTCGATCTCCCAAAGACCCAACATCCAGCAGTCCACCAGCCTTCCTCCGGTTCCTCCATGATTTAAAAGCTATTGCATTTCAAAATAAAGGATTTGCAGAAAAAAAGCTAAGAATTATCATCTCCCGCTCTATTGATTTGGCCCATAGTTGGCCGCACAGGTGATGGGCCAGCCGGCCAGCCTAGGAGCGGTGGGCAAACCGTCGGGAACTCCTGACTCACGTCTTAAGTGGGAGATAAGGCAACATCACCCATAGGACAAGAATTGTGACAAGGGCAGCATCCAAACCCCCAAAACTCCAAAACTTTGGAATGAGACATTTAAAAAAGGGCAAAAGATTTGTCACGTTTCATAAATTAAGGAGTTTTAACATGACGATAGGAACACGGCCCCAATGCCCTACAGGTTTTATACAAAAGCCTACTCTCCTAGCAGAATGTTACTCAATGCCTAGCCCCTACAATGGTCCAATTAGCGGCCTCGATCTTTATTCTAGCAACCACCATCGATGGCACGGTGAAGATGTTGCAAAAGACTCGAGCATTACACTCATTCCAAACCTTCCATGAAATCAACATAACTAACGAAGCAATGGCCTTCCCATGCAGTCCCTGTTGGTCGTGGCTTTAATCCACCACTCTTTGAGCAAATTGGCTTGATCCCACACAGATGGGTGAAACTCGTGAAGGCTCGTCCACACCGTGGTCATACTCCATATTCGCTTGGTGTAACGTTATCTAAAAATTAGGTGAGGAGTTGCTTCCGGTTACTGTTTACATAGGGGCAAAAGCAGCAGTTTGGCCAACTTTAACATTTAAGCCGGTCCGCTGTCCATACTCTATTATGAATCACTAGCCATGCAACCACTGTGTGGGGCAAAAAGCCCAAATATACCCTTAAATCTAAACGTTTAAGACTAAAATAAAATAGCAGACATGTGACATCTCGGATTATATCATACAATAAAAAAAGGAGAAGTTTAAGCCTACAATTTCTTGCCTCCTTTGTTCCATATTCCTAGTACACGATGTTGAGAAGTATGCAATGCATACTTGAAGCTTCTAGAAATATTTGAATATTACAAGAACAAGATTTTTGATAGAATTATCTAGAATAAATAATCTAGTAAAGCTTCATGGCAAAGTAAGAAATATATAGAGACTAGACTTTTGCATGAAGGTTCTAGAATAAATCACATAGGTATGCTTTATGGCACATGCAAGAAACATTTAGACCTAGATATTTGTAGGAAAAATTCTAGAGTAGAGATATTTTGTATCGTAGGGTTTGGATGGTTACCACTTGGGACCAATCTAATGGTCTTCTACAAGCATAAATAGGGGTGTCATCCCTCCCCTATATAACCAACCAAAAGAGAAGCTACCAAGGATGAAAGAGCTCTAGGGATGTCCATGAAAAGGTCATAATAGAGTGATAGAATAGTCACTTAAAGAGTGTTGTTTTCAAGTTGTTTTAGTGAGTAAAAGAGTTCCTTTGTGTAAGTGTGGTCTCTCTAATAAACTGCATACTTCTAGTACCTAGTGCTTGTTGAGTTGTGATTCGACGTAAGCTTTGTCCTTAACTCTTCTTCGAATTACCCCTTCTCATCAACCTAAACATATGGACTTATATAATTACTGCACAAATAAAGCTAGCACCGAACAAACTTGCCGGAGATCAGTTCGGGGCATACTGCTAATGTTTGGGGTCTTATTTTAGCTCGATTCATGTGCACTCTGTCTAAGTCTGTAAAAATTGGCATGCAATGTTCATTTTCTATCAAATCTAGTAGTATTGCCTAGGGCTTGCTTTCCTTCCAATTGCATAACATGGTTAACACCTACAATGTTCATTTTCTGTCAAATCTAAATAGTAATATAACAGTACCAAAGTGTATATGCCATGAGAAGCAAACGAAATTCTGAACTTCAATACAAATTCAATTTAATATAGAGTTGTCTTCTACTCACATGTTAAGTCTCTTGATAGAAATGACGGTAACAACAGGAAGCATAAGTCATCTCATTATCTAATGAAAAAACTAAAAAGAATTGTAACAAGGAAGAGTGTCTCATGAAAATACACCAATGAACATATAAATGCTACATTGATTAGTGATTACTAGGCCAATAGAGTTCAACAAGAACATTGAGAGAGAACAACTCTAGTAAATAGAAAATTATGAACGGCAACTTCCGAACAATCAATTGACTGGACAACATGAAAATTAAATCATAGGAGCTCTAAAGATGTAAATTTGGTTCCTTTTTCCACAAAGCCTAGCCTCATCAAGACAAGTATATAACTAAGATGCAAATATTTAGAAGAAACGTGAACATGATCAACAGTAAAATATCAGTTGTCTGCGTGGTGCTAATGTACAGTCATCACTGAATTGTCAGTTTTTGGCTGTTGTAGCTAATAGTAATAGCATTAGCAGCATGTGTCGGATGCAAAAACAAGCAAACAGGGGCATTAAATGCACAAAACCAAAATAGTCTAAACTCTCCAAAGAATTTATTAGTGCTCCCTAAGCCAATTCAAAAACAAACCATGAATACTACCTGATCACAATCTCGTGCAAAACATACATCTGAACCTAAAGAAGCAAACAACGGCCTTATAAGAGTATCTTCGTAAGACTAATCTCACTATAATGCCTACGAGCTGAGCATTTGAATTGTAAAAGCATAGAACTACTAAATTACAAAAGCAAACATGCACCTAAAAAATTAACCTCCAAATTAAACCGATAAGTACAAGGATGAAACCCAACCACAAAAACATCAATTTCACAATTAGTTGAACATATAACTTAAAAACATGATAATCTCACTACATGGGAGCAAATTTGAAAATCCTACAATCCAAAGTCAAAACTATGTTGAAGGAAAGATCAACTAAATCTGAATGGCCAGAGCAATATTAACGGACAAAAAACATAAAGCCAACCAAATTGAGTAAAAATCATGTCATCTCCTTCTTCTGGTTGCCTCCCCCTCCACTCCACAAGGGACTCCGCCGCCTCCTACCGGCCGACACTGCCGATCTTGGAGGGGCTTTTGCGCCGTCTACCGCCACTCGCCAATTGCCATCTCTCACTCCTCTCTCCCTCTCGAGTTTCAGAAACCAACGATTGTTTCATGATATCATCCCCTAACGGGTTAGATGCATTATAGGTCAGATTTCAGAGCCCACAAACAGATCCCTAACAGATCCAACGACCTTGAAAATTCATCAAAATATTGCCAACTTTTAGGCAATGCGAGAAAATGGCATTTCCAAGAGAATTACATGTCCCCAACTGTAGGAAGGACAGCGGGCCCATCTGTCGGATGTGCGCTCCCTCCACCCTGCATGACGACCCCTGGAAGCTGAGGTCCTTCTGTCGTGGGCATCGTCTCAATGGCCAATAGGGTTACCGTGCCCTCTCCAACACCGCTTCCACTAGGCGTGCCTGTTCCCGGAGCTTGAGGCCCGACAGCGGACAAAGGATCCATAAGGCCCGCTCCAGCCGCCAAAGCCCGATAATGCACTAGCTGGTAGCATGTCATCAACGCTGAAGTCGGCGTCCACCACTATAGGCACTCTAGTACCACCTTCGCCTCCTCCACGCGGCACTCGGCCCTCTCCAACCCCTCTTCCACCTGCCTGTGATCCCCTCATATTCCTCCATTATGCGACTTCATGGAAGAACAGGCAAAACCCTAAACCCTAGAGAGAGAGGAAGAGGAGCAAAGGTCGGGTAGCTAAAGGGAAAGAGAAGGGGGGGAGGGGGGTAAGAGTCATGCACGTATGTCCGGATTTGTTTGGCTTGTGCTATTTTTGTGATATCCTCGTGGGGATCTGCGAACAATTTGATAATGTGGTTCTGGCATGAGGGTTGGCCAACTAAAGCGTCCAAACACTTTGTCTCCAGGGTAAAAGAAATGGACTCCAAGAGAGGGTTGAGACGGACATTAGCCTTAAATTACCTGTCCTTCTTGAGTCATATGCCATTATCGCATGTTGTTCTCTTGTGTTGCTTTTTTTCTTTTTTGAAACAGGTTTCTTGCGTTGTGTTGTGACAACAGTAGGTTGCGATTGGATGCATATCACGGCTCTGAGGTGTGAAAAGTTTCAAACCGTCATTTGTGTTTTGTAGCATTTCTCTTCTGCGCGCAAAAACTATTCAGCAATCACAAAGCCGCAAAAGCACCCGTCTGTACTTTTTAGTGGAGTTTATTCGCTCGACGAAGGGACCTTTCGAGAGTGGCTGTTGCGACGGACTGTCGAGAATTAGTGAATTGAATGTCTATAAAATAATTATTTTGTCATGGTTAATTGCGAGAGAGTTAGCGAAGCGTTTCCTTCAATCTTCTTTTCTTTTATTTATTATCTTTGCTGAGTGTACTGCTAATTGATGTCTCGGCTCGTTTGTGAGCTCGATTCGCCTGCACTCTATCCGAGTCGAGTCTGTAGAATGGCTCCATCCATGCAAGCCCTCTTTGTTTTTTCGCCGGAAGTTAATGAAAAATCTTTTGCACACCTGGCCCCAAAAGAAATAAAGCAACCGTTTCCTTTTACTCTTTCTGCGAAATCAAAAAACTATGAATTAATTCGTACAAATATATATGGAGCCATGCATATAGCCAGAGTCTGCAGCTTTTGACGGATCAAGCTAGCTAGCCTCCTCCCCAAAGCTTGCAGCTGCAGGTTACTATTTGTGGATTAGGAAAAAAAATGAGCTTTGGAGACGATAAAGGGCAGCAATCCTATAACTTAGCCCTGCGGGAACGGTGGAATTGTAGAAATGCCCGTGTAAACCCTATGTATACATTTTATTCGTCAAATGCAATACTACTCTGCGGCATGGTGCTAACAAATCCGAAGTGCATGCGCAAATTGGGCAACGGAAACCATCAGGTTTGCAGTTTTGGGATCCAGGACACATGCACATAGGTATGATCTTCGAAACTAAATGCCGGTGATTATGGTTGTTATTACAAGTTTCCCCCGGATCGTTCGGGATTGTAGTGCTGCATGCGATAACGAGGTGCATGCAAAGAAGCTGTAGATTAGCGACATTGCAAGCCAAAGTTATAGTTCATTGACTATTAATTAGTGCAAAATAGTTGCAGTTCCGTGAAAATACACGCAAGCCTAAAATATATTTCCATGTTTGTGGTTACATTTTTTATTTCAAAAATTGGTCAGGGGGAGACCGAGCTAGAGGGATAATGCTGCACTGGTGTTGCACTGAGTGTTGTACTGTTGGGTACGCATGCATGTCAGGCTCTCAGCTGTTACGTCAAAAATTCTTTGCGGGGGTTGGCAAGGAAGAAATCACGCTATCTTATTACATGCAATGGCAGTTTAGGATCTCGTTTGGGACACAGGCTTGCACGACCTGATAGCTTCGACTTCGCCGTAACACGTCTAGCGAACATCTCCAACTTTGGATCCGTTCGCTGAATTGTGTTCTGTTTTGAAGTGGTAATTTGGTTTACATCACGTGTGAACAGATTTACCATAGAGAAGTGCTATATGCACCAAAAGTGACACATACTAAGTACGTAGTAGTGACGTGTGTCCAATTAGAAGAGAGCAATTCATCCAGCCAAAATTCAGGGTCCCACACCCTAACCTCTCTTAAGTCTTCACCTCACGGGAATGCGAGTATGTACGAATGCTGTAATCAGAATCGGTACACCAAGCATTACTGCTTAATGGGCGGAGCGAGCACCGGGCGACCGTGGGCAGCTGCCCGGGCTCGCCGGCGTGAGGAAACTGAGCAGCGTTGACGTTTACCTCGCGTAACACCAGTGTACGCTGCATGGATTGCCCGGGCAGCGGCTTTGTGGGCTTCGTCCGGCAGCGCGTGCGTTATGGGCCGAGGCGCTCAACTGCTCAAGCTCACTCTAACTTGTCAGAGCCGACAGGCTACGGGCCCAACTCGGTAGCTCTGCCCATTGTCACAGCCCAGGCCTAGATCCAGGCAGTTCAGCACGCTCGGCGCCTCGCTGCGGCCGCGCGGCTGCGTCGCTCCACGGCTCCACGCACCGACGCAATTTTCAGGCCAAAATGTTTTAGCCGCTTCACTCCTTGTTGAATTGTTATCTTGAATCAATTAACTAGTGAAACCCGAGCATGAATAGTTAGTTCAATCCGTGTACCTTGTTGAATTGTAATATTGAATCATCTAATTTCCGAAATGGAGATTTTTAGTTGACAGGGCAAGCATTGAGAATGTTGTGCAACCGGAACAAGAGCTACCGATTAATGTTGCTAATAATGATGTATTTAATCGGGATTAAATTGTATGTGATCCCATTCTTATGAAATGAATCGATGAATGATGTGACAGTACCAAATTTTTGTAAATTTTGAAAATTTCAAAATTTCCGAATTCCTTGCTGGGCCTCAATTATCTCCTCAGCCCGTTTTCTTTGCTCGGCCCATCTGGCCCAATCCCCCTTACTCCCCGTTCTCCCCGTTGCGCCGCCGTGGAACCTCCGCCGCCTGCCTCTGTCAATCGCTGCGCCCGAGATGGCCGGACCTCGCGTCGCGCGCTCGCTCCACACGTCGCCAAGCTCTCTCCCCTCCTCTCGCGCTCGGCCGCCACATCACCTTTGCATGCCACGCCCGAGCACCTTCGCGCGCCACGCCGCCCCGCCCTCGCCACCGGTGCGAGCTCTCCTCTAGCTCAGCGCTCTCAGCCACTCCGTCCTCCGCCCCTTTTAAGCTGGCAATGCCGAGCTTTTTCCCCCTTTTTCCCATTCTCTAGCAGCGCCCCGAGCTCCCTCTCTTCTTCCCCTCTTCCCTCCCGTGCTCAAGCAAGGGACACCTCAGTTAATCTCTTAGGAGGAATTCTTTTTTTTTGAACTAAATCACCAGGATCTATGACCTATTCTCAGATTCGTTGTTCTTCCTTGATTTGAAGCAACCATGATCATGCGTTTCTTTTATTTCGGAATCATATTTCCGCCCCTCCCTTATCCATAACAACACTTCTCACTCAATTCAACAATCTTGAATTCTGAATTTGCAAGACCAGTGATCACCCCTCAGTGGTTATTGCTCCTCCCACCTTCACTTCTTCTCTTAATTGAGTGTAGAGCCTATTAAAGCTGAAATACCGTAGAAGGAGTTATTTTCCAAGAAACAACAATCTGATCTGGTTTTCTCTTTCCAGAACTAGTGTAAAGGTCGATAAGTGATTTTGTTTTCTCCCTATCGACAGCTTGGCATCTCCTCAAAATCTTACTGCAAGTTGAACACCTCTCTTCTCTTCTCTACCGCTAGGAATCTCGGGCCGAGATTCTTTTAAGGGGGGTAGGTTTTGTAAAGACCCTCTAAATAATAATTTTTATATCCTCATGAGATCACACATAATCACGTGTGAAACTAAAACGAAAGTTTTAATTGCATGCATATAGATAATTCCGAACTAGCCCCGATTAAAAACCCAAGGACATGTTCGATATGAACTCAATTTAATTGGAAATGTTTATATAAGAAGAATATCTATAACGTGACAAGCACTTGTAAATTTTTATAGACATAGAATCATTTTTGACCTGTTGACCAATCTCTAAACTAAAATAAAAACAGAAGCAGAAAAGAAAGCAAAACAAAAGAAAATACCTCAGCACCCTACCTGTCCCGTGGGTCCCGCCGGCAGCTCTCTTTCTCCACCTGGCCTCTGCTGCAGTTCATCATCTCCACGTAGCAATCCCCAGCAGGCAGCAGTCCTTTTTCTTCTCTCCCCCGTTGCTTTTCTTCCCTACAGGCAACAGCAAGCTCCCTATTCCCCATTTTCCTTTCTTCTCCACTAGATTTTCCCCAAGGCCCCTGCCGATCTCTCCAAGCCGGCGCCCCAACCTCGCCACGGCTCCCATGCGCCGTCGCCTCGGGTGCCACCGCCGGCCATCCCGGTCCTCCTTGCCACCATGGCGCGCTGCCGCTGGCGAGCTCGCCCCGGCCGGCCTCCCATCTCCCCATCCACCGCCATGCGCCGCCTCCTCTCGGCCTTGGCGCCGCCCCCGCGCACCGCAGCTCCTCCCTCCGCCTCTCCAACCACCACCTCTGCCGCTCGCCGCCCTCGGGCTCCCCGCCGCTCGGTCACCCGCCGAGCTCCGCCCCGGTAGCCGACCACCGTGGCCATTCCCGCCGTCCTCCACTCCCCAGCTCCCGCACCCGGGCCCCCGCTCGCCCTCCAAGCCCCTCCGCCGCCTCCCTTGGTAGCTCCGGCGAGCCGCCGGCCATGACTCCCCTGCCGCTGCTCGTTCCGCCGCCTGGGCCCGCGCCGCTCTCCTGGCCTCGGCTGGCTTTGCCACCGCTGCCGGCCAGTGCCTCCCCATCCCGCCTCACCGGACCGATGCCTGCCCCGGCAACCGGGTCGCCGTTGTGGATCCGCCGCGGCCCTTGAAGGCCAGCGCCCGAGGACGCCGCCTCCGGTGTCAACCCCGAGCCCAAGCCGGCGACCTCCCAGAAGCTCCCCTGCTCTGCCGTCCTCAACGCCAGTCCACTGCGTCGCCCCTTTGTGTCTACCACCGGCATTGACTGTGCTACCGGGCTGTTCGTCGCTGCCCCTCTCGGCATCTTCACCAACCTCCGGAGCTGCCGTTTCCCCAAGCTTCTTACCCGGCGACGAGCAGCTCACCGCCGACCTCCCCATGCTTCTCTGTGCATTGTGGTCGTGGCCTGAGGTTGCTGTCCGAACAAGCCAAGGTCTGCTGCTGCGGTTGAGTAAGAGCTTTGCTCAATTTGGATTAAGAAGTACCTAATGACCTGCTAATCAAGCTGAATCGTGGCCACATTTAGCTAGTGTTGGTGTCATTTCAATTCGGTAAGAGCAGATGCATTGTTGATCTTTAGCTTAATTCAGTGATGAGTGAAATTGGCATGCTACTCTATTCACCGACTACTCAAATCGATTGGATAGTTGTCTGGTTTCTAACATACTCAATAGCACGACTGCTCATCAGTTACTGAAATCTATCGTTTAGTGATGCCACTAGGACTAGAAATGTTCGGTTTAAATTATGAATCTATGTTCCACCACCTTATACGACTAACAATTAAATTATTACTTAAGCATCCATATACTCGACTAACAGTTAACACACGAGCGAAGTTAGTAACCGCTTAGTGCAAGCCACCTATATTAATGTTACTTATCTAATGAACTAAAGAGTGTGAGGACCTGGATAAGAGTTTGAATAATGCAATCCACTCAGTTAAGACCGAATTAGTTAAAGACTAATCATTAGTTAGAATAATCCATACGCTGATCATGTCCGGATAGGACCTAACCATGGTAGTAACATTGGAGATGCTTAGCTAATCCAAATTATTAGGTACAGAATCAACTACTTAGTGTGTCCCGCCGTGATAACGAAACTAATAAACTTAATCGTTAGCCATTAGTAAGGTTCAGATAAATCAATATACCGAGGGCTCTAATAACCATCAGTTGGTTTTGTGGCCTTAATTATTTTGAGTCTGCTAAAGGTTAGTAAATTAACACATTAATCCCATGCAAAGCAAACCGATTTCAATGCTGGTCAACTAGGGCAATATTCTTCACTGCAAATATTAGCTATCAAGGAAGTGTAGGGCATAGCTATCTCTCTGAACTATGTTTAACTGGTATCTAGCTCAACTAACCACCTTATAGAATAAACAATTGAAAACACGTGTACTCAAGCTAATGCCTTCGCTGCATATGGTCTCGGTTAAGCAAGATGCTACCCGATGAATCCCTTAAATACTCGAGGATGGCTCCTGGACACATTTTGGGAAGTTAGAAAGAGGTGAAACAAATTAAATTAAGTAGTAGACCCCCTAATAAAATATCCTTTCTCCTAATTCATCCTTGTAGAATTTTATGGTACTCTTGTCATTCATGGTAGTGTAATTCAAATTGTTTAACATGACTACATTGCCCTTATGCTTAAATACAAAAAGGATATATTCTAGAGAATCTAACTTAACAGCTAAAATAAAAATATTTAATATTGCAACTCACCTAAAATCAGTAGGAAGACATATCATCAATTGCACCATACATCTTCGTCGTTTTCGAATTAGCTTCTTAGGTTTGCTTTTTCCTTTTTGGAGGTCATTCGCTTTTTAACAGCATTTCGAGTATTCTGGAGTTATTGCGCATGATCCCCATACTTCCCCAGGCCACCAGGCAAGCTCCATTGCTTGTTGATTAATTATTACGTTGTGTGTTAATCCTTGTTTGGCTTGATTAATTGAATGGACTTGGTGCTTGTGTGAATGATTGCTTGATCTGTGCTGGATACCTCATTAGTATGTGTAGGTCTTGTTATTATGCAGTAGCTAGGCTGATACTTTAACTTGATTCCCTTTCAACTTGAACCGAATAAAGTGAGATGTGAGCGCCGAGGGGACATGTATGTGGGATACGACTGGTGGATAGTGAGATTATTGAGATTGTGTTTGTGCGTCCCAGTCTGAGGTTATTCCCACATACACTACCCTTATCACACGTAGATGAGAGTCGAAGGTGCACCGAGGCCAACACTACGGTATAATGGGGATAAGTCTCAGATACTGGTGGGAGCCTTGTGAACTCCACCAGGGTTGCACTCCTTATACCCGAGGTGGTTGAGTCGGCGGTGAAGATGAGAACCGAGGATGTTACCGAGACCAGCACTACGGTATATTGGGGATAAGTCTCAGAGACTGCGTGGAGCCTCACAACCTCCAGCAGGGTTGCACTCCTTATACCCGAGGTGGCTGAGTCGGCGGTGAAGACCCGAGGGAAAACGCGTAGGTCACCAACGAAACGAAACTACGATATAGTTGAGGTAAGTCTCAGAGACTGGGGGAGTAGTGTGAACTCCTCCAGGGTTGCACTCTTTATATCCGAGGTTGTCGGCTTGTTGGTGACGGTTAGGCATGTGTTGCCATGAGTTGGAGTTTGAGGCATGTGTTGCCATGAGAAAGATTGAGATTTTTAAATGGGTGTGGGCTACCCAAATAAATTGGAAATGATGACATGCGTATTGTTATATTTGGGTGTATGCTCGTAAGTTGCTTTTATCATCATGTGTTTATCATTGCTATGCTCTTGCTACAATATGAGATTAAATTGTGTAGTTTATGTTTATTTCATCTCTAGTATGTAACTTGAGCTTGTTATAAAATGCGAACCTTTATCACTTGTCAAACTTGATTAATACCATGTTTTAATTAATCAATAAGCAATGTCTTGCGAGTACGGTGGTTGTACTCACCTAGGTTTATCCTAGGCAGGTTCATGGAGCATTTGAAGTTGACGTTTGCTGCTCTAGTTTACTACTTCAGCTTCGACTCCCTTGGGATTGTTGTGGGTTGTTTGAGGTGGTTCCCCACCATCTCGGGCATTTTCCGTTTTTCTTCCGCTGCTGTTTGTAATAATGTATATGGTGATCGGCTTCTGAGTCGCTATGTATATATATATGTATTCTATAAGTCTTTCTCTAGTAGAGTTTGTGCTGTGGTAGTCCAAGTTGTTACTTGCAGTTGTCCATGTACAATGCGTGTATGTGATGAAGTATGTGGACAACTGTGCAGCGGTATTATTGCGTGCTAGGATTGCGTTTCGTGATGACAGAGGTGAGCGAACCACTAGTCCTGTGTGGCTTTGGTTGAGTCGATCCAGGGGATTCATCCCGTACTCGCTAAGCCTCCTACGACCGTCACGCCTCGCGCTGACAGCAGAGCAGAGCTGGATCCTCCCAGAGTCGCACCTCGTGGCTAGGTTAGGTTGAGGGGATGCATATCCCGGGCTCTAGTCCTCCTATAACTATCGCGGAGTGCAAACTTATCACGCGGTCTTACCCCTTCACCGGTATCTGGGATCTATATGTGGTTTGGGGAAGATTGGTCGCTTCCGGCCGGCCCGCACGTGGCGGGTGTCGGATCGTTCCGCCTTGGTGCGTACGGCGCAGGTACCGTGCCACCGGGCTGACGAGTCCTTCGGTCTTTGGCGACTTCGCGTTCCCCTAATCATATGTGGATTCCGGGTCCGTGACAAGCTCGGTGAGCAGAATCGCAGTGGGCCTGAGCTCGGGAAGAGGGATAAGCAAAGGGGAGCTATGGCTTGGAAGGTAGAAGAAGATGGGATGGTAGAAAGAGCTGTTGGTGGGTGGGGGTTGTAGGGAGAAGAGTGGCTACCATTGGGGAAGAGAGTGAGCTCGATTTGGGGCAGTGACTGGGCTCGGCGATGACAGAGGGGAGGTTGGGCTCGGGTAGAGGATGAAATGGGTGAATGGAGGAAAGAGAGAGCTCGGGTTGGCTTGGAAACAAAGGGAAGATGGAGCAGCTTGGGGATGAAGTCTTGGGGAGTGGAACTTGAGGGATGGAGCAGCTTGGGTGGCAGTTGAGCCTGTTGAGGAGCTGGGCTAGAGCTTGAGCTGAGGAAGTAGGATGGAAGAAGATGGGGGAAGAGACACAAGGGAGCTCGGCCTGTGGAGAAGAAAGGGAAAGGGCTGGTGCTATAGCAGGGTTAGAAGATTAGACATCTGCTACTGTAGGTTAGGAAAAAGGTGGCGTGAGGAGCAGTGTTCCTACAATAGGGATTGAGTGCTGAACATTGGTAGGGTTGGTGATGCCGTGCTGCGTGTCTAAGGGTGAGCATTGAAAGAAAAAGGGGTGGAGAGAGGAGCTAGCAATAATGGCAGCAGAGGGAAGAGACGTGCAGAGCAGCTCGGGCTGATTCCTTTGAATTGAGGTGAGAAAGAAGTGAGAAGGGAGATGGGATGCGGCATGGCAGAGAGATGGAGTGCTTGAGCTGAGTTGGTTCACTAGCAAGGAAATAGAGGGACAGGACGCCCGAGATGCATTTAACACAAGAGGAGATATGTAGGGAGCACGGGAATAACTTGCTTCGGTTTGGTTGCTTGGGGTAGAGTAGCAAGCAGTGAGCTCAGCACTGGGGAGAAGATCAAGAGAAGAAGGAGGGAGTACTCAGGTGAAGGTGGGTAGCGTGGAGGGTTGCTTGGTTTGCTCTAGTCCGGGAAGCAAGGGAGCTGGATGGCTGCCTCTTGGTACTTGGGTGAGAAGCTGGGACAAGGAAGAGGGGGAGTTAAGGGGGAGTCAATGAGCTAGCTCACTGGCATTGTTGCTGCAGAGGAGCTGGTCACCGCTTGCAGAAAATGGAGAGAAGGTGGCGTGAGTAGCCAGGGAAAACAAGGAGGTTGGCATGGTTGGCAGAGAAGAAGTAAAAGGGTTTGGCATATCACTTTTGTAGGAAAAGATGGAGAGGAGCACATAGAAATTTTCTTGAAGTTTTTACCATGGGTTTTGGGGATGATCTCATGGAGGGAAGCTTTTTGGGCAAAGACATTTGATGGGGTTCATCAAGTACTTTTGAACTGGAGATGCAAATATTTTTGCATATTTGGATTTCTAGGACATTGGGGAGGGTGGTGGAATAATTGTGGATTTTTCTGAAGAGTATTTGGAGGGGTTGTAGTTCAAGGCTCAAATTTGATTCGACTCAAATTTGAAATGGTTTGAACTACTTGCACGGGACCTCAGGATATACTTATTGAAACATGTTAGGAAGGGTCTCGGGATATTTCTAGAGTTTTTACGGGGTTCGTGGCGTTGTGGATAAGTATGGAGAACGGTCAATAGGGTTTTGACAATAGAAAAAGGATGGATGGATAAATGGTGGAAGGTTAAATGGTTATTTGGTAGAGGTATAGTGGGACAGATATTTATTTATTTCCCGGCATGGTAACAAGATAGATGTGAAAAGTTACTTGCATGTCATAGGGTAAGGAGGAAGAGAGAAACCATAGTGGTTATGGTTTTACCGAGAGATAAATAAATTAGGGTGTGGAGTGTATGTGTCCACATACACTTAAAGATTTTAGCATATATTGGGTTTATATGTGGATGGGATGGTCATGCGAAGTTATGGTGAGTTGGAGTTTGAATGCTGTCACTGATACATCCATATATATATGCATGGAGTTGGGGCAGAGCCGAACAATGAGTTAGGGTTTTGATCCGCCACTTGGGAAGAAGGGGTTAGGGTTTGTGGATATGCGTATACAGGAAAACAGTATATATGGACACATACTCATGATAGGGCATGGCGAAGTTGATGGTAGAATATCAAGTCATTCGGAATAGGCTCGTGACGTATATATGTTTAAAATTTGCAAAAGTACCGTGTGGACACTTAACGGCAGGTGCTGGTTTAGGTTGCACCAGCTGGGTAGAAGGAGAAGGAATGCCGAAGGTATGTTCGTGGTGGAATGCAAGGACGATTGGCCCTGCATGGAGTCAAGGTGTATGGCAAGGTTTGTGCTCCTTGCCGGACAGAGCTGCGATGCAGCGGAGGCTGAGGGAATTAGGAGCAGAGGTATTCACATTTTGGTATGTAGCTCATTCATGCTTTGAAATGAGGTTTTAGCTAGATGTACTTTAGTTGATTTTATTTGCAACAGTTTTTGTTAGCCCTAATTTTTAGGTTTCGAAAAATCGGGGTGTTACACACACCCCCTCCCCTCTATCAGGCCTCGGCCTTTTTCCTAAAAAGGTCGGCCCGTTTAGCCGGTCAGACCGGCCTGTCTAGCCAGTCAGACCGACCGTGAGAAGTAGGCCAGCTGGCCGGCCCACTCCCACTTTCCCCTTTTCTTTTATTTTATTTTTATTTCTTATATTCTGTTGGGCCCAGCCCTATCCAACCCAAACCCTAACCCTAGTCCAAATCCAACCCAAACCCAGCCCATTCCAAGACCAACCCGAGAGCCCTGTTGGGCCCAATACCTTTGCGGGCCCGGGCCCGATCCGTCGGGCCTGAAACCCTAAAAAACCCAATTATATACCGTTTCGATCGTCTCGACGACACGGTTCCACTTTTCCACTCTGTTACTTCAAATTCTGACTTTTAACACCTGATAACCACAAAACTCCTCACACTCCATATACTCCGACTCCTCCACCGAAACCCTAAAACACATGTATAAATCCATCTCGATCGCCTCGACGCCACGAATCCACTTATCCATACCATTGGACCCAAAACTCGCTCCTTAAAACCTAAAACCCACAAAACCCTCTTGTCTCGCATATATTCCAACTTCTCCTCCGAAACTCTAACTCGCATCATGTATCTTCTCCTACCTCTTTAATACTCTGAATTCGACCATACATACTTCCAACCCAGTTTCCACTCCCCCACACCCCACCTCCTTATTTAAGGTATTAATTCTCAACTATTTACATTTTGCTCCCAGCTCGCATTCATCGAGCACTGGACTTATAAGTGTTTGGATCTTCTCGCCAATAGAATGCGGTAGCAACGATCCGATGCTCGAGAAGAACTTCGACGGTGCGGATCACTTTGAAGACAATGATCCAGCCAATCACGGTGCAGTAGGCAAGTCACATTTCTTTGTCCATGTTGATCCCAATTGCCTGCTAATTATCATATTATTAGATTAGTTAATTATTTTCTGCATGATTAATTTAGTACCGTGGTATTTTCGAATGACATGATGCGTAGTTAATACCTACCACCCCCACGGCCCAGTCAATTTTTGCAGGCCATATTCACCTCGAAAACCCTAGGTTGAAAATAAGTACTATCAGTATCCTTCACCGGCGTTAGAACTCAGGCTAGATAAAGTTTAGGAATAATTATTAACCCTAGCTAAACTCAGAGAATGTGGTTTCTTGAAAGAAAATTGCCGACGATAGGGGATAGAGAAGATGGGGCCTTTCACGTGTTGATCGTGCCACCATGTCCCTAGTCGTGGAGTAAGGGAAATCGGGAGGATTTCCTTACTCAGGGCAGATAAGGACACAACCCTTGTGCGTAGTGAAAAATATAAGAACCGCTCAACCACATGTTCGACTCGTCGAACCTGGCCTAGTAAGTCTGCTCTACCCGCTGAACTTCTACAGACTGGCTTGCCGTCCCTCTTCTCTGGGAGGCCCGCAGAAGCAAATATGGTGATAGGCTACTCGGTAGGGAATCACAATTGGAACTCACTCGACTCCCGAACCGCGTAGTCGACATTGGCCCGTCGGCTCTCGGGAGGGCGAGTGATGAAAGTTCCTGGGTAGAAACTTCAAAAGATAGAGCAGATAAAAGCCTTGTTATCTTATCTCTGTCGACACACCGATGGAAGTGTGTAAGTCTCGAATGACAACAAGAGGTATAGATATCATGTGGGTAAAGCTGAGCAACTCTGCAGAGTCATATCAAATGGTATTCGAATACACCGTGTTCCCGGTCAATGGAACTGTGTTTAGAGGTGATTCTCGTCACGAGGCACAAGTAGATTTTTGGTGATGGCAATTGAAACTGTCGTTGACCCGGCAGGGTTATCTAAACTCAACACTTCATCTTGAAACTGTTCTAACGAAGGAGATTTGAAATATTAAGGCGGAGACTAGGGCTATGCATCCACCAAATGAAATGATAAAACCCTATACCCCTCCTTTGAAATCCCCTGCATGTAGTTATGTAGGATAATTTCCCAATGTGGCTTGCTGAGTACTCCGTGTACTCATTGTTGCACTAACAAATTTTTAGAAGAAGCGCAAGACGAGGATCAACCATCGGCGCGTTAGGGTTACGACCACACTCAAGCTCTCCTGTGGGCTTTCGTTGGATCTTTTTAGTGTAGGTAATGTTTTGGGCTTCGCAGCTCATTAAATTCCTAAAGATCGACCGATAGGTCATATTTCACTGATATAACTCTTCTTGTTTACCGTGAGCAGGTATGATACTCTTTCTGTCCGCGACTGTAAATCCTGGGCAATCGCGGGGAAAACTCCACGATCCTATTTGGAAAACAGGGTCGTGACAAATATGCTCTCGAAATTGTTAGTGAGCTATTAGTTGTCATATCTCCTTTTAATTTCTGTCTATGAATATTTATATGTGTATTGTATAGGTTGTGTGATTTTAAAACTATTCTACACTTGCGTTCTTAAATTTGGTCCTTATATAGTTATATAATGTGTAGAGGGTTTCTCCGGTCCTTGAAAACTACTGCAACCGTTCAAACAGGGTTGATCCGATGGCTAGAAATCGATGGTACCTCGTGGTACCACCTCACCATCCACAGGAGGTACCAAATAATAAAGGGTAAAATGGTAATGTTACCCAACCGATGAGCTCCGAGAAAAACCCTCCACTCCGGCCTCCGTCTAGTGCGTTCCAAGCTGCCCCGCCCCCGGTGTGCTCCCGCGCGCTGCCTCCCCGGCCCCGCAAGGTCCTGCGTCTCCCCGCCCCAGCAGATTCCCGCGGCGCCGTTCCCCGCCGCCGGTCCCCGCCCCCGCAGGGTCCCGCGCGTCCCTGGCCCCCGCAGGGTCTCGCGCCGCCGCCTCTCTGTCCCCCCGTGGTCCCGCGCGGCCGCTCCCCGCTGCCGCCTCCCCACCCCCGCGAGGTCCCGCGGCGCCACCTCCCAGCCCCCGCAGGCTCCCACACGGCCGCCTCCCCGCCCCCGCCCCCGCAGGCTCCTGCCGCCTCCCCGCCCCTTTCCCCGCAGGCTCCCGCCGCCTCCCCAGCCCCGCAGGCTCCCGCGCCGCTGCCTCCCCGCCCCCGCCCCCACCACCCCCCTCCGGTGGACTCTTCCGCCGCCTCCCGAAGAGAGCTGTGGTCGCGCTCATAGGGTTGGATCCGGCGGATCCGGCCGATGTCGCCACGCTGTACTGGCAGAGGCCGACGCAGCCGACCTGGTGGTGCGGCTCGCGAGCGCGTGCTGGCTGCACACGGCGATCTACCTGGAGCTCAGGAACGAGAGCATGCTCATCAGTGAGAAAATGAAGTATCTGCTCAATGAGGTGAATTCCTTGATTTCTTTGTGTGGCTTAGTTCTTGTACGTAAATCTAGCGTTCTATGAGGTGAATGCCTTGATTTCTTTGTGGATATACAGCTCCTAAAAATATTCATGGAGTTTAGGGAGTTTAGGATGCACCATCGCGGAGATGGGTACCTCAAAATCACCATGGAGCCAGTACGAAAGGTTCAGTATTCAACTAGAAATATACATTTATATATTTGTTCTCTAATATTAGATGGCTAATATGAGTTTCAAGCTGCATTTCTTGTTTCATCCTCCTTAATTAGTACCCACTGAAGCAAATGGTTGTGGCTAAATATTTCTGGACAAATACTCCTTCTGAGTCTATTAAAACAGATAGTGTCTATGCCAGCTCTGTTGCCTCGGAAACTGCACGCTTTATGTCGTCTTTGACATTGCACTTCATATTCAGTGGTGAATTTATTAGTTCCGATGCTACCTTCTTCGGAAAGATGTCCATATTTGTCTACAATTGCAAAGTCAAAATAAAATAATTGGTTAGGCCAGTCCAATTAAATGGAAGAAAGGTTTTAAAGGGTTAGACATACCACTGAGTTAAATTCTTGAGATAACTTTTGCCCAGTCCAATGTTCAATGAACTTCATTGTGTATAGTCCGCATGACCAACTATGACAAGTTATTTTGATGAGTAAATAATGCAGAATGAAAGAATGAAAGCAACTCAAATGGAAAATTTTGATGTGCCTTCTACCTATCTCTTTGTTGTGGAATGTCTTTGATTACACATAGCGGCCATGAGGTTACTTTTAGATTCCGCCATTTGTTTGGTTTGCCTTCTTCTGGTTCCGCATGTCACAAGTAATTTTCCACAGCCTTTAACTATGTAATTATGGAAAACATTAAGATCCTCGTTGGAAAAGTAAGCATTGAGATGTGATGTTTAGGATCTTACTATATTTTGGAGGCTCTTCATTGAAGCATAGATTTTTTGTATCGATGCCATGGAATCTAGTATCTGAACTTTCTACTGCTTGCTATTTAGAACAACTACATACCAGTGCTGTCCTCTATTTAATGGCATGAATATCTGCATAAGAACAATGTTAAAGATGGTTGAATTAAAGGTAGAAATGTAGTCATTTAAAAGTATTACCATGTCATGCTGTAAATAGTTCGCCGCAACACGAGCCCTTACGTTACGATAATTTTGTTTGCACTTCTTTTTGCTTGAAGCATCGCCTTCCCATATCTGGCACTGAATTTCTGTCTCTAGGTAGGCTATGCCGTCCTCTCTTACCTTGTTGAGTTGTCTATTGCGTATTAGTTCTGTGTATGAATCAATGATCTGGTGTTGCACAATTATAGAGTAAGTAGGAACTGATTTGATGGTAAGAAAAATTGTGAGTAGTAAAGGAAATACTTACATTGCCTTCCAACCATTTGGTTTTTGAAGTAGTAGCATCGGGCACAACAAGGCAAGTCATATTTTGTTTGTATAGATCGTAGTGTCCTATCTCTGCCAGTACAGTATTTAGGCTGGACTTCCTAATGTATTCAACACTCACTCGTTCCAGTAAATCAAGCCCTCTGACATCTGATTCCTTAAGTGGTGTTTGATTAACAGAATCATCAAATGCAAACTTGTTTTGTTTGCTATCAATTGGGTTACAATCCCTTCCCTGTGGATCTCTCACCTTTTCACCCGTGGGTGTTATTTCAAAAATACTTGTCTCAGATGAGTGGGAAGTACATTCGTGTTTGGTCTTGTCCTGTAAGGGTTTCATATAGTTTAGTGTCCTGGTGCAAAACATAATTGGAAATGAGTAGTTATCAATATAATAGAGGGGTTTTGGTTGTACCTCCTTTCTTCTCTTTGAGGGTTCATGAATGTCAGGTGTTAGAAAATTCTTGTTATGTGGTGATTCTTTGGAGCCCTTCACATCTCCTTGGTAGATAGAATTCTGTATAAAGTAGTAATAGGTCACATCTTTTTCCGTGCAAGCAAAAGATGTAATAGAAAGCTTAGATTTTTGTACAGACGATATGATTTGCAGGCTTCTTGTCTTCTGTCTCTTTGTCAGTGCATCTGGACCTATCTCTTGTGCTATTCACATGTTTTTGGTATGCGGAGAAGCTATATCTTGGACTGGATGCTTTGGTTTGCTTGCGCTAAATAAATGTGTGTATACTTCAGTTTGGCAGTGTATTATGTCAGAAATATGCAACTAAGGCACATGTGGTGATAGTAGAGCACCTTTTTCGTTGTGGTCGATATGTTTGATATTTTTGTTATGCGCAAGAAGCTCTTTATGTCCTGTATCAGCACGTGGTACTTGTTAGTAATGAAAAGATATATCGATAGTGGACAACAAAAGATGACTACATTTAATACCTGAATATCTTGTGCATTATTGATGCATTTCCTTTCGATTGATAGCAGCTTGTTGTATACTCTATTATCTAGATTTTGAACACTTTGTTCTAATTGTAGAATTTGGTCAATGACATCTCTGGAATTGCCAGATAGCTAGCTCAAAGTAAAAACTTGTTAGTGATTGTTTATCTTATGATCTGTTTGTTTAATTGAAGTATTATGTGTAGAGTATGAAGTAAAACCTTTGGGGATTGGTCTGTATGATTTGACTGAGTGCTAATTTCTTCTCCTTGCTGTTCGCAGGTTTGAGCTGGGCCATCAAAGGTGTTACCACAGCCTCCTTCCTTGTAGGTTGGGTCCTGGATTTCTTCAACAAGCTGTGGCAACAAAAGTAGGTATTTGTCCAACAAATAAAGCATAAAACAAATAGTAAGGTACTACAACATACCTCTCCATATCCAGCACCGTATATTTCATCAAATCTATTCCTTTCCTTCACATTTTTCTTGTCCCAGAAAGACAATAAGGGATAATCGCGATCTTTGTAGTTTAGAAGGTAGTTGTTGCCACTTTTTGCATGCACATGTTCCCAATACCAAAACTAAAACCGATGCTATATGAATATATGCTTAGAAGGAAAAAAATGCATTAATTTGAGCGAATTCTTAGAAAAGGTACCTGTAGCAAAGGCAAATTGCCCTCTAGGTTAAAACGCCCCTCCTTGTAAACTCGAAGGCTGTGTAATAGGTGCTCCCTCGTCAAGCTTGCCCAGTTGATATTTCGGATATTGTCTATATCTTTGACGAGAGTAAGATAAGTGGAGTTGACATGGTTCTTCGTCGTTGGGCATAAAATACGCCCTATAGTGAATAGCACAAATTTTCTTATAAAATGTTCGTCCGGTGCCTTGTCCTCTAAAATTGCATCTTTCAAGCTGTCGAGAGAAATATTTATGGTTTTGGGATCTTTGTACATGTTATAATATTTGTCATGCTCTTCCTTTTCTTCTTTCATGGCTGCGGCATGTTCGTCAGGACTACTGATTTCCTTTCCTTCAGAGGGAAGACCCATGATACACTTGACGTCCCACACTGTTATCGGGATCAGTTTGCCTTGCAGCTGTATTGATTTGCTGTGAATGTCATAGTTGTCTGCTAACCAACCGCACATCTTCCGATGAATTGTGATGTCGGGCATTCTTAATAACCCCTCAAAGCCAATGTTGCTAATTTCTTTTGTCTTAGCATCGTCGAGTTTGAGTTTGCCTATGACTTCAACGTATGCCTTGATTGAGCATGCAATTTTCATACCTTTTGTACATCTTGACGTTGCATATGTGATCTACAAGACAAAAAAAAATCAATGAGTTGTAGTTGATGCAGAAAATGGATAGTCACAAATCACAGCACACACCACATCTCTTGAAGACTTGAACCATGGCTTGTTGAATTGTACTAAAGGAGATTTTTGGGAAATTTAAATATCTTCTTCTAACATTATTTTTGTCTTTCTCAAAATTTCAGCAAAAACTAGCAAAGAGGGAAGGTGGTGCAATAGACCGAAGTCAGGATATTGCTAAACTGCAAGAATTTTATAAGCTATACAGAGAAAAACATCAAGTTGATGAGTTGTGTGAAGATGAAATGAAGCTGAGGGAATCCGCTGTGTTCAGTGGTAACCTTGGAGAGTATGCATTTCCCCTATGGAGACCTTGCTGAAATTATTGATAATTCAATTTTCTTTTTGAGACATGCTGTTTCTTAAGCAGAATTGTTAAATCAACTTCTAGCATTGCATGGTTTCACCATCTGTTAACTACTGCTATTGTTTGATCAGGTTGGAACGCAAAACTCTGAAGCGCAAAAAAGTGCTTGCAACTCTCAAGGTTTTATGGTCAGTAATAGAGGATATAACAAGGGAAATTTCACCTGAAGACGCAGACAAATTGATATCCGAAGAGGTTTTGTTGTTATCCTTGATAATATAGTTGTTCATAATGGATTTTAGATTTACTTTATTCAAATGTTTATCGGAGGAAATAAAATAGTTGTTCCTTCTAGCTTATGTGTTTTGTATGGTGGTTGAATGTTTAGTGCAGAATAGGTTTTGTCTACTGGCCCCCAGGAAGATAATGACAATCTTTTCATATCTGCTAAAACTACAAGAGTGACCTGACCTACTTTATGTGTATAGGTAGATGTTTTCTTACCATGGGCAGTGTATTAAGAATAATTCAGAAAACGTCTATCTTGTTAGAAATATTAAATATGTGAAATTAACAAGATAAAAGCTCTAACATTTAGATTTCAATTAATTATTTGAGCTTTAAATGTCTATCCAGATTGGCCTCATGAAAATTATGTAACTAGATTTGTTCGTACTTGCATGGCATCATTTATATTTTGTAACATTTACTAACATAGTGTTTTAAAATTGTTGGTCAAAGTTGCAGCTTTGAGGAAAAGTAATAAATTTTGTAATTGCTGGGAGTAGTTTCTGTCCACATATAAATGTTTTAAGGTACTGTCCCTCCAATGCCCAGTGTTGTCCTCTCTTTTTAGGATTACATAAATTTCACTTGCTGGTTAATAATCAGTGATCATATTCTTTTTTTAGGATGTACAGTCAAAAGTCAGTGATGTTCCTAGGTCAGTGATGTTGTTCCTAGGGAAAAAAGAACTTGTTGAGTTATCCATATTTTTAAATACAGTTTGGCCATCAACAATCTCAACTTCCTCTTGGTTACATAATTTTGATTAAGTTACTAACCGTATTATTCATTGTTGGAGGTTGTGACGACGCCTGCTTGATTGATTTCGCACGTGATTGAGGATGGTAGCTGGGTTGCATGAATGTGGAGTCGGCGAGCAGCGATTGGCAAACAAAATCAATTTGCACGTGAAGGATCCTTACAAGCAACTGTTTCGTGGAGAACTGACGTGCTGTCTATTTGTAGATTGACCTAATTTAGAGATAAATTAAATCAGGCAATGTATTTGTATGCATGACAACTGAGTACATATATGCGATTTGCTTACCTGTAGATATATGCGACTTGCTCACCTGATATATGCGGCACCTGATATATACGGCTATTTCGTACCTGTTGATTGATATCTTGATTGGTACGGTTTGTCGTCTGCTTGGGGTCCTAGAAAATGTATCTCTAGATCAATAGGTGGCTCCTTGCAAGCACCTGCTTCATGGAGGTTTTACTTATTGTCTATATATGTGCAAATCGTGGAGTTTGTAATCTGCCTGTAGATATATACGGTGTGCTGTTTACGTGACCATAATTCCCACGATGCTTGTTCCGTGTCCATAATTCCCACGTTAACTACACGTCCATAATTACCACCCAAGCCACTAGATCAATACGTGGGTATTAATCAGAGTTGATAAGCAAGAGTCTCACGTCAGAAAGAAAAAAAATTCTTATCTTGATCAATTCTTTTCGTCGTCTGCTTGGGGTCCTACAAAATATATCTCTAGATCAATACGTGGCTGATACGTTTTCTTTTCGTCGTCTCGTCTGCTTGGAGTCCTAGAAAATATATCTGTAGATCAATACGTACCAAATGGAGAGCATCTAAAAAAATGGAAAAAAGTTTTCTTTTCGTCGTCTCGTCTGCTTGGAGTCCTAGAAAATATATCTGTACATCAATACGTACCAAATGGAGAGCATCTAAAAGAAATGGAAAAAAGTAGCGCATGTGGGGTTCGAACCCACGATGCAAGGCTAACTATTTTGACAATCTACCAACTGAGCCAGACAGAGTTTCTGTTTAGTAGACTAGCCAAAACGTTTAAGTATCCATATCGACAGAGGTGCATCTCACATGACAACATAACAACACGAGCAAATACTATGATCATTTCAAAGTTCATAGGTCTCTGTACCACCTATCCGAGTTCCAGATCATTCATAAGTCGATACATCTCTTTACTATCTATCCGAGTCGCTCGATCATTCTTATGCATCCAATCATTCATAAATCGATACATCTCTTTACTATCTATCCGAGTCGCTCGATCATTCTATTGCATGCAATCATTCATAAGTCCATACATCTCTTCACCATCTATTTGAGTTGTCCATCCCTATCGGAGTCCTCCAATCATTCATAAGCCGATCCCATATCTAAGCCGTTTGATCCCACCCAAGCCATTAGAATCGTCCATCCCTATCTGAGCCGACCAATCATTCCCAAGATGGCAGATGTGTCCATCCCATATCTGAGCTGTCCGATCATTCTCGAGTCATCCAATCATTCATAAGTCGATACATATCTTCACCATCTAACTGAGTCGTCCGATCATTCACTAGTTGGTAGAACCGTCCACCCCTTATCCAAGTCGTCCAATCCTTTCACTTCCTATCTGAGTCGTCCAATCATTCCCAAGATGTTAGATGCGTCCGATCCCACCGAAGACACTAGATCCATCCACTTCCTATCTAAGTCGTCCGATCATTTGTAAGTCAGCGGATCTCTTTACCAAATTTCCTTCCAATTTTTTTCTTTTAAACCATGGCTTAGATGGACGATCAGAGAACATGATTGCATTCATCTTGTCGAATCGATCGAGATAGATTATAAATCTGTCCAAGATAGAGTTCAGATGAATTTTTAGCAGACCCGATAATTTTAAGGGTCCGCCTGGAGCACAGTCGACTGAGATTTTTTTAAATCTCACTCGGTTGTTTTGGGTCGTTGGATCTAGATCCAACGGCCACCGCGTCGTCTTCCACCTCTCGCCTCTCTCTCTCCCGTTTCTCTCCCCGACGCTCTGTCCGACGGCCGGCGAGGCTTCAAATCCGGCACCGGTGACACCCCCCACCCTAAACCTAACCCGGCGGCCCCCGGTGGCTCCGCCTCGCCTCCGCACGGCGCCGCCGCTCCGCGTCGTCGCCGAGCTCCGGCTCGGTGACCCTAACCCGGCGGCCCCCAGTGGCTCCGCCTCGCCGTCGCCGTCGCGAAATAGCAGCAGCGTAATTTTAAGCCGTTCGATTGAACATACAGATCCAATTCCAATACGAATTAAGATTTATAAAAAAATCCCAATTATCCTCACATGCGTGCCTTTCTTTAGTCTCTCCTATTCCTAATTCTTCCTCTCACCAATAGCACAAGCCGTGGCTGCCAAGCCCTGCTAGGGCAGCGTCGCCACTGCGCCTCCCTTGCTGTGGCTGCCAAGCCCTGCTAGGGGACCGCCGCCACTGCTCCCGCCGGCGCCGCCGGCCCCCGCTCCCCGCCCCTGCTCCCGCCGCTGTCGCCCCTGCTCCCCCCTGCTCCCGCTGCGGCCGCCGCTCCTCGCCCCTGCGCCTGCAGTTGCCGTCGCCGCCGCTCGCCTCCTCTGCTCCCGCCATCGCCGTCGCCCCTGCAGGCGCCGCTGCCGCCGCTCCCTCCGCTGCTCCCACTGAACATCTTGGAAGAAGGCGTGGCCCTGGCAGCTATTCTTGTCAGGTGTGTGTGACTTAGCGGAAACTGCAAGAAGTTCTTATCACAGGCTACTCCAGTGGAACCTTTCCATGAGATTCTTCAGATTCGATTTGCTAAATTTTTGCCATAATAGCTTCTGAATCGTGTTAACCTTCAGATCATCAGCAAATTCTTTGCTGCAAGAAATACGGCAGCTAGGAGGCGTTGCTATTATGAATACATTCTCGTTGGCCAATCTAATGCTGGTTCATTTAGTTTTATATCTGTGTATTTTCATAAGTGTCATCAGCAGTAGTGTTGAGCGAATGGATTATAGGGTATAGTATTGTCCTAAAAGTACATTTGTGTTTCTGGACATGTCTAGCTAGAAATTACTCAGTTGCTCTAAGTGCTTTTTGTACTGTTGTATGGTTAGTAGGATTATCACGATTTCAATTTAAAACCATTGTGCTCTTAATTGCAGGAATATAATAATGGGCGACATGTGCAACACCCGTGAGGATCTAGAGGAGTATGACATGATAGTCAGGAAAACATTCAAAAATGAGGAGGAAGGTTTTGAATTTTACAACAAGTATGCCTATGATAAAGGTTTTGGTGTTAGAAAAGACTACGTTCGGCATGATACTACAACAAATGTTGTAACCCATAGGCGATACTTGTGCTCTAGACAAGGACACCGGAAGGAGAAACACATGGACACAACCAACAGACAAAGACATCCACGTGCACTGACTCAATGTGAGTGCAAGGCCGAGTTTGCAATCTCGCTTAATAAGAAAACGGGTGATTGGTTTGTGAAGAAGTTTGTGGACGTGCATAATCATCCACTAGCGAAACCTGGTGAGGCTGGTTTCTTATGGTCACACCGTGGATTGAGTGATGTTCAGAAAGCTGAAGCCTTAGAATTGAAGGCGGGGGGTTTGCGCACGCATCAGGTGATGGAAGTTATGGAAAAACAGAATGGTGGCTTCGAAGATCTTGGATTCACGTCAAAGGACCTATAAAACTTTTTGGACAGGCACAAGAAGGTACAAATTTGTGAAGGAGATGCAGATCACGTGATCAGATACATGCAGTCACGTCAAGAAGATGATATGGAGTTCTTTTTTGAATGTGACAAAGATGCTCAAGGTCACCTGAAGAGACTGTTCTAGGCAGACCCGCAATCCCGCATTGATTATGATGTCTTTGGTGAGGTCATGGTGTTTGATAGCACGTACCGTGTGAACCGATACAACTTGCCGTTTGTTCCTTTTGTTGGAGTCAACCACCACGGATCCACTGTTATCTTCGGTTGTGCTGTTCTTTCAGATGAGACAGTGGAATCATATGAGTGGTTGCTTAGAACATTTCTACGTGCAATGTGTCAGAGACACCCAAAGTCATTGATCACTGACGGTGATAATGCAATGCGGATAGCAATTGAAAATGTTATGCCCAATTCGGATCATCGATTATGCATATGGCACGTCGAACAGAACATGATGCGCCATCTTCGCCCAAACATGCTAGATGATTTCAGATCTTTGGTTTATAGCTCAATTGGAGCTGATGTGTTCGAGACAAAGTGGACCGAGTTCAAGGAAAAGTTTAATTTCGCTGAAGATAATAACTAGATTTCGAGAATGTACATGTTGAGAAGGAAGTGGGCTGCAGCATACTTGAAAGGTAGAGTTTTCCTCGGTATGAAAAGCAATCAAAGGAGTGAGAGTCTAAACTCAAGACTCCATACACATCTGGATCGAAAGATGAGTCTAACTGATTTGGTGGAGCACTGTGAGCACTGTTCATCACGCATGCGTCGTAATGAGGCCGAGCTAGATGGGCATGCTTCACAATCAGTCCCGTTCACGAAAGGAGAAGGAAGCCTATTGGAGAAATATGCAGCAAATGTCTTCACGCCATTTGCTTTCGACAAGGTGAAGTCAGAGATTGAGAAATTAGTGAAGTGGGAAATCAGAGAAGTTATAAATGACATTAGCTCAGCTAATTATGTATTTGTGCTGACAGAAAACAAGGACAAAGCTTTATGCGTCAACATTGTTTTCGATGGTACATCAGTTAGGACAATCACGTGTCCTTGTAGGAAACTGGAATGTGAATGCATTCCTTGTCAGCATATTTTTGTTGTTCTGGATCACATAAAGGTTCAAAAGATTCCTGATTGCTGTATAATGCGAAAGTGGACAATGAAAGCCAAAATGCATTTTCATCCGACAGATATGGCAAGGTACATAGTTGGTCTGGCCGAATGGTACGCTATCGCCAACTGCGACGCCTAGGGAACGAAGCTCTTTTTAAAGCCTCAACAAGCGAAGAAACAACAACGGAGGTGATGAAGTTTTTAAAGCGTATTTTGGATGGAGATGGTGATTGCACCAAGGACAACGATGAAACACTACATGGCCCTGCAGTACCACTGAATACGCAAGCCAACCAAACTTTCGAAAAAATTCTTGACCCCGAGAATGTTTTGCCAAGAGGAGCTCCAAGAAAAAGAATAAAGGGGTTCCTTGACAAACCTCAGAAAAGGGTGATTCATTGTGGGTTTTGTGGTGTTGCTGGCCATAGGATTCGTACATGTGCTGCTTATCTAAGGCATGCGAATCATTGCATCTTACTCTTTTTTCTTACACATCTGTTCTAATTTCTTTGCTGTAATAGAACAATTTGTTTCCAATTGCAGGGAGCGTGCAAACGATGTATGAAACATGAATGTGTCTTGTTCGCTGCCAAGGGTCATCTCGAAAGAAATAAACTATAGCTGCAATATGGTGATCACTTATTAATGTAATTGAATAAATGATGCTGGTAGGGAAGTTAAATTACTTATAAGTTTACTTGGTATTTCATTAATCTTGATCAACTGCTCCAGGAGAAGATGGAAGCGGAGATTCAATGCATCATCCTGACAAGAGCTTCTCAAACCTGGACACCCCTGTCTGAGGATCAAACAGCTCTCTACGAA
This sequence comes from Stipa capillata, assembly GCA_019208055.1. Lineage (NCBI taxonomy): Eukaryota > Viridiplantae > Streptophyta > Magnoliopsida > Poales > Poaceae > Stipa > Stipa capillata. Next base: position 331,996 of record JAGXJF010001156.1, read on the forward strand.
GGGCAAAAGGCTCTGTCTAAGGACTACAAGCAGCTTGAACTTAAAATACGTCACGCCGAGAACACAGCAATGTCGACAGCGAGAAGCTAGAGGTGCAATGCAAATAGCTCTCTGCGAGTTCGGAAATCATGCAACTGCAGTCTAGAGCTAGTGTATCACTATTTTGTTTCATCCAGTTTATACTGCTGTCTAGCTGGTCGTTAATTCTACTTGCCTATCAGCGTACATTGTTTGCTGCTGGAGTTGTATGCTCAGTGCAGTTTCGCTATTTAGACCTACTAGGACAGTTGTGTGATCAACTCATCATGTTCATGTCGCAACAGATGGTTGCCTTCCACAGCATGTCATGGAAAGTTCTGTGCACTTCCTGGTTCATACTCATTTTCCTGATTACATGGGCTTATTAATGATTGATTTGTATGTTTAACAGAAGATATTTGGTCTTTGGTCCTTACTCTGCTGGAACGTCTGCCTTGAACAAATTGTGTTTTTGGATAACGCGATGATCATGTAATGTATTAATTATGGTATTAATTGATGTCTCCTTTCCTTGTTTAGTACTTTTTGCTTTGGTTGTCAATTAATCGCCTCCCTCTAGTTTAAAAAAGCAGTGGAATATATCAGTTTCCTTGACTCCCTGCGACTAAAAAAGGGGCCAGTTTTCTTCATGTTCTTGTTTTTATCGAACTGTGAGTATATTGCTCATCTTTTTCTTCATCAGGGATGCAATGAACTAATTCATACATGAAACTCACTGTTTCCGTGCCATCGTTGAAGTTCTCTGAGTGGCCAGGAATTCATGAAGAGATGGCGCAAAAAGCAAACTGAACCGGCAAACAAAATACATTAGCAGGGACTGCACTGATGGAGTTGCACATCATGGTCAACTTTCCACCCAAAAAAACATCCAACTTGAACTCTAATGGTTCTCAGAAGAAAAGGCAATTTCCTCTGTTCCATTGTTACAACTCCTCAGCATAGCATGAAAACATATATATAATGCTGCAGGACTTAACAGAATAATAGAGATATTCATGAATTTTATTGTTTCGATCAAAGCCAATTCAAAATGCATCGCCTGATTATTCACGATTCAGAGAGATCACCGATCTATCGTGTGTTTTGCATTAAATAGATAACACACCGTACAATTGTGCATGCGCTGTTAAACTTCGCAACCCACTGAACATGCAACATAGATTACGAAAAGAGTGAACGAAAAGGAAGACACTCAATCCCTGTGCTCTTGCGAGAACTTAGCTCAATGTTTAGTCCACAATCTACATCATAACAGTTCACAGGGGATACTGATTTCACATTGGGGGGGGGGAGAAAAGCTAACAAAACCTTGTAATACCTAAAATAGATCAGACAGAGCTGCACTGACACTACTACAGAATTCATTTAACGGGACGCCCCTGTACAGACGGTTTTTTTGGAGCCGTCTGTACAAATAGTAGTCCAGACGGTTCCAAACGAAAACCGTCTGTACAAATGATCTCAACAAGTGGGACGCTACAGTACAGACGGTTCCAAACTGGAACCGTCTGTACAAATAGCACAGACGGGTCCAAACTAAAACCGTCTGTACAAATCAAACAGTACAGACGGTTCTAAATTCGGAACCGTCTGTACAAATATGTGAACAGTACAGACGGCTCTAAACTTGGAACAGTCTGTACAAATTGAACAGTACAGACGGTTCCAAACTGGAACCGTCTGTACAAATAGCTGAAGCAAGGCTAATTGATCTCTGCTGCCGCGGCAGCAAAAACTGCAGATTTCCTTGCCGCGGCAGGAAAGTGGCAGCGTCGGGGAGGGAGTTTGGCAGCTCCGATTGTCGAACGGTTTTCACGGCTGTGAGCGGGAGGCCAAACTCTACATCTCCAGAAATTTTGAGCCAATTCCGAGAAAGTCGATGAAACGACTAGTGGAAATCCCGGCCCGAAATCGAAGATTTTGAAAACGGCACCCAAACGAAATTGCTCGGCAGAAGCTGGGATCAAGGTGGAAAGCAAGTCCTCGACTCAAACTAACCAGGGAAACAAGAATCACCCAATTCGGAGTCCGGGTGAAGGAGATATGCCCTCCGGAAGATGAGAAAAAGTAACGAAAAAACTTCCGGAGCGAAAAAGTCCCACTTAGAAGCGGAATTTTGAGGGTCAAGATGGGGACAGGTGCGCGTCGTCGTTAGCTTCGATTTGAGTGGTCGTGGACATAAAACGGACTCCGTATGAGAAAGTTACGGCCGTTTTACTAAAACCTCTCAAACTAGGGTTTTTCAGCTACTCCCCTTGCCGCGGCAGCAGATTTTGTTGTTTTTCTTGCCGCGGCAGGACTTTGTGGGCTTCTACACGGAGTTTGGTTGCACGAAAAGGGCTGAAATTTTGGGGGCAAGATCAGCACATATATATCTCCCAAACGGCAGAGTTTGAGCCCAATCTGAGGACTTTGAATTTTTGGAGTCTGAAACACATAGTGTTAATCTAATAGTCCAGACGGTTCTCAGTTTGGAACCGTCTGTGCTATTTGTACAGACGGTTCCAAGCTTAGAACCGTCTGGACTAGGGGCGTCCCGCTTGGTCGTAGGGATAAGTTAAAAATAAAGCCCTCCCATATGTGTCGCGAACTCTGTCTAGGTCAGCTGGCAACGTCACTGCTTGAGCAACGCGAGGTCGCGGGTTCGAATCCCGCTGGAAGCATATTGCGCAATTTATTCCTAGCGGTTGGATGGGACACGCGGACGGCCGGATGAGACGCGGCTGAAGGACGAGGCTCCTGGCGCGAGGTGTTATATTTTTATTTTTGAAACACGACATCACAGAATCGATTAGTACAGACGGTTCCAAACTAGAACCGTCTGTACAAATCGGTTTTGGAACCGTCTGTACAAATCGATTTGTGCAGACGGCTCTAGTTTGGAACCGTGTACAAATCGATTTGTGCAGACTGTTCTAGTTTGGAACCGTTTGTACAAATCGATTTGTACAGACGGCTCAAAAACCGTCCCGCTTATCTGATTTGTACAGACTGTTAGGGCCAGACGGTTCGGAAAACCGTCCCACCTGGGAGTTCCGAACCGTCTGGATAAATCATTTCTGCAGTAGTGTGAAAACAGAAGTGGTTCCTGTTAAAAGGAGCCAATTGTTGTTACATTAAAGGCTCTTGTGGCCCCCTAATTACATATAATTAAGACACCTTGATTAAAAGTTGGGTTGTCTCCAATTCATATGACCGTGCTGTGGTTGCTTATAAGCTCCCACTTGGGGGCCTTGTGCAGCCAGACCAACTCCAACATTGGGACCAATGGCAGATGGGACCTGCTGATGCACCATGGGATGTGGACTTCCAATTGAGGAAGGCTGCTGCGGATGGTACAAGCCTGGGAACTGTGCATGAGAGGATTGAGCTGTAGCATTGAAAGATGCATTCCCAGGATTTGGCACATAAGCACCAGGTGTCGCTTGACCTGATAAGTTGTAATACAGGGGACACTGCAAAGTTGGGATTTCTCTAGGAGTCTGAATCCAGATATCAGATGTCTCTACCTGTCAAAGATATCCAAATTAGCAAATCAAGGAGCAGACCTCGTGAGAAATATTGTGAACACATTCCTTAAATACACTTAAATACATCAAAAGGATCATCTCTGACAGTAAAAGACAGCTCAATATCGATACAATGCTTGCATCTCTCTTTTCCTCACATCTCGTTTTCTTATTTACCATAACGCACGTTGCGCACGACGTTGGAGTGTTGGACATGGGCTCTCACACGCGATTGGACCAACCACGCCGGCGTGGTCCACGGCGGCGGCGGCGGCAAGGAGCTCGGGGCCACGAGCTCGCGTGCGGCGGCCGGGGCCACGAGCTCGCGTGCGGCTGGCGGGGGCAGGCAGCAGCGCCTTGGGGCACAACGACAGCTCGCGCGCGGCCGGCGGACTGGGGGAGCCAACCACGCCGGCGTGGTCCAGGGCGGCGGCGGCGGCAGGGAGATCGGGGCCACGAGCTCGCGTGCGGCGGCCGGGGCCACGAGTTCGCGTGCGGCTGGCGGGGGCAGGCAGCATCGCCTTGGGGCACAACGACAGCTCGCGCGCGGCCGACGGACCGGGGGAGCCAACCACGCCGGCGTGGTCTAGGGCGGCGGCGGCAGGGAGCTCGGGGGCGCGTGCGGCTCGCAGGGGCAAGCAGCAGCGCCTTGGGGCACAAGGACAGCTCGCGCACGGCCGGCGGACCGGGGCAGCCAACCACACCGGCGTGGTCCAGGGCGGCGGCGGCAGGGAGCTGGTTCGGTTCGGAGTGAGAGAGGACAGGGATAGGGGAGCTCAGAATGAGAGAGGATAGGGATAGAGGAGCTTTTCTCAGCATTTGCCTCAGATCTAGGGTACGGGGAAATAAGATTTACTCATGCCGATCCTATCCTTTTGAATTCAACGGTAGATCTCAACTTGGTACCTTCTAAGGATTAGGAGGTACTGGTACCTCCTGGTACCTCTTCAAGGACCGGAGAAAGGCTCAGTGTATCCCAAATTTCAATTACGGTTCTCAAATTTTTTACTTAGCATGCGGCTTAGCCCAGGCTCCGCCAGGGATTTACCATATGCATGCACCTCTCTCAATCCTCATGTCTCAGCCATGGAAGTCGCACCGAGATTTTTCCGTCGGCATAGAACCCGTCCACAAAAGAAAAATCCAAAGGGACCTTCTCATCCTGCTGCGTGCGGTGAAGTGTCAAAGCTACGAAACTTTCCTCTCCCGTTTTCAACGGCCGCTATGAGCCTATGAAGTCCAACATGCACGCGCGCGGATGTGGGGGCGGGCGGCGGCTGCGTAGAGACACCCACCATTCCCATGATCTATCCAGCAACCGTGCAGTCGCAAAGAACGAACAGCTCGGATCTACAATTGTTTACTACATTTCAGCCACACATGTTCAGCTAACAGCCTAATACCATCACTTTCCTTTAACCTGCTATGTCTCCAGGACCTAGCACATGTCCCTTTCTAGGCTGGGTTGTTTGATTGTCTGGGCTCTCGTCACCACCTTTATCTACAAGCCAGAAGGGGCCAAGCTAAGCTAGAGTAGACAGAGGAAGGGAGAGAGGGATCGAGATGAGGTCTACATCTAGGGCAAGCCAGCTCCATGGCGCTGTGCTCGTGCTGCTGCTTCTTGCGGCAGCTGCGCGAGCTCAACAGGCGCCGAGGACAAGGACTGATCCAACTGAAGGTAATTGAGCATGTCTGATTCGATCTTTCCTGAAAAGAAAGGGTTGGTTTCCCAAGCTGTTCTTCCTGAGAAGACCTGGATCATCTTGAACCAATCAGCCAGTTTCTTGGGTTTTTTTTTGTCTTCTTCCATTTTTCCCCTTCATGAAACTGGCTGGTTTTTGCTGCACCAGAATATGATTAATCACTCAACGATTCGTCATTTATTCTCTGCTTTGCTCTCTTTTTAACCTTTCTTTTGCTGAAGAAAGCTGGGGGAAAAGAAACGCTTCTCCTGAATATTTTCCATTGTTTCCCGGCTGGCCGGCTCAGTTCATGCCCATCATCTGCAAGCATGAACACATGCTTCCAGCTTCCTGAAACAGGCTGGTTTTGCTGCCCCAGAATGTCAATCAGTCAATGATTCGTCTCTGTTTTGCTCCCTCTTAAGTTCGTTCCCATCATCTGCAAACATGAACACATGATCTGGCTGCTCCAAGAAACTAGTTCGTTCCGGATGTTTCGGTCGGAAAGTCAATCGTGGCACGTCGATGGGGTATGACATTTTTGGCCTTTGACTTCCGTTCGTCGTCGACAGAAAGTCAGAAACCATGTCCTGTTGTTTGGCCGGTTTCGGAGTTTCAGCGCGGCTCCTGCTTCTCGACCGTCAGATCCGCACGAGCCTGTCCCATCAGACGGTCGAGCAGTGACGTGGATTCGCTTTATCAATTGACGTGGTTTGGTTTCGCAGCGGCGGCGCTGAACGCGGTGTTCGCGAAGCTCGGGCAGAAGGCGGCGTCGTCATGGAACATCAGCGGCGACCTGTGCACCGGCGCGGCCACGGACAGCAGCACCGACATCGACAACGACCCCAACTTCAACCCGGCCATCAAGTGCGACTGCTCCTTCAGCAACAACACCCTCTGCCGCATCACCAGGCTGTAAGTGCGCTCCTCTCTTAGCCGCCGCGCTCAAGGTGTTCGATGAAATGTCAGTGTGGAATAGCTGATGGAATACTTGTGATGTAGGAAAATATACGCCTTGGATGCAGTTGGCCCGATACCAGAAGAGCTGCGGAACCTGACGCTCTTGACCAATTTGTATGAACTCTTAACTTCCTCTCACGTGAAATGATCTGTGGGCCAAAGTATTATACTTGAGGCATTGAGAAAATCGTTTTTGTTTCCAAAACCTAGGATAAGATTGTTTAAGTGTAGATCATTGGGGGAGTTGGTTGTCTGCCAGTAAATTCTGCCATCAAAGCTTTGCGAAAGTTTACACCTTCTAGTATTCCCATTGCAATCATATTTGTTTTGCATTGCTGGTAGAGGATTGCTACAGAGTTCAGTTGATGGTTACCATTATATGTATATATATAAGGGATTCCCCGATTTCATCAAGGAAACCATCCAGAATCCTATTATTTTTTACAAGCTATTTTACTAACTGGAAAAGAACACTATATATAATATTCCAATTTCAGACCAATTCAATTACTTTGGATATCTGATTTCATGTTGTTTCAGGAATTTAGGACAAAATTACTTAACAGGGCCTTTACCATCGTTCATTGGGGAGTTGACTGCTATGCAGTACATGTGAGATTCAGAACTCAAAACATGATTTCATTAAATGATCAAACGTTTTGCTTTGCATTTAGTCTTACATTTTCTCTCCTGAACATATAAGGAGTTTTGGCATCAATGCATTATCTGGACCTGTTCCAAAGGAGCTCGGGAACCTTACGAATCTTGTATCACTGTAAGAAATATATTTTTCATAATTTTATGATCCTATTTAATCATACAACTTCACCACATTTTGACAGAAATATAAATTAGTTTATAAAAATCATGAGATGAAGAACTGTTAAATTGAGAATATATGCCAACAACCTAAAGCTTGCAATATTCAATAGAGGACTGCAAAAATAGTGAGTGAATGTACAAATCACGTCTCCATTTCTTGTTCTTCTGTTGAGGACTTGGAGTTAAAATTGGTTCAAAGGAGATCTATGCTAATAGTCTCCATGCTTCCTAGAAAATAAGTTCCAGTTTTCAATTTATTATGTCTAACTTTGGTTTTTTGGTGTATGTTTAGGAGCATTAGCTCAAACAATTTTAGTGGCTCACTTCCTTCGGAATTGGGCAACCTGGCCAAACTTGCGCAACTGTACGTCTGTACTAAATTCTTGGGATTTCCTTTTTCTTCTACCAAAACCAATTGTTTTTCCGCTTCGACTAGTCAGTTCCATGTCTAATGTGTGCTGTTTTTGTATCTCTCAATTACAGGTACATTGACAGTGCTGGCTTAAGTGGTCCGCTACCATCAGCCCTTTCCAAGCTTACAAGAATGAAAATATTGTATGCCTATAATTGATGTGTTGTTGACACTAATGTTCTACACCATTCAATCTTATGTATTATTCTTCTCTTTGTTCAGGTGGGCATCAGATAACGATTTTACTGGGCAAATACCAGATTATATTGGGAGCTGGAGTTTAACAGAACTGTAAGATTGCTATTGATATCATTCACAGCAATTCTTTTAATAATTAAAAATGCTAAAAGGAATCTGGATATGCTATTTACATTTAAGGTCTGATGTTAGGTGAGTATTGGTAAACATTGCTTCTCCCTTCCCCTACTATCCAGGTTTAGATGGCTCCTAGTTTTGGATAAGGTGATGGTATCGGTAAACATTGAATCACTTCACGATACTTCTCTTTCTTCAGAAATAAGTTGTACTTCTAGCTACATAAATTCATTTTCTTTTGTTTTACCAAAGAATATAGATCTCCTTCTTTCGCTACTAGTTTACTGCATCCGTGAAGAAATGATGCTTTAAATGACTAACTAGAACTATGAAATTGTAGGAGGTTTCAAGGCAATTCTTTTCAAGGTCCAATTCCAGCTACTCTTTCCAATCTTGCCCAATTGACAAGCTTGTAAGTGCCTATTGCCGGTGATAATAGCCAAGTGTCATTCTTAAATGTCAAGGTTGCAGCAGGGAAAAATGAATTATCTATTTCTGTGGTGCAGACGAATTGGTGATATACTAAACGGGAGTTCTTCATCACTGACATTCATCAGTAACATGACATCTTTGAACACCCTGTAAGCATAACTTGTGATTGCTCAAATTAGAGTCCTAATTTGATGTAATTCACCAAGTTATTCAATCCTAAAAATGTAACATGTTTCTTCACAGGGTTTTGAGGAACTGTAGGATATCTGATAAGCTTGTATCAATAGACTTTTCAAAGTTCACGAGTTTAAACTTACTGTAAGCATTTTATTTCGACAATAAACTACAGTCAAGCGCCTTTTGTGCAAGATACTTAAATGCATTACAGTGGGTTATACATTGGTTGATGACCTCTTTCCCTTCTCATTTTTTGTGTTATAGGGATTTGAGTTTTAACAATATCACAGGCCAAGTACCACAAACCTTGTTGAATCTGAATTCGCTCAACTTCTTGTATGTACTATCTTGCCTTACAAAGTTTATTTCTATGGAAGGAAGACTTTCACCATTCATCTTGTTAATGTTTGTAAATTTTGTTGTGACCAGATTTCTTGGGAACAATAGCCTTTCAGGAAACCTTCCAAGCTCAATAGGATCTTCGCTTAAAAATTTGTATGTCAATGTGGTCCCAGTTTATTTACACAATGAAACCAGGAGGTGTTTATTTAATTTCTAATGGTGCTTTCGTATTTTTTATCTTGTGTAGAGATTTTTCTTACAACCAGCTCTCAGGAAGCATTCCTTCTTGGACTAAAAATTTACAATTGTAAGTTCCACGTTCTTAAACTTCCATTTGCTGACTGAACCAAATCCAGCCCAACTAAGGGCATGTTTGGCCTAGGTTAGGCTTATAGTATACACACGAAATAAGCTGGCATCATATTTGATAAATCTGAAAGGCTGTTTTGGTGCATCTATCTTATAAGTATTTATAAAATTGCTTAAGCCACCTACGATTCATATTGTTTGTGGAGTGAGATTAATCTTACAGCCTAGCACAAAATATGAACAGTGTCTTCTAATTTTTTGCCTATTGTTCATTCTACTTAGGAATCTGGTGGCGAACAATTTCGTGATCGATAGATCCAGTAACAGGTTCATCCATATTCTAATATCTCCTCAAGGCCTCAAGTATAATAACTAGTTCTCTCAGCTTGTAGTTTGGTCGATTTGTTACATTTGCAGTGTCTTGCCTATGGGGCTGGAGTGCCTTCAGCGAAATACACCCTGTTTTCTTGGTTCTCCACAGTGTAAAACTTCTGCCCTGTACAATTTCAAGCATGTGCTTACTTGAGGAACTATAGACCTGCAACCGCAGATTTACTAAATTAATACTAACATTAGATAATTTAACTTGCTTGCAGCTTCCTCCTTTGCTGTGGACTGTGGTAGCAGTCGATCCATATCAGGCTCAGATAATTCTATGTATCAACCTGATGATGCCAATCTTGGACCTGCATCGTATTATATTACAGGAGGACCAACATGGGGGGTTAGCAACATCGGAAGGTTCATGGATGCATCAAATGGAAGTTATATAATCTACAGTTCCCGCCAGTTTCAGAATACACTTGATTCAGAACTGTTCAGAAATGCAAGGATGTCACCATCATCTTTAAGATACTATGGTATTGGACTCGAAAATGGAAACTACACAGTCACACTTCAATTTGCAGAGTTTGACTTCACAGACTCACAATCTTGGAAGAGTGTAGGGAGAAGGGTTTTTGATATATATGTCCAGGTAGGTTCCAGTCTTGCTGATAAGTAATAACCAGTATTCTTAGCTTATAACCCGGTAAAAAATATCTTGTTGTTGGTGTAGGGTGAGCGTAAGGAGCAGAACTTTGACATAAGGAAGGCAGCAGGGGGGAAATCTTACACTGCTGTTAGGAAGCAGTACATTGTTCCTGTCACTAAGAACTTTCTTGAGATTCATCTCTTCTGGGCTGGCAAGGGCACTTGCTGCATTCCTAGTCAAGGCTACTATGGGCCTGCAATCTCAGCTTTGAGTGCAACTCCAAGTACTCCCCTTAACTTGACATGATGGTTCTAATGCTGACTAATGAAATTTTGCAGGGTTAACTTGAAATAATCAATTATAAATTATGCTGAATTGTGATCCTATGCAGTTTGAAATAGAGCAAACGAAAAACATTAGAACAGTCAACATAAAAATGAGGGTCGATATTGTACACATTTCATTTAGTTATTACTTGCTTACACGATGTACTCGTAACTTTTACAGAAATTCTCCTCATTTTATTTTGAATACCTTGGAAACACATCCCAGTTATGCTTTGTTCGAAATTTAAGTCATTTAGGCTTTTTTGACTGAAATAAATTAAATATTAACTATAAACATCTATTGTCTACAGCTTCATTGTATTAAATTGGTAATTCACAAGATAGCTAGTAAATCAACTATAACAACTCAGGAATGCAAGCTATGGGTTAGATTTTTCTAAGAAATGTTTTGAGAAGTGAAACACCTGATAGTCTGATACATGTATACCTGGCATTTTAGACGTAATACACCAACCAGTTTACACACAGTACACCTTTTTATTTAACCATACCTGAAATATACTGATTCTGTTGACATCATTTTTTTCTAACAAGCGAATTTTCTGTCAGATTTCACCCCTACAGTGCGTAATGCCACAGAAAAGAAGAATGGTAGTAAAGCAGGTCTTGTTGTTGGAGTTGTAGTTGGTGTGACAGTTTTGGGATTGGCAGCACTTGCCGGATTCTTTGTGTGCAGGCAGAAAAGGAGAAAACTATCATTGGAGCAACAAGGTATGGGATATAATAGGCTCACAATGTATTCTCAACTGAGCAAAGGAATTCTCCATATAAGCTTGTTATATCTTTTGTGATGTTTTGCAGAGCTGTACAGTATTGTCGGAAGACCTAATGTCCTCAGCTACGGTGAATTGAGGTCGGCTACTGAAAATTTCAGTTCTAGTAACCTTCTTGGTGAAGGAGGATATGGGTCAGTCTATAAGGTTGGTTCATCCAGTATATGCACAGTCCTGAATTTTTCTATAATTTTTTCGTTCTAAAAGTATCTTTCTGATAAGTTAGCTAGGTAGTACAAGTAAACATCAGAAGATAGATCTGTTTGTATGAATTCTTTTTTGTATTTCCAGTTTTGCATTGTTAAAAAGTGCCACCATTTTGCAGGGGAAGTTAATTGATGGAAGGTTAGTGGCAGTGAAGCAGCTATCTGAAGCATCTCATCAGGGGAAAAGGGAATTTGCGGCAGAAATAGAAACTATTTCTCGAGTGCAACACCGTAATCTCGTGAAGTTGTATGGTTGCTGCCTTGAGGGCAATAACCCACTGCTGGTTTATGAGTACCTGGAGAATGGAAGCCTTGATAAAGCTCTGTTTGGTACAAATTCTTTCGATTTGATGCAGCTAAGAATCTGGAACTTCAAGCTTACTATAGAGACCTAAAATCTTAAACCTTAATTTGCAGGAAAAGGGAGCTCGAACCTAGACTGGCCAACACGTTTTGAGATATGCTTAGGCATTGCAAGAGGTCTGGCTTATCTTCATGAAGAATCTAGCATCCGTGTTGTGCACAGAGACATAAAGGCCAGCAATATCTTACTTGATGCCAATCTCAATCCTAAGATCTCGGATTTCGGACTCGCCAAACTTTATGATGACAAGAAGACACATATCAGCACGAAAGTTGCTGGTACATTGTAAGTGCATCTCCATCTTGCGAACCTTTATGTTTACAGATTATTTTCATATGTATGCTAATGGAAAATTTTCTCTCTTTTGTCAAGTGGTTATCTCGCACCTGAGTATGCCATGAGAGGCCACATGACAGAGAAAGTTGATGTGTTTGCATTTGGTGTTGTGGTTTTGGAGACTTTAGCTGGCAGACCAAACTATTACAGTACACTTGATGAAGGGAAGGTTTATATTTTCGAATGGGTAAGCTCACTGAGGAACTCTAGGCCCTAGAGAAGGCAAGGCTGCACTTTGGTCTCTGTGTTATTGGTAAAATCTACAATTAAAATTGCACTGAAGATTGGTAATGTAGAGCTGAGAGCTCACATGCCTTCATAAGATTTTTAAATCAAACTCTCTCACCACAGTTTTCGCGTATGATTGAGTTCTGCATTATCTAGAATAACTGCAGTCAACCCGCTACACTACATCCAAATATGCTAATTCAAGATCTAGTGTGCTCAGTTTTTCTTTAGTACTTGAAAATAAGTGCTGCATTTTAGCACGGAAGCTTGACTGCAGATCGTATTGAAGTACAAGATCTCAATACTCTCAATCACTTCACAGTAATTTGATTGCATTTTCTGTTTGATAGTGCAACAAGTAAAAAAAAATCTGATTCCCCCGAATAAAACATCATTGAAGTTAACCCCAACGTACCATCTCAATGCTTTCAGGTCTGGGAATTGTATGAGGACAACCACCCTGTAGACATGGTAGACCCCAGGCTCGCAGAGTTCAACAGCGAGGAGGTGCTCCGGGCCATCAAAGTCGCGCTTGTCTGCACCCAGGGCTCGCCCCACCAGCGCCCGTCCATGTCGAGGGTCGTGGCGATGCTCACCGGCGACGTCGAGGCGCCCGAGGTGGTGACCAAGCCTAGCTACATCACGGAGTGGCAGATCAAGGGCGCCAACAGCAGCTTCATGAGCACTGATGTCAGCGGGCAGTCGAGCTCGGCGCCGAGGGCCACCTCGTCGCACACCTCGGAGCCGTTCTTGAGCTCCGTCATCGATGAAGGCAGGTGATCCTCATCGTCACTTGATGATGGTGACTTGTGCGTGGCTAGATAAATATATTTTTGTGAAGCTACGGATTTCTTGAGAATGCATTTCGCAGATGGTGTTGGGACTGTCAGTTTTGCGTAGTGTAAGTTTGATTTCTTTTTCTGGTTGCATTGGCATTGGTTGTTCAGTTCGACTTGGACATGTATAGTGAGTAAAGTTTTGTGCGTGTGCATAAGTACCCTAATTTTAGACCTAGTTAAAAATAATATTAGATGGATGTTGACTCAACTCGTGTCTATTGTACTATGTTGGTGGTTAGCATTAGTCGGGTTATTGTACCGTGCATATATTTCATACACATACGCATATAAACTGAAATTTTGGAATTCAATTTAATTGAAATGTAATTACAACATATATATTAATTGAATACAAAGTATAAAAGAAAAAAATAAAAATAAGATTATAATTAATGTAATTACAATTGTTCGAATACATGATTATTATAAGAACAAATAAAGCAGAGAGAAAAAAGAAGAAACTACAATTGTGAACTAATTACAACACCTAAAGCATCGGAGTAGTCAAACCGAAGAAGACCAAGTGTGGGGGATGCAACCTTAGAATATTTGCGGCATTCGGAGTCGTCAAGTATATATGAATTCGAGACCATTAGGATCATGCAAATTGCTATAGGAGGTAATTTTGTGAAAAAATTTATTTGAACAATAGTGGTTCCACGGGCACATTTTCATCTAACCCACAAGGTACATTGCGAGGACAAAAGAGCACAAAAAGTGGCACCTAAACAATTTTATTTTCAAAAATAAGTTCATTAAAATATTTTGTTTTTAAAAATGTCCAAATGTCACATGGTTAAGACCCATATTGGATTAGACTAACTCAAATATATATGTATGTATATATTCAGTTAAGAGGTTTAGTGAAAATAATTTCTTCTCACCTATACTATTCATCTACAATACATTCAATAAAAATCTGTTTTGCAAAACGTTTTAAAAAACAAAAAAGCTTTTGGATAAGTATCCATCCACCCGTGAGATGAACCAGCATCCCAAAATCTTTTACCATGGTTCAGAAGCCAATCAAGACCAAGTAAACAAGCCACTATAGTTATCCAGTAGAATATACCAAAAAAGATCAACACAATGGAGGGACACAAGCAGGTGAATCACCCTTAAGCATGCAACGACAAAAATTGGTACTATCAGCGCATTCCACCCATATCCATCTTTGTATCTAGCACATGAGTAGGCAGTAGTACATAAGAAAAAGGCAACATTTGTTGTACTATATAACACATTAGTAGTAGACCACCATATCCATCGCCATGACATCGAAGCCAAGGTCCAGGGCTAAGAGACCACCAAGAACAGGGAGGAGAAGATCAGGTTGAGGAAGCAAGATGAAGCAAAGGAAGGAGGCCACCAACAAGTCAAGAGGAACAAGACCAAGGACCAGCCAAGCAAACCATACAACATAAAGCCATTAGCTTGTCCTCTCATCAAAACAAGGTAGAAACTTGTATTAATTATGAGCAACATGAGATTTGAGTTTTTTGAGAGAAATAGTTGCTTGTGCAATTGCTTGCTAGTCTGGTTGGTAGGCATGGCATGTCGGGGTAGTTTAGTCCTTGGAAATCATTATAAAGCTTTAGGTAATAGGTATATGTCCTTACCAGATCTTAAGCATATAATAATATGCAAAGTGGCCTAGCATCATCATCGACTAGCTAAGGTTCAAGTGTAACATTTGTACTTTCGGTTAATGATTAGATAAGAATAAAGTTTCATCCTAATGGTTGTAATCGCCCATTATTATATCAAGAATGAGACATGAGTAGGGAGAAACATGAACCAAGCTAATGACCACTAGAATTAAGCTAGCTCAGCCATAACATCAATAGTTCTAGGACCTCAGCTAGCTCTATAAGCTTAATTATCCAACTGTAGGATGCCCTTAATACCATCATTAGATTAGCAATAGAGTTCATGGGCTTAGCATCACATTAAGATGGCCAGAAGCATCAAACACCGAGCTAAATTCTTGGTAATTAGTGTTAGGTCAACTTGACCGAGCTAACCACTCATGGCAAGTCCTTGCCAAACCAGATAGGAGAAAGGGGAGGAAGAAAAGGGCATCAAGTGTACCTATAGGAGAAGGCACCGCCGCCGCGGTTGCAGCATGGTGAACTCGCCCCCAACACACGGTGGCGGAAAGGTAGGGTTCCAGTTAGAGGCGACGTTGGGCGTAGCTGAGCAAGTGACTGGCAAGGAAGGAGGCTGCCATGACCATGCAACCGATGAGTGGAAACTAGACGGAGCACTAGCTGGAGTCGGGCTGCGACGTCGTGGCCGTCGCCACCGTCGATTAGGGCCGCGCATCATGTGAGCATAATGGGTGGTGAACCTCAAGTGCGGGGGAGCGCACCACCAGGTAGCACGGCATTGTAGCCATCAGGCCGGGCCGAGGCATCAGGTCACCAGTGTTAACTACAACCAACCCTAGACCCTAGGGTTGGGAATGGTAGCATCCAGGACAAAGTGACGGCGCAGCAGCAAGAAACGACATGAGTGGGCGAGAGGAGCACGGCGGCGCAATTGCCACCGTCGGACCGAGGCGGAGGCAACGCGATTGGGCACCAATAGCGCCGTACGTGAGGAAGAGGCCGAGCACGTGCGAGAGAGGATCGAGTCGGCAGAGGAGAGAGTGAGTGAGGGTGAGAGAATGAGAGATGGATTGGGGTTGGAGGCGCCGGGTGGGCCAGATAGGTAAAGCCAGCCAAGCCCAATTAGCCAGCGAGTAGGTTGGATCGACTTGGCCCAACAAACCAAACAAATACCCAGTTTGTTTCTCTTTTAGAAATAGATTTTGAGTTAATAAATATTTAAATTGAAATTTTAAATCCTGTCGGTGATAATCAATCATTCATAAAGTAAGTATTAGGTTTAAATAAATAGATAAAATTAATTTAGTATCAGTATGTTATAATTAAGCCTTAATAATGTTTAATAGACAATTATTTATTTATCCTAATTAAGTATAAATAAATTCATAAATCACTTGAAAATCCACCCTAATTTAAATACTCTCCATCATGCATACATTATCATTTCATCTGCATACATGTTGAATTTTCTGGAGTTAGTCATTATCAAACTTTATTTCTTTCTAGAAACAGGAGTTCAGCAAACAGACCTATCGAACTTCATTACCTATTTTTCACCAGCCAAGTCTAGTTTCTTGTTCATGTCTATTTGATAATGTTTAATAAAACTTTCCATCTCTTCGATAACCTGCATAAAAAGGAAAACCTATTTTCTAAAGATAATCAAGTGAGATATTGATCGTCATTTCTTAGGTGTGACCATGCCTAATGGTGAAATCCTAAAAGGGTGAAGTGAGGCCCATGGAAGACGGGTTCCACTACAATGAATTTCCATATAAGGTTAAATAATCATTGACCAATTGTGCTTAAGCACCGTTGTGACAGTGTTAACCACATACTCTATACGGCGGGGTTGAGCTAAAGTACCATTATCTTATGTCATACTCTCCTGGGAAGGTAATTAAGGCTCTGGTAGTTGGATTTGGAGTATGAACTACTAGGAAGGTAGTCTGGGCATATAACGCGAAGTATGACAAAATGATAATGAAAAGACTCTATGATCTAATAATCTGGTTGTGAATGCCACGGCATGAACACCATGATTGTTGGTCATTTATTGATAAAGTAGCGCACATCTGCAGAGTGTAATAAAGTGTGTGGTATTGTCACTCCATGTTCTTCGGTAGAACTGCAAACGCGGCAGGAAAGGAATCAATAGGAGATTCTAGCAGCATGTGAGACATGAGATCACATCTCTCTAATTAGTAACTTGACTCTCTTACCTCACAAATTACATTGCTTTTAGAGAACACCAATGTTCTCAATAGAGATAGTGCATTAAACACATTTTGTTATTCTTGGACTTGTTGAGTACCTTCCGTACTTATCCCTATATTATAAGCCTCCTTGATTAGATTGTGAGCTGACGACGGATCAAGAAGTTATTCTACATGGAAGTCGAAGAAGATGTCCCCCAAAAAGCAAACAACTACAAAAGCAGACGAGGGGGTGGACTACTACTTCAAATACCACAAAAAAGACACCTAAGAGTAGAAGTTATAAGATGTTCTAGACTTGTGTTGTAGTATATGTCTTTTGCTGAACCAACTAGAAACGGTTTTAAATTCTTTGTATTTTTTAGAATTGGTTTGTACGACTTTATATTGACATTTAAGTTCTTACAGTTTGTAATATAAATCTGTAACAATAGATCGCTATAATATTTCTACTGTACTATTTTGAGTGATATATTATAGATAAAACTATTTTATCTATAATACATCAAATACTAGCATATGTGATATAGGCCCCCTTCTTTTGGGCTTTTGGCCTGGCTTATGGCCCCAGGAAGCCACAAGCCCAAAAGAAGGGAATGCTGCTGGAATAAGCTTCTCAAAAATCTGTTGGTGGCAGGAAGCTAGTATTTTGTAGCTTCCCGAGCTTATAGCATTACACGGTTTGAAACTGCCCCTGGACTTGGGAAAGAAATTACACACACTGCCACCGCCGCGTGCCTCATCCCTCACCCCCTCACCTCTCTCCCCCGGTCCCTCAACGCCACACGCTCCCCTGACCTCCTCTCTCGAGCGGTGGCATCCCGCTCCGCCGCCGCCGCGATAGCCCGCTCTCCCGCCGCCACCGCGATAGCCTCGTCCCCCGCCGCTCCCTTGCCCTCCTCGCCCGCCGCAACAGCTGGGTCCCCCACAGATCCGGCTGCCCCCGCATCTCCTCTCACCTCGTCGTCGCCCTCGTCCTCCCCCGGCCCGCCCTCCTCCTCCTCGAGTCCCCGGCATCCCAGTCCCACCCTCCTCCTCCCCGGCGTCCCCGGCCTGCTCCTTCTTGAGAACCCCTGCCAATGCCGACCCGAGCCAGATCCGGTGCCCGGCCTAGATCTCTCGGCCTCGCCGGCCCAAGCCCCTACCCCCACCAATCTCGGCCGCCTCTACCCGCCGCTGGTCCTCCCCGAGCACGGTCCCAAGCCCCCTCCCTCCTCCTCCCCTGCGCAATAGCCCGCTGGCCCGAGCCCCTGCCCTCCACCGAGCTCGGCTGCCTCCGCCTGCCGCTGGTCCTCCCCGAGCCTTGTCCCTCGCCGGTCACGAGCCCCCTCCCTCCTCCTCCCCCGTGCAATAGCCCGCCGGCTCGAGCCCCTGCCCTCCACTGAGCTCGGGCCATGAGTTCAAGGGTTTTTTTATATGATTGTTATGCAACAGAGATTAGTGCATATTGGTGTATGTACTGATTGGTGTATATTGGTGTATGATTTTGTATGATTGGTATATACTTGTGTTGATTTTATCGAAGATTCTAAGCTTGTTCGATTGAGAAGAGGAATTTTTGGATTAATTGCGAATTTGCAACTGTGATATGTAAATGTTTTTCATATATTGTGATGCATATATGCTTTGTTTTGTATATACAAAAAAATTCAGATGCATGTATGTAAATCTTCAAAGCACAAACAATTCAAGGGTATTTCAGACATTACATAATTTATCATAAGGAATAAGCTCACATGAAATAAGCCGAAAAGAAGGGGATAAGAGCTTTCTCCCACTGGAGCTTTTATGGGCAGTTAAGCTTGAGGTGGCTTATGCACAAGCCCAAGCTAAAAAGAAGGGGGTCATATAAATCCGCTGCAGTGTGATCAAATGCTGTTCGCTATGGTCTATTTTGGTGGGTATAAGTCATCAAAGCAACAAATGGCTCGGCTACTAACCCATTCCACCTGAACCGATCGACTGGACCAGCTACGGTGGTTACCTACCCCGGGCACCTGGACTTTGAAGTTTGAAGGTTGAAGAAAGTTCGTGCCCACGTGCTGGCTTGTGAATATCTGTCTAAGTATGCAGTTATTTTCTAGGTTTTAGACTAAACCATGCCGACAGTGATTGTTAACCGGTTTCCAAGCTGCCGCGGTCCAAAGATTTGCTTTCTTGACTCTCAGGGGCGTGGTGATAGCTAAAACTGAACACGTATACATCCGTGATGCAAAGTTGCTGACGTTATTCCGTTTAACGTTTTCCTGCAATTGGTTCGGAGGAAAAATATCGTTCTGGAAACCGTCCCTGGCCATCAAGTCTTGTGAAATTGCTGCGTTCCTAATTAGCACTATACCGACATTGTGCAAGGCATATGTATATAGATGCATGACATAGCGTGAGGGTAAGATAAATTCAAGACACGTGCTAGCTCTTGATTTGTGATACTATATATAGTAAGGACTCCTCTGTCTAGAATATAAGACATATTTTTTTATTAAAATAAAATTTTAACGAACAATTACTCTATTATATATAGTTTATGTGATATAAAGTCACAATTATAAGTAAGTATTTTTTAGTATGAATTTAATAGTATTAATTTTATGTCATATAAACCATATATTAATAGAGTAATTCTTGGTCAAAATCTAGTCTTAACTAAACAAAATACGCCTTACATTGAGGGAGTAGATAGTAAGGCTTTTTTTTTCTAAACACAGACCTAAGTGCGCCTCTTTTTATATTAAAGAAATAAAATACCAAGATGGCACCACAAATACAACACCATCAACAGTGACGGCAACCGAAACAAAACGATCAAAGAAAAACTTACAACTCATATGGCACAATTGCATCAAAGAGCACTTACTCGCCAACAGTGAGAACGCGACCCTCTCCACTCGTCAATGGCTGCACAAGGATGTGCCCGACGCTCGACGGGACCGGCGGAGGAAGATAACGTATACAGAGATGGGAGAAGAGGAGGAAAAAGAGGAGAGAGAAAGGCTGCAGCGAGAGGCGCCGCCATCGCCGCTATCGGCAAGGAACGAGCACGACGGCTAGGGTTTCTAGTGGGGCGGCTGGTGTCGCCTCCTGAATCGCCCAGAGGAGCGGCTCGGGAAGCCAGAAGCGTTCTTTGCCCCCACTTTTACAAGTAATGTCGTAATTTATATTTATATTTATATAGTGCTATTTCTGGATAGGAGTAAAACACTTTGGCCACGTAAGAGGCACACGATGGAATTAGATCTCAGCTCTACCTATACGAGCAACAGGATGCCTTACCCGCTGAAATACGACCGGCTGCTAATTGAAGTATATATGCATTTCGGCAGAAGTGATTGTGCTTAAGCATCTTAATTGGCGTCCGTGAAGTATTTTGTATATTTAGGACAAGAT
Source organism: Stipa capillata (assembly GCA_019208055.1). NCBI lineage: Eukaryota > Viridiplantae > Streptophyta > Magnoliopsida > Poales > Poaceae > Stipa > Stipa capillata. The sequence goes on from JAGXJF010001156.1 coordinate 352,271, forward strand.
GTTGGGTAAGATGTCTGCATCGGTTTGACAAAGTTGAGTAATTTTTGCTCCGCTTTAATCATGCATGTGGCTATTTAAATAGCAACTCGCAGTTTACAATTGGGCAAGTTGTTGGCAGAGAACAATAAACTACCACACCAGCATGCATGTACCATCCATTTGTATTATTAGTATCTTACATCGACGTAGCAGCCTTTTGGTGCGATATTATCTTGTAGATGATGTTTGACACAGCCGAAGGGACAAACCTCATTAAACAAACAACCTTATAATTTCCCTATGTAACACTGGATGCAAAAGGTATACCTCACGAATCCATCGTTAGCTTTGCAGTCATACGCACCCCACTAGTACGATGATTTAAAATCTCACCGCCTTATTTCTATTCACAATGATCTTCAAAGTATATACTCGTGTGGCCTAGTGATTAGAGCGAGGGTTTGTTGGTTCATACTCACCGAGGTTCAATCCTAGCACTGAGATGGTGCGCCATATTTAATTAGACTGTATGTATGTGTACCCATGCTATATGGTTTCTCGTGCCTACGTACTACGTAGTACTATTTTCAGTGTGCACAGTGAAAATGCATTCGTGTGTGTGAGATGGCGTGAATGAGGTGTACATGTGCGATGGTCTAAATTAAACCTGAAACTAGATTTTTTGCAATGCATGCACCGCATCTGGACAACTTAATTAGTTTGCCTCTTCACCAACTTTGTTTTAACTATGTGCGTCCTTATATTCCTACTTCTACTTCAATCCTCAGATGGTAGGCCCAGGATGTCCTTGACCGCACAAAATGGAAATCTAGGACAAAATGCAGGGGATATTTTGGTAGAGGAAAAAAGTTATAAAAAGCGGAGCAATCTGAACACAGGACAAACAGAAGTCTACTGGATTCATGAGAACCGAAAGGTATCTTGTCACATCTCAGGTTCCCGGTCCAAGCTAGTCATTTAGAAGCGATTGCTCAATTGTTGCAACCCTGCAACGAAGACCGCACGCATCTTCATCTAAAATTCAGCAGACACACCAGCTAACGAAAGTACTCCACTAATCACTCTTCTCTCTCCGCCTTGTAGGAGCAGACGCTGCTTAATCAGTGCAGTACTATACTGCAGCGAGTAGGACTCCCACTTTCACATAAACAAATCGCTACCCTACACCTCCACCATGCCAACTTGATTGCATGCTTCCCTAGCTAGCTCTGAATCTCTAATGGCCGTCCATTTTATTGGCCTGATTCATCACCTCTTTCAGTAGGAAGCAACCTGAGGGGAGAGAGAGATGGGTCCAAGTCCAAGTCCGAGGTGGAGTTCTTGTTTCCGCCATGGTTCCGTGCTGTTCTTGCTGCTGCTGCTGTGTTCTTGCTGGAGGGCAGCTGCTCAGGCTCAGAAGCCACCACAGACTGACCCGACTGAAGGTATGCGCTCACTCGTAATGTCGTTAATTAGATGAAAGGTAGGCGTAATTCTATCTCAAACTGCTGGTTCATGGTTGGTTTCTTGCATGCGCGCAGCGGCGGCGGTGAACGCGATACTGGGCAAGCTGGGGCTGACCGCGCCGCCGTCGTGGAACGTGAGCGGCAACCCGTGCAGCGGCGCGGCGACGGACGACACGCCGCTGGACGACAACCCCAACTTCAACCCGGCCATCAAGTGCGACTGCATAGACCAGAACGGCACGCTCTGTCACATCACCAGACTGTAAGTGAGAAAAAACTATATTTATTTTGAGTTTTCCAAGCTTCGTCAGATTCGTCTGATGTCTCAGCTAATCAATCAATTAGGGAAGATGAGCATGTGAAGTGATCATGCATGTTTAATTCTGTTCTTGGATGGAGCAGGAAAATAAACGCGCTGGATGCGGCCGGTCCGATCCCGGAAGAGCTGCGGAACCTCACCCACCTGATCAAACTGTATGTGCTATCAGCTTTCAGCCTCAAGAGTGTTCGCTGAGCAAAACCAAACTAAGAGCCCGTGCTTTGTTTAGTTAGATAATTTTTCTCGATTAGATTCCTTGCATGCATATAATGTGCTTGTTCAACCAGATCATTATATCAGTTTGTTGGATGAAATTTATAAAAAAAAATCACACACGCACTTAAAGCGCTAAGATAGTGCGGGTGTTATAGCCGGGCCAAAACCGGAAAAACAAAAGGAAAAATATACAAAGAGAAATGGAAGAAGGAACTAAGAAAGAGAGCTAGGAGAATAAGAAAAAGACTACAGCTCCTCGTACTGATACTGTCGGAGAGATCAATACGATGAAATGTGCTTTCATGTTAAATATGAACCAATATGTTTTGAGCTGTAAACTACCTTTTACTAATTAAATTAAATCGAAGTTACATCGTCCACGCGCATGGAACAATAAAATCAGGCAGATCATCTAACCAAATAGACGAGGGATACAAAGTTGTTAGGTGTGTTTTGGGAGGAATTAAAAATGGGTTAGGTTTTTTTAGGGAAATATGATGAGTTAGAACCCATCTAGATAACTACTGGGGCGGGCCTGTTCGAGAGAAAAAAAAACCACTGGGACGGGCCAAGTGGGCCGAGAAGGAGCCATGCTTTCTTCCGGCCTTCTCACGCATAGTTTGCGTACAGCCCATTTGCAAACTCCCGCCGTTCCACACCTGTCTTCCATTCCACCCCCAAAATGCCGGAGAGGTTGGCCCGCCGTCGCTCGCCGCCGGGCGCTCTCCGGCTCTCCCTCCTCGAGGGCGCAGTGCGCACGGGTGGCGCTTGCGTGCCGCCCGGCAGAACGGCGAGTTCGTTGCTGTTGCTGCTTGTTGGTGAAAATCATACCAAGGTTAACTACCATGCAACATCAATGTCTTGTACGGTTTATCGAATTGGTGCTGAATTACCGGTTTCCAGCTGCGATTGACAATCAAGATCAATGCCTTGCAGAATTGATGTATAATTTTGAATGGCCCAAACTTGGTGTAAGATATATGTAATTAACGTTGTTGGTCTCTGATCTTATCACTTTAGGGACTTCAGGAGAAACAGTTTGACCGGCCCATTGCCAGCGTTCATCGGAGAACTGACTGCTCTCAAGTACATGTAAGATTTGAACTCAAAACATTTATGCATTACAAGTCTTGCTTTCGACCAATCTCACATTCTTTTCCTCCTATGTCGCAAGAACCGTGGGCATCAATGCATTATCTGGACCTTTACCAAAGGAGCTTGGGAATCTTACAGATCTTGTGTCGCTGTAAGATCCATTCTTGTTTTTCCATTGAGTAATTTTAAACATTGGTATCTTCCAATCAGGTGTTGATGTTCCATCAGTGCTTTGCATTTGTTGTCCGGAGTATAGTCAGTTGCAAAGCGCACGACATTGTATATCGCGGGCTTGAAGTTTTCCTGTGTAGGATAGCACTCCAACATTATGTCTAACAGGCTAAGTAGAACAATGGAGTATTGTTTGATGTGTCTTCCCATTCATGCAAATTTGAAAACAATATCGTGGAATACAGAATCTAACAAAAGAGAGCGTCTTTCTCGTCAAATATTCAGCAGTACTTAGATTCTTAAAAAGGATTCAGCGCTTCCTTTTCAACATTGCTGTAGAGCTAACCTAGTTTATCTTGTGCTTTCAGCGCATTGGGCTCAAATCATTTTAACGGTTCACTTCCCGATGAGCTGGGGAAATTGAAGAAACTTCAGCAGCTGTAAGTCATCTATTTGATCACTTTTACATTGTGCTTTATATGATCATCAGTGTTTTCTTCATTGTTCAGAGTGATAATCATCTACTAAAATGAAAAATGCTGTCCGTATTTGAACTGTAGGTACATTGATAGTAATGACTTCAGTGGTCCTCTACCAGCGACGCTGTCCCAACTTACAAACATGTCAACCTTGTAATTTTTTAAAACAGGATATCAGCTTGTGGATTTGTAATTTCTACTAAGGTTTCAACTTTCAACCAATAATCTTGGATACTCTTGTCATTATGCATCCAGGTGGGCATCAGACAACAATTTCACTGGGCAGATACCTGATTATCTTGGGAGCTTGACCAACATGACCCAACTGTAAGATCTATGTTTCACCAATTACCAAAATGTTAATGTTTTTCTAACTGTTTTCTTGGCATAAATAGTAGGGAAGACATTCATAATTCTGGATGCTAATCTGTATTACTTCTTTACTAACCATATATGTATGAAATTTTAGGAGACTCCAAGGGAACTCTTTTCAAGGCCCAATTCCAAGAAGTTTTTCTAATCTTGTCAAGTTGACAAGCTTGTAAGTCTTTAGTAGTTTCAGTTACAGTAGCTGTGTTTTCGTGGCGGAGATAAGCTTATGGTAGTGATAGACGCATTGATTGTATAAATTTAACAGAAGGATTGGCGATATAGTAAATGGAAGCTCTTCACTGGCGTTCGTCGGAAACATGACATCTTTGGGTGATCTGTACGGAACGTGCTCTCCAAATTTATTTCAATGTAAGTTTAAGATCCTGAAAATTCAACTATTTGGCCTGCAGAGTATTGAGGAACAGCAAGATATCTGACACACTTGCATCAGTTGACTTCTCCAAATTTGGAAGTTTAAATTTGCTGTAAGCATTTTTCCCCTATCAGAAAACCACAGTCAAGTGGTAATTTCTAGTATAATTTCAGTTGGAAGTGTGGTACTTCGTTGTCTAATACTCCTTTTTCCATTGGTGCAGGGATTTGAGTTTTAATAATATCACAGGCCAAATGCCTGAGTCAATCTTGAACCTTCCTTTGCTTAGTTTTCTGTAAGCATTACTTGCTGACCTTTTGCATAATGTTTTTTAGTAGAATCCTGTTTTCCTTTTATCTTCTCCTGATGTTTGTGAATATACTTCAACAATGTGTTTGAATCAGATTTCTTGGGAATAATAGCCTTTCGGGAAGTCTACCAGCCACGAAAAGTCCCCTACTTACCAATTTGTATGATCATGTGCTCATCATATTTTATCTCCCATCTGTCTCAGTGACAAAAAATATGTATTGATCTACTTCCTAACTTCCATCATGTTTGTCTGTAGAGATTTTTCATACAACCACTTCTCAGGACGATTTCCTTCTTGGGCTACCCAGAAAAACTTGCAATTGTACGTTTCGTGTCCTGAAACTTCTGTTATGAGTTATGTACTTTTACTGATTTAAAATACAAAGCCAGTCCGATTCAAGTAAACAACAAAATCTGATTTTCCGCCCCATCTGTCGTGTGTTGTACTAAGGAATTTGGTGGCAAACGACTTTGTGATGGATAGCTCCAATGACAGGTACCTGCCACATTTCATTTACTCCTACCAAGAATCATTTAGGCAAAATTATTCATCTCAGCGTGTTCTAAACAAAATCATCGGATAATCAGAATTCAAAATAATGACCGGTTTCATTTGCAGTGTTTTGCCATGGGGGTTGAATTGTCTTCAGCGAAATACCCCCTGTTTTCTCGGTTCTCCACAGTGTAAGCCTTCAACTCTGCAAATTTGAGCCTATTCTAGTAATATTAGACTCGTAATTGCAGATTCCAAGTAAAGATTATTATTTTGATAACTTACGTGCAGCTGCCTCCTTTGCGGTGGATTGCGGTGGTAGCAGAACCATATCAGGCTCAGATAATTCCATGTATCAGGCTGATAATGCCAACCTTGGTGCTGCGTCGTATTATGTTGGGGGTGCACCTTTATGGGGTGTTAGCAGCACTGGAAGATTCATGGATCCACCCAATGGAAGTTACATAATCTACAGTTCACGCCAATTCCAGAACACGCTAGATTCTGGACTGTTCCAAACAGCAAGGATGTCACCTTCATCTTTGAGATACTATGGCATTGGACTTGAGAATGGAAACTACACAGTAACACTTCAGTTTGCAGAGTTTGACTCCCCTGACCCACAGGCTTGGAAAAGCAGAGGGCGGAGGGTTTTTGATATCTATCTCCAGGTAGCTTACAAGCTTAAAATTTCGCTGGTATCTGATGTTTTTTGCTCATATGCTCTGGTCAGTACTTTCTTTTGCATGATGTTTGTATAGGGAGAGCGCAAGGAGCAGAACTTCGACATAAGAAAGGCTGCAGGAGGGAAATCTTTCACTGTTGTTAAGAAGCAGTACGTTGTTCCTGTGATAAAAAACTTTCTTGAGATTCATCTCTTCTGGGCTGGCAAGGGTACTTGCTGCATTCCTACTCAAGGCTACTATGGGCCTGCAATATCGGCTTTGAGCGCAACTCCAAGTACGGACCTGAAATATATCTTCTCTGTTCTACACTGCAGTTGTACTACTGTCCATAATGCCATTTTGAAATCAACTAAACTAACAAATACCCGTATACCACCCCTGGTCACAGAAACATGTCACTGTGGTATGCATACTGTCAACGTTTTTAATTTTACCACTAATTTATCTATTATATACTAAAAGTAGAATATAATAGAAAAAATAGAGAAAGATTAGAAATTCTTACAAAAATGTAAAACGCCCGACCGTTAATCTGATGGACCCTTTTATTATTAGTAGACCACAACCAATAGATCTTCATAACTGTACCTAAATAAATCACTACCGATAATCTTCATAATTACACCCAAACAGCCGATAGATCTTCATAACTGCACATAAACAAATCACAGTCGATAGATCTTCATAATTGTACCTAAACAGATCACAACCGATTGATCTTTATAACTGCATCTAAACAGATCATGTCTGATAGATCAGCATAAATGTATCTAAATAGATGGCTCGATACGACGACTAGTAGGTCAACTCGCAATTCAAACTTTTATTTCCTATACTGATCTATTATCATGCCGGTTCGCGATTTGAATTTTTATTTCCCATACTAATCTAATATCACGCGTATAGGTAAAAAATAAAGATAGTTAAAAATATTTTTCGTGCGATTAGTACTAAAAAAATATAACTAAAAATATTTCCTGTGCAATTAGTATTGATCTAATATCACGCATACAGGTAAAACAATAAAAATAATTAAATAGATTATATCCGATAGATCATCATAACTGTACCTAAATAAACGGCTCAATACAGGTCGCATCGCAATTTGAAATTTTATTTCCGATACTGATCTAATATTACGCGCACAGTAAAAAATAAATAAAGATGATTAAAAACGTTTGCTGCGCAACTAGTACTGATCTAATGTCATAACGGTTAAAAAATAAAGATGATTAAAAATGTTTCTAACGCAATTAGTGCTGATCTAATATCACGCGTACAGGTCCAACAATAAAGATAATTAAGCAGATCACATCCGATAGATTATCATAATTGTACCTAAATAGATGGCTCAGTATAACAACTAACAAGCAGGTCACGATTTGAACTTTTATTTGCCATACTGATCTAATATCATGCAAACAGGTAAAAAATAATTAAAAACGCTTCCTTCGCAATTGTGCGGGACACCGTGCTAGTTTAATATCTAAAATTAGAACGTGGAACTTTGTTGTGAAACATACTTTCATCTTTCATGATGTTTTACATTTTTAACTGAATATATTATTGTAAGTTAATGATTAATGTTTCTGTGACCATTTCCATAAAAAAAAGTTTTTGTGATCAGAGGTAGTAGTTCTTGCCAGCAAATATTGGCTATAAGGCCAACATATGTGCACTGATAAACCCGTGCCTACATAAGTTGAATGTAATCTATTTCAAATTAAAACTAGCATGAATATTGAAATATCCACGATAAGGGTCGACATTGCACATGATCCACTTTTGTACTTGATGTAATCATAACTGTTTCAAATTGCGCCGATTCCATCTCAATTAAGTTTTATTTGAAGTTGTCCGTGCTCAAACTAAGTTAACTTTCTTCAGATTTCATCCCTACTGTACGTAGCTCTGTGGGTAACAAGAGCAGCAGAAAAACTGGTATGATTGTTGGAGTTGTAGTCGGTGTTGCAGTTTTTGCATTGGCTGCTCTTGCCGGAGTCTTTGTATGGAGGCAGAAAAGGAGAAAACTATTATTGGAGTTAGAAGGTATTTGATATTCCAGTATCACATTGTTTACTTGGCTGTACACACAAATATACTAACAAGTCTGTTGTACCTTGTTATGCAGAGCTGTACACTATAGTTGGAAAACCAAATGTCTTCAGTTATAGTGAGCTAAGGTCAGCTACGGAAAATTTTAATCCTACTAATCTACTTGGTGAAGGAGGATATGGATCAGTTTACAAGGTTTGTTTGTGTAGTATGTATATGGATCAGTTTCTTCCTGGCAATCTAAATGGTAGTATACAGCATAGTCAAAAAGATATGCGTAAATTGATTTTTTTTCAAGTGTAATTAGCAAAAACTTGGTTAAACCCCGAGCTATGAAATATCTTGTATAATTGAGAAGTTCAACTTCCTTGCAGGGTAAGTTAAGTGATGGAAGATTGGTGGCAGTGAAGCAACTCTCTGAATCATCTAATCAGGGGAAAATCCAATTTGCTACAGAAATAGAAACTATATCCCGAGTGCAACACCGTAACCTCGTGAGGTTGTATGGTTGCTGTCTCGAGAGCAAGACACCACTGTTGGTTTATGAGTGCCTAGAGAATGGAAGCCTTGATCAAGCACTGTTTGGTATGAGTTCGTTTGATTTGACATGACTCGGTGTTCAACTTTAATTTAGAAATCTAAAGCCTCAACCTTTATCTTCAGGAAAGGGAGGCTTGAACCTAGACTGGCCAACACGATTTGAGATATGTTTAGGCATAGCAAGAGGTATAGCTTATCTCCATGAGGAGTCTAGCGTCCGCATTGTGCACAGGGACATAAAGGCCAGTAACGTCTTACTAGACGCTGATCTCAACCCTAAGATCTCAGATTTTGGCCTGGCCAAGCTTTATGATGACAAGAAGACTCACGTGAGCACAAAAGTTGCAGGCACGTTGTAAGTACATCTTCGTCTCGCCCTCATATATTGTCTAATTATTTGCAAATATGTACTAATGGCAATTGGTTGCCTTTCCTTCCCCAAGTGGTTATCTTGCACCTGAGTACGCCATGAGAGGTCATATGACTGAGAAGGTTGATGTGTTCGCATTTGGTGTGGTGGCATTGGAGACTGTTGCTGGTGAATCAAACCATCACAGTGCACTTGGGGAAGAGACAACTTACATATTTGAAAGGGTAAGATCTATGAACGTTAAAACTCCACTACTGTGCTTTGGTCACTGTACTATTGGCAGAATCTACAGTTGAAATTCGTGCTGCGATAGAGAATAGTATCAAGTTCATGTACTATAGTTCTAAAAGTAGTTGTTACACTACAGTAAGATTTTAATAAACCCCTAATACCGTAGTTTGGCACGATACTAAGTTGTCATACCTGAATATGCAAATCCAAGGATTCAATGTGCTCAGCTTTTTGCTATTGCTGGAACATGACATGATCCTTTGATAGTGCAGGAGCTCGATATCTTCAACCTTTTGTGGAGTTTCTTGAATTCAATATCTTTTGATAGTAGTAGTACAAGAGGCAAAATGCCAGTATAACACAATGTAACATCTTTAATCCTTAATGCATTCAGGTCTGGGAACTGTATGAGAATGGCAACCCCCTTGACTTCGTGGACCCCAAGCTCTCCACATTCAACAGTGAAGAGGTGCTCCGAGTTATCCGCGTCGCGCTTATCTGCACCCAGGGATCACCTCACAGACGGCCGTCCATGTCTAGGGTCGTGTCGATGCTCACCGGAGACGCCGACATAACCGAAGAGGATGTCATAAAGCCCAGCTACATCACGGAATGGCAGGTCAAGGCTGGGAGCGGCAGCTATACGACCATGAGCAGCCAGGTCGGTTCGTCGTCGACGCAGCAGTCGTCTGGCCTCCATGCTGGGGAAGTCACGCCGGTGAGCCCGTCGCCGTTGCTCACCTCCATCATTGACGAGGGCAGGTGACGAGTGAAGACATGAGCAAAGATGCTAGTTTTTCGGCACCAGGTGATAGTAAGGTGAAGGGCTTGTGTTCTTGCCTGTCATATTTTTTTTCTTCTGGGTCGACGGTTCTGTGCGTATGGCTGACATCTATGATGTTTTTGAGGGATTTGCTTTTGTGAGGCAACATATTTCTTTTGTCAAAGCAACTTGAAATGGTATGAATGTTGTCAAGTTTTGCTCGATGCTGTGCGACAGTACTCGGATTTTTCTACTTAAGAGTTGTTTGTGGTCAATTAAAATTCTGAAAACACCTCTGCTTTGGATTTTTCATAAGATTTTCCCCGATTCGTCCGTGGAATCGAATCTGCGACGTGCAAGACTGCGATTGCAGCCATGTTTTGTTTGGTGTGGTGCGCGATCGATGGTTGGGTTGGGTGGTCTTTGGTGCGGGGTCGAGCGGCTGCCTCATCCCCTCGGCGTGCGCGTTTGGGGGGCGTCCGTTGTGGCCATCGTGCCGCTGTGCGTGGTTCGGCTGTGCGATAGGAAGAGTTGAGGAGTTTGATCGTCGGTCCGAATTTGTAATGCTCAATTTGTTTTACTATGCTATTATAATATAAAGTATTTTTATTATTTGTGTGTGTGAAAAGAAGCCCCACATTGTTGTGTCGTCCAAGGACCCCCAATATCTATGGCCCGGCCCTGGTCTCGTGCTTCCGAGGATGCGTGGCGCGCGATGAATAGCAGGGGTGGGAGGTCGACCAAGCAACGTGGTGCCAAGCTGTGTAGGCGTAGCGCAACAACCCCTTAGCCACGTCACGGACGAACTGGGTAGAGAGCCTTCCTACCGAACGTTCTAACCAGGCCATCTTCCTGCCTGCGTTTGTTTCGCCCGTGCATGATGCATCACGCACGGAATCACATGGTACAGGTGCTTTTAGTATCGTTACCTTGCTGGGCGTGGATCAAGCCGTGTTTCGGTTGACGTTTCATGAGTGTGCGTATTGGAGGCGAGGCGGCGGCCATGGAATCGAGCTCGTATACGTAAAGGATTTCGATGGGCTCCATGGTCCCCTACAGTTGTTCATCCTCCACAATGGGCGGGACAGTGGAGCAAGGGAGGGCAAGATGGGGGCTGGCGGTGGAGCAAGGAAGGAGGAAATCAGAGAAGGCGGTGGAGCGAGGAAGGGAGAAGCATGGCGGCGATGTAGCAATAGAGGGAGAGCGCGAAGTGACAATGAAGCAATAGATGGAGGGCTAGTGGCACAGTAATGGAGTGAGAGATGAGGCCGGTGAAGCAATGGAGTGTAAGACGTAGGCATAATAGGGTTTCAAGTCATTGGTGAAGCAATGGAGTGTAAGGCGTAGATAGAATAGGGTTTCAAGTCGTTGGAGACGGGCATTTTGGTCCATAAGAATATACGGATTGAAATATGGGAGGCATATTCATCTAAGAGTGTATCGCAACTTTACAATGGCATTTTTCCAACTCGATTATTTGTAACAACATTTTTCATAAACAAACATTTTACGGTGGTATAAATCTAATTAACCCTTTCATTGAAGCTAGCCATATGGCTATTGGAAACATGATCATATTGAGCAGGTCATAGGTTAAGAAAACAGTCCAACAATAGGTTAGAAATGGAGAAACAACTATAGATGTACTAGGAATATCAAAATTATTAATTAAAAAGATCAACATCTAGGATCGACTCTTCGAAGTAATTAACAATTGAGTCAATGATTCAATTTCATGTTTTGTTGAAAAACAGCAAAGACTTCTTTCTCAAGATTGACACGACGAAACCCACACCGACTACCTAACCACAATTCATAAACGCTTTACCAAAAACACGTCCTATCATGTGTATTTTCCTCATTGCATTCTGCATTCTTTTTAATAAAAATACAGTAGCCCTGACAATTTATCGGAAAAGAAAACGCAATTCTGATGGATGATTAAGGAAGGGGCTATTCCGTCAGCTTCAAGAAGGAAATCTTATGCTTCTGCTACTACTCCAACTCCAAAATTACATTCTTCCATTACTTTTTGCAGGTGCTCATAAATGCCACCGATCTGTTTGATGAGATTTTACTTTTGCCATTCCGTTAGTTTTCACAGTCAGTGTGTTATGAAAAGACCAAAATGCCCCTAGCCTACCTGTCAGAGGCTTCTCTTCTTCCTCCTCCCCCAGCTCTCTCTTCTCCCAGCGCCTCTTTCCTTCGGTCCTCCCCGTGCTCCTTTCTTAGACGAGCTCCCAGTGTCGTCGTCCGGCCACCAGCCCCGAGCTCCCCACCGGTGCCCCTCTTCATTCCTCTCTCCCCCGCACGATCTGGAGCTTGGTTTCGGCGGCGCGTTCCCCAGGAAGAGCTCAAGCTCGAGGCCATGGCCGCCACGCGCCAGGCCGAGCTCGAGCGCCGCGGGTGCTCGAGGCCAGGCGGCTGATGCGCAAAAGCCGAGCTCGAGCACGAGGCCATGGCCGCCGCGCGCAGGGCGAGCACGAGGCTGGAGCACAAGTACGGAGGGGTGGGGGAGGGGGGAGGGAGGGAGGAGGAACTTCAGCCTAGGGGAAAGAGATTAGGGGAGGGATGGCGGAGAGAGGAGCAGCAGGGACCTGGCCGGAGGTAAGCTCGAGGGCGCTATGGCATCGGGCTGGGAAAGGAGAAAGGAGGAAGACAGAGGCAAAATGATAGTAACGGCCGGGAGTAGCAAATGCAAAAAGTAGTGGCACAGTGTAAATTCGGGGCTGGCTAGTGGCGAAAGCGAGCTAGTAAAAAGTAGCTGAAAATTCAACCAAATAGCCAGTTTTTTAGCAGTTTTTAACAATAAAAACTGTAAATTTTATAAGATAAATTTAGCTGTTTAAAATAATTATTTTTTAATTTTTTTATAATATACTAAAATTTTAGTACTTATTTTTTAAAATATTATAGATGATTTAAATCAACTTAAAGTCTTATGTTCAGAATAGTTTTTTCAAACAGCATTCCCGGAGTCCGTGCTCCTCGCGGGGCAGCAACCCGACAACCCGCTACCATCCCATCCACGTTCAAATCTCCTCTCCGCTCATCAAAGTCATCCTCCTCGCCTCGTCATATCCCCCAAATTTCACAAACTCTCCTCCCCAAAATCAAGCTCCGAAATCGTAGCCTGATCCCGCGCCGGCCATGGCGGGGGCGGGGGCGGAGGCGGTGGAGAGGGCGCACGAGCTCTACAGGGGCGGCCGCCACCGGGAGGCGCTCGAGCTCTACTCCGCGGCGCTGGCGACGGCGCGGGGCCCTGTGCAGCGCATCGCGCTCCACAGCAACCGCGCCGCGTGCTACCTCAAGCTCCACGACTTCCACAAGGTCTCGCTCCTTGGGTGTATTTTTGTTGATTAAGCTGTTTGATTAATTTGACTTTTCATAGATTTGGGTGGTGTCCTTTTGGCTCCCGGAAGTGTCGTTTAGGGTAAAGGTGTGATCTTTTTATCCCTCATATTTTGTTGTGGGTTATCAGGATTTTAGTGAATTTATCGATTTTTAGGGTGGATAAATCGTGTTTATTGGTGTCCTTTCGGCGATAAAAATGTGAAGTTTCGACTATAGAAGGGTTCCATTCCAGAGGGAAAGAAGATGTACTACTTATCAATCGTAGCCTGTTTACGGTGCTGTGTGTAAATTTAGCTGACCCGCCGCTAAATTTTGTGCTGTAAGACGCTTCCAGATCAAGTTACTGTTTTGACTGAATTAGAGAAGCTACTGGGGTGGGGGTAATGCTTTGCTTGGTGTTGCCTTCCCAAAAATTGCCCAAGTACAAAACTGACCTCGGAGCAATTTAGGTGTAGTGACCAACAAGGCAACATCCATGGACTGGTGAATGATTAGAGTGTATCTGAGGCTCTGAGCCTTCTAGCTTTTTTACGAAGTCTGATACACCTGACAGGCCAGGTTTTGATATTCTATAGAATGAATTGTTTCTAGGGTGAAAAGTTAACTGCAAGCTCTGAAATTTCATTGGATAGTCCGATATCTGTATTGATGATCTACTATGTGCATGGGAAAAATTATTTGCCCTTTGTGAAGCTTGCAGTGCATTTGTTAATGATGGGCCAAAATACAATTTATTTCACCTTCTGTAATAGTACTTGTTCTGTAGAGGATGAAAACAACAGTGGGTTGTGGGTATTTCTCTGGAATGGGTTGACTCCTGGCATCATTTATTGTTCCTTTTTCTATATTATCATCTTTGTTAGCAACACTGAATTTTCTGCTTTTACGATATTGGTATAGACCGCAGAAGAGTGCACATCTGTCCTTGAGTTGGATACTGAGCATGCTGGAGCTCTCATGCTACGTGCCCAGACTCTCGTCACTTTGAAAGATTACCAGTCGGCTCTATTTGATGTGAACAGGCTGATCGAGATAAATCCATCATCTGAAGTATATCAGAACCTTCATGCGCGACTGAAGACACAGCTGGTATGTTATTTATTCAAATTCTTCAAGCTAAGTCGCTTTGTTCTAATTTCTTGCATAAGCTTTACTCCAATTGCAGTGTCATCAGATATAACTATGAAAAGATCCCTTAAATAATTGAAATTCAAAATTTAAGGAGTAGAACATTGCAAAAATTTAAAAATGTGTCAAATTGGCTTTGCTGTTATTTTGTATTTGAACATATCTATTGTTTAGAAAGTCTTTTCTTAGTAGTTGCCATCAGCGCATCAACTTCTCCCTTTTTTCCCCCCATATACATTCTCTGAATGGCTCAATCAATTCTACCAGTTCAATGACCTGTTTAGTTAACTAACCAAATTTTACTGCCTGTCTTTTTTATTTTGAACTTTGAAGTCACTAGCCCCGATTCCAGAGTCTGAAGAGGAGTCCCTATATCCTGAAGAAGATAAAGAAGATCTGCCTCCAAATGAAAATAAAAAGAACGAGACTTTGATCACTAAGTCTGATCAACCCACTACTGAAGTGATTCTTGAAAAGAAACCTGCAATTGAACCTCCAAATGTTGTGGTGCCTCCCAGTCTGCCTTCAAAACCCCAGCAGGGTTGGGAGACCATCCCAAAACCAAAGGGCCATTCTGGACTTGATTACTCGAAATGGGACAAAGTTGAGGATGATTCGAGTGAAGATGACGAGGATGATGATGAAGATGAGTTGCCTCAGTATAAATTCAAAGTCAGAACCATTGGTGTGCGTCCTGTGAAGTGAATGACGTTTCCATAAGTTTTAACCATGGTCTGTGGACAGCCGTTCGACAGCATCCCTACTAACTGAGGTTCCACTTATTCATTACCATCTTGGATTATTTCGATGAACAAGTTTATACTTGTCGGTGTTTATTTAACTGGAACTCAATGGAGGATGGATAACAGAAGTACCAACTACGCTCATCTTGCGAACTGAGGCTCAGGTAGTTTCCACAGATCCGAGTTTGACTAAATTTGGAGTTGTGATTCATGTATCCGTTTACTAATGTTCACGCCATGATGCAGGTTTCAGGATTTGGAACCTTAGCTGAGAAATCATCTGGTCCGAGGAGCACATCATGTTTCATGGCAATGGGTAGAAGGATTCGAGCTAACAACCTTAGTGCCTGTGTTCATCTTCATAGAACCCTAGTCTGGTCGCCTGTGTACACATTGCGCATTCATGTATAAGAAAATATCCAATGGAAACCATGTTATGGTGAAAATTCTGTAGAAACCACACTTAGAAGTTTCTAAAATACTCAAAAAAGTACAGTATGTTGGAAGAGTGATATTCTATAAATATGTAAAATTTAGTTCAAACTCATATTCATTTGAGAAGTTTGTAAAAAACAAATTCAGCATGAATAGTACACTTTCATTGTTGAATTTGTCTTTTTATGCCTTCTAAATGAATTTGAGGCTGAATTTAAAATTTTACATGTTTATAGAACATTATTCTCTCAACATACTATATTTTCGAGAGAATTTTTAAAAGCTTTTAAACATGATTTATACGTGGTTTTCACTGGTTTCCTTGTATATGAAGCTTCATGAACCTTGAGTTGCCCTGGGACATCATCTCCGATAGCAAATTTTATGCTATTCATCCCTGATTCGATCAACAGTAGCGTATTAGTTTAACTAAAATGAAGTACGAAGTTATCTGGGATCGAAGTAGCAGAATGTCCCTTCTATAATACCTATTAATCACTCCGGAATCAGAAGGTTTGTTGCAATCTACTACAGCGCTATCGTATAATCGCTGAACATAGCTCGAAATGGCTTTGTGAGTCACACTCAAATATCAGCAATTTAACATTAAAATTTTTATACTTCAGAATTGTGGGGGCCCTCCCGAAAGGAAGATCCCCTTCAAAAATTAGCGTATGCTGCTATTTGCGGCGCGCACACGGTATTCTTTAGTAAAAGGCGAAAGAATAGTTCGCTTTGTGCTCACCGCGCAGCTGCGTGCTTCAACAAGGCAGCCTAGGTACTCCTTATATGCACGTCCCTCGGTGGGTGGCCCTCCTAAAGCAGCGAGGTGGGACTAATCTCTCCTCCACGCGACTCCGTTAGCAGAATTGGTCCAGGCCCGTGAGAGCTCCCACCAACCAACTGTTATGGGCCGAGCCTACAGAGCTTAGCAAGCATTTTTTTCACGAGAGAAATAGCCCAAAGTCTTCGTAAGCAGTCTTTTCTTCTTACTTTTTTCTTTTGGACATTAGTCTAATCTTAGTTTCTCTAAAAGGACAGAAATTTCTAATAATCACTTGAATATTATTTTTTACTGTAAGAGTACTCAAATTTCTGTCTATAAATTTTTTTTCTATTATAGATAAGAGAGTGAATGCGTATGTTTCGTTGAATAAAGATCTGCTTAGAATTCAAGTGATCTATAATCTCTAGACACTTCTAAAAGAAATATTCTATAATTTTTTTCTTTTCTTCTTTGGTGATTAAGTAAATACATATAAATTAAGTGGGATCACTATAAAATTTAAGAAGAAGAAAAGGGAACAAATTAAGAAGACGAAAAGGAAACAAAAAGGAAGCAATTCAGTGTGGGAAAATGAGTTGGAGCTCCAGCGGTATACAGCCAGCTCAACCAATCCCATCACAACCCAAAAATGATATAAAAATTCAGAGGAAAAATAACTACTAGAAAATTTTCAGTCTTGTCCTTCCCCGGCGCCGGCGACGTCCACCGCAACCACCACCCCGAGAACTGACGGGCCTATCCGTCTCCGGCGGCGGCCGCGGCGATGGCGAGGCACGAGGCGGCGGCGTCTGCAGCTGCGACGGGGGTGGACTTCCACTTGCCGGACGAGATCCTGGCCGTGATCCCCACCGACCCGTACGAGCAGCTGGATATCGCGCGCAAGATCACCTCCGTGGCCATCGCCTCCCACGTCTCCCGCCTTGAGGCCGACGTCGCGCGCCTCCGCCGGGACCTCGCCGACCGCGACCGCGCGGAGGCCGACCTCCGGGCCCGCCTCGCAGACTCCGACGCCCGCCTCTTCGCCGCCCTCGACGAGAACGTGCGTTCGCGTCGTCGAGACGTTTGTGCCCGGAAAATTGAGATTTGCACTTAGCTGGTTTTGCTTGGTTCTTGGTGTGCAGGCAAAGCTGGTGAAGGAGAGGGACACGCTCGCCGCGACGACCAAGAAGCTGTCGAGGAACTTGGCAAAGGTGCGGCTTTGTTTAGTTCTTTAGTTCCCATTTTAGTGGGTGTTCTATGGTTTCTGATTGGAAGGCTTGATTTTTAGCGTGGATTGTTGTTGAAACCTGTATATTTTGATTAGATGTGTGGATTTAGTGTGTATTTAGTGGAATTTGTGACTAAAGCCGTGGAATGGTAGTGTTACTTGCTTGTTTGTGGTAGTGATATGGCTTGCGGTGTCCTTGATAGTG
This sequence comes from Stipa capillata, assembly GCA_019208055.1. Lineage (NCBI taxonomy): Eukaryota > Viridiplantae > Streptophyta > Magnoliopsida > Poales > Poaceae > Stipa > Stipa capillata. The sequence continues at coordinate 370,050 of JAGXJF010001156.1, forward strand.
GACAATTGGCAACGGAGGAGTTGAACACTGCCGCAATTTCATGAAGTTTGATGAATTTTATCTTCCCACGGCTGACTGTATTTACAGTATCACAAATTTATGTCGAATATATTATTTTTGTTGTGCACTGCAGTGGACAGTTTTCCCCACCTTTTTTCGAGAGGCACTGCAGTGGAGTGTTTGTATACTTGTTAATACCGTGAGTTTTAGTCATTACTCTGATGGAAGGTTACAGCCTTTGATTGGTCTTTGGGTTGTTATCAAGGCTTCATAATGGAAATTTCACGCCTTGATTCAGAAGGTGCAGCTTAGGCTGGACTGAAAATTCTGGCCGTGCAAATCTTGTTAGTTCTGTCAATTTCATTGCGGTGAACAATTTGGTACAGTTTTACTTGTGTAGGGGGAGATGCTACAATAATGCTTTGCTACGAGCGTTAAAGTGTTGTGGCAGACAGATTAACTTGATGAACGCATAACGAAGCCTGTGAGGGGTAGATAATTTTGACATACTCTTCTAGAAGATCAAACTACTAACCCAGATTTCTGGTAAAATAACTCAAAATAATTAAGAACAGGATCTGTGACTGATGACTGCTTTACTGCCAATTACACAAATCTGCAATTTGATGCTTCACTGTGGTGTCGGAGCTTCTTTTTTTTTGGCCAGAATATATACTCTTTCTTAACTATTTATCTACTCTTGTCTTGATTGATTGCATTGTCTGGTATGAGCTTACAAGGGAACGCTAATTGCTATAAAATTAGTCAAACTCTGATTATTCAAGAATCAACATCAACGTAAATTTTTTGGTTTGCTAGTGGACAAAATTATTGAAGATTATCTGTCCTTTGCAGTTGGATGCATTTAAGAAGCAGTTGATGAAATCACTGAGCGAAGATAATTTATTGGTGAGTATTGTTGAGCAAAATGTTTCTTTTCCACGTATTCAAGATTTCGCGTTGTGCTGTAAAGTTTCTGTTCTGCTGCTCTTGTTTGGTGACAAATAACTTTACCTGCATAATTTCACAGCAATTGTCAGAAACAGGTGATGATCGTGATGTAGATGCAGAAAATAACTGGACTGCTCGCGTTCCTTCCTGGAAAGGTGTCACTTAACCTCACAAATTTTCAGCTTTATTTGTTGAGCCAGAGTTGCGTGTCTTTTCCTTGATTTCATTTTGTATGTTTGACTTGACAGATGAAGTTTCAAGCAGCCGTGCCTCTTCAAATACCTCCAGCAGATCCACAGTGACTGAATCAGCCCAAGGTGGCATTAGTTAACTCTTACTATTTGAACAACTAAACCATAACAAATATCACATGCTACCTCTGAACAGTCAACAGTCACTTACTATGAAACCATTTACAGGATACCAGTTCTCAATCACGCCATATGTAGCCCCCAAAATAACTCCTGGTTCAACACCAATGATTTCGTCCTCTGGTGGTTCCCCCCTATCATATTCAATTGGACCATCCTCTCCCAAGTTCTTATCTGGTCCAACATCACCTACAAGATCTCGGTCTGAAGGCCAGTCGGCATTTTCATCATGGAATGGATCGTCAATGCATCAGTATTCAGCACCCACCTCTCCTCCTCAGCGCCGCTCATTCGCAGGTTCTACACAGTGAATTATCAATGGAGATCTGGTTTTCATTTGGAATAGTTGCTGAACGCAAAAAAATATTTAAATGTTTACAGGGCGACCTCGTATAGATGGAAAAGAATTCTTCCGACAAGCCCGGTTGGTTATTATGCTGTTCGCTGTATTCAGTAATTTGTAGTTTATTTATCTCGTAACACTTGTGGCCACAAATCACAGGACGCGGCTTTCTTATGAGCAATTTGGAGCATTCTTGGCAAATATCAAGGAATTTAATGCACAGAAACAATCGCGAGAGGTAGCGTAGTTTATCAGTATTTACAACCGCTCAGCTCATTAATATCCACAAAATATGTAAGTGTGATGTTTTTACTCAATTAATTTCTACAGGATACCCTGTCAAAAGCAGAAGAGATTTTTGGAACAGAGCACAAAGATTTATACATTTCTTTCCAGAATATGCTTAACCGCAACCAATCATGAACATGTCACAGGCTGCTATATTTCTTCCCTTAAGCAAGCAGGTTTATTTCATTGTTATGCCTCTTACGAGCAAGGAATCTAAAGTTCTGGTTGGATAGTCATGTATATTTCATATCATCTGTTTCCAGGAAAAACATGTAATTGTTGGAATAAACACCGTTCTTTGTTGATCACATGATCATATTGCCAGAAATCTGTACATAGGCCACCAAAATTTGAGCTGCTCATCATCAATAACATGATGTAAATGAACATGGTCATGCATTTCAACAAGTGAAAGTTGAGACAGTTAAATCTCATAACCATCAAAGTTTTCTGTGTAATTAAGTTTAAATTCATCCTTTGTAGCATTTCCTGTTTTCCTGCTGTATACCCAACTGTAAATTTCTTCGGGCGTGCCTTCTGTTGTAGGAAGCTGCATGAGGCTGTTCTTTGTTGTTTGCTATGCCTGTTGTGTGGGGATGGTTGCTTAGGATATGATTATGATGTTGTGATCATGGTCTTGGCAGCCGTGTATCTGCTGTCGTAATGTAATCTGGTATCCTTAGTGAATTTGTAATGATGTTGGCTTCCAATGTAAGCCGAGCTATACGCCTTCAGTCTAGAAACTGTTCTTTGTTGCAGTTGTGCAAAACTGACAATTACATGCAGCATTCATGAAATGAAATAAGAGGAGGTGTTGCTTCTGTTGTTTCTTGTGATTGAGTTTTGTTGGATAGTTTGTTCTACGAAAAAGTGCATCTGACCCTGAACTATTGGGGGTGCGTCTACACAAATCCGCATACATAGCGGATGATGTGGTCGATGACCTGATGATTAGTCAGCAATTCAAATATATAAAAAATAAAAAAATAGAAAAGCAAAATAAAAGGTGAAGATAGAACCCCTCACCATCCACACTGACAGGAGGGTCCCAGGGATTTCCCCTAAGCGCTGAATCGAGATCCCAAATGTCATGAGCCTACTCCTTCCCACTCATCTTACAGTTTTCATATATGTAGTTGGAGATCTTGAACTTATCTACACTGTTCTTCTTGCTTCTAGATTCTCGCGGTTCACTTTAGACTCTATTTTACATTTACAATCTCTTCTTTGCACGCTTTAGCATCACCTATGAAAGCCAAGCGTCATGTGCATTTCTGTCATCTTTCCTTCTCACCCTCCAAATCGCTTCAACCTTCCTGGTCATCTCTCTCCCTAGTCAATCGCTCTCCCGTCTCTCTCCCCAACCCATCGGGCCATGTAGCAGGAGCGCCTCCGCCACCCTCCACAACCCCTACTGCCATATCTCTCGTCGCCGCCGTCTTCAACCTCCACGGCCCCCGCTGTCGTCGTCTCCTTCCTCCACGACCCCACCGCCGTCTCCACCACTATGAGCCGAGCGTCACCGCTGGATCTAACCAGGTGCGGCGCATCGGCCACACCAACGCAGATGCAGCGTCACCATGCCTGCCATCGTCACCTTCTTTCCCAGTCACCAGTCACCTCCATCCCTCGCCACTGGTCACCTTTTTTGCCCTCCACAACCCTAGCTGTCACCATTTCCCACTTCCTCCACGAGGCCTATCGCTGTTGCTACAAACCATCTCGAGCATGGCCTCCGCCATCTTGCACAAGTCTTGTTGTTTTATGATAGCTCAGCGCGTCCACAACGCCCATATTCAAAATTGTGGCTCAGCATGTCCATGGCTAGATCCAAACGTTTGTGCTCAAATTGTTGAGCATGGTTTTTTCATTGATGATTTGTTTCATTCACGGTTAAAAATAGCTTGGCCTATCAGAAGATTCCGCTCACTAATTATCTGTTCAAGATTTTCTTTGATTCTTTTGTTTATTATTTTTTGGTTTGGGAATTTGTAATGTTCATGATCCAAAATTTGCGTGGTAATTGAGTACATGCTCCGGTTGTGACGTTGAAATTGGTGAGAAATCAGGGTTCTTGGAATTATCGTACAATCTGTAAAATTATGTTAGTTGTGCAATTTGTACGGTGGATGAGAGAGAACTGAGAGGATGCGGTAGAGAATAAAATAATAAATATGTGAGGGATATGTTTTATAAAATAGGAGAGACTATATGATGAGAAGTGGACATGATTAAGGATTTTCTTTGTAAAATAAAAGTATCAATCTTAAAGCGAACGGAGGGTTGTAACAGGACCGAGACCACGCTGCACAGTTCAACTGCATCCTTTCCCCATCACTCCGATTCATTCCACCACCATGGCCACCACCTCCGGCGACCCCGCCGCGGCCGGCGACCCCGCTCCGTCCTCATCAGCACCGGACCAACCACACCACCCGACACCCCGCATCTCTCACATCGTGCGCACCTATCTCGACCTCTCCTCCAATTCCAAGAAGCGCCGTGCCGCCCCCAAGAACCAGCCCAAGGCCGGCGGCCTAGAATCTCCCGGCGCCGGAGAAAATAGGGGCTGCGGCCCCTCTGGGGTGACCTCGCTGCAGCCGTCGCGGCTTCTGCGGGAGCTGAGCATCCGGGTCTCCCGCTACACGCACGAGGAGCGCCGCGACATCATCACCCGCTACATGCAGAAGCGGAGCGGCCGCCAGGGCGTCAACCGCGCGGCCGCTAAGGTGGGATTTCCTCTGATGAGAGTTCGGTTTGGTGGATTGGTTGGGTTGGGGAGCGCACAGGTTGATCAAAGATGACAACTTCTCGCTGCCGCCGTTGTTGCCTGCAGGTCCCGTCGAGGCAGGCCCTGGCGGAGCGGCGCCGGAGGGGGGCCGGAGGGAAGTTCCTCGGCAAGGAGGACGTGCAGGTACGGTCTGGGGCTTCTGGTTTAGAATGGGTTGAGAGGGGATTGTGCATTTCGTGTACGCATTTTGGGGATTGCACATTGCAGGTAGGGTAATGTAGCGGCGCGCTTTGCTTTGCCGTTTATCAGAGTTCAGCTAGTGTTCGTTGGTACTAGGTAGCGCTAATGAACTACAGATTATAGCTTGGGTATGTGAAATTTGACACTTGCGCTCGAGTTTCTAGAGTATGGAATATGGAGTATGTGGGTTGCATGACTGATGTACTAGGTTGGACTACTAGGTATGCTAAGTGGATATTAATTTTCTCTGTGTTGATGTTGCGACGATGACAGCATGGCACTTTGTGCAATATCGATGGTGAAGAATAATGCTCTTTTATTAATGATGCAAGCACTTAATGTTGTGATACAAACATGAGCTTATATAGGGTCTTCTGCATTTATGTTCTCTAAGTATGCTTGTTTGTGCCAGACTGCAGATAAACCTGAAAGAAAGGCAGAAGAAGAGCCAGAATTGCCAGCAGAAGTTGTTGCGAACGCTGGAGGAGTGCCCATAGTTGGAATGGTTTTCGAGAATGAAGAGAAAGCATACGAATATTATGTTAGTTATGCAGGAAATGTAGGATTTAGTGTCCGAAAAGGATTGTGGGATAAAACAGCGAAAAATGCCACTAGATCAAGGGTTTATGTCTGTTCCAGAGAGGGCTCTCGCTCAAAGAACGAGGCCAAGAGACCTCGCCCAGAGACGAGGACGGGTTGCCCTGCACGATTAGCTATTAAATTAACACCCAGTGGAAAATACCGAGTGACAGAATTCATGCAGGATCATAATCACCAGCTTGCTGCTCCATTTGATATTGGGATGCTGAAGTCCCAGAGAGTGTTGGCCAAGGTTCAACCTGGAAACAGAAATGCTACTAAAATTCCTCCATGGTACAAGAATTATCTTCGGACCAAGTCGACAAAAGATATGAACTCAGAGGATTTCAGAGCTCTTATGGCTTATTTCCGAAGTATGAAGAGTGATAACCCATCTTTTTACTATGCCATCCAGGTGGATGAAAATGATAAAGCAGCTAATGTCTTCTGGGCTGATGCAAGATCAATCTTGGACTATCATTATTTCAGTGACGTGATCTACTTTGATATGACCTACAAAGTGAACGACTACAGCAGGCCCCTAGCTTTATTTTTAGGTATGAACCATCATAGGCAAATGATCATATTTGGTGCTGCTTTCCTATATGATGAAACAGCTGAATCTTTCAAGTGGCTGCTTGAGACCTTTAACAGTGCCATGTGTGGGAAACAGCCAAAGACAATTTTGACAGATCGATCTGCTGCTTTGAAGGAAGCACTGGGTCTCACTTGGCCTGGTACGATTCACCATTCTTGTGTGTGGCAAATATACCAGAATGCTGTTAAATCCTTAGCACATGTTTTCAGTGCTTCAGAAGAATTTGCACATGATTTTAGCCACTGTGTATTTGATGTCGAGGATGGCCAAGAGTTTGTTGCCACATGGAATGTGATAACCGAGAAGTACAACCTTACAGAAAATGAATGGTTAAATAATCTTTATGAAGATCGGGAAAATTGGGCCTTGCCATACAGCCGGCAAATATTCTCCGGGGACATTGAAAGCATGGTACGAGCAGAAACCTTTGTCATTAGGCTCAACGAATACTTGGACTGCGAGAAAGAGCTATCTCCTTTTCTGAAGTTTTTTGAAAGTTCAGTTGAGAACAGGAGACAAGAAGAGGTACAAGCTGATTACCAAGCCAGTCAAGGGGCACCGAGAATACCTCTGCCACTGCTCTGGCAAGCTGCAAATTTGTATACACCAACAACTTTTGAGTTATTTAGGAAGGAATATGAACTAGGTATGGATTGTATGGTTTATAGTTGCGGGGAGTTTGGCTCTCTTTCTGAGTATATGATTGCGGTTAAGAACAAAACTAGAGAACAGCTTGTACGGTTTGAGTCATCAGATGGCACAATTGCCTGTACTTGTAAAAAATTTGAAAATGCTGGAATTTTGTGCTGCCATACATTAAAGGTATATGAGTTGAGGAATGTTAAAGAGATTCCCCCACAGTATTTTCTTAAGAGATGGAGAAAAGATGCAAAGTTGGGGACTGTTGATGAAACTGATGGATTTAATTTTGACAGTGACACAGGATCTTCTGTTCCAGAGCGTTATGCAGCTCTTTGCCGTTTGTTCTTTAGGATTGCTGCTAAGGCTGCAGAGAACGTAGAGACAGTTGCACTGGTGGCAAACCAGTCAGATCAACTTATTGAAGGAGTTGAACGAACTTTACAATCTACACTGGCTGATAAGTCATCTCTTGTCCATTCCATGAAGGACCAATTAACTCGTGTGGTTCAGAATGATTATCTCCTTAGTAGTAGCAATGAAGTTCAGAAATCTATCGGAAAGAAGAAGAGTGAAGTTGCTCATCACAGAAATGTTCTTGAAACCAATAAAAGGCAGAAAGCAAGAAAAGGTGCCTGTACAGTTTCTCTGTGGATATAAACTTTTTTTTTACAATTGTACACGTAAGTTTAAACATTTTCTTTTGTTGATATGAACATAGGGCATCCTGACGAAGCAGCAGCTGGACCAAGGGATGGGGAACTGAATATTACACCTGACGGTATGCAAACAGAACCAAGGAATGCCACGAATCAGTTCCTGCCAGATCAATTAATGCAGGTGAATTATTCAACAGGATACCTAGTATTTCATGTGGCCCTTGTAAAATATGGAAGAAATTATTTATTTTAACTGCTGCTTTCCTTATGCAGGGACATTATGTACTTGGCCACAACTTTGGGCTTAGTACGTCACAGAACCTTCAGGACAATTTGAACCAGTTTGGTCAGGTCTGTGTTCATCTCTGATAATCTTTTTTTCATATTGATTACTATCAGGTTTCTCAGGTTCTTGTGGCATCAGGTTTCCTCAGTTTCGACCCTGGAACAGCAGTCATTTCCCGGGAATGGTCAATTAACTCAAGTGAGTTCTGAACTGTAATTGCTTGTAGAGAAGCTTACACTTGATGTATCGCTTTTTGTGGCATTTGATCTCCTTGTCCACTAGATAAAGCAATAGCTTAATATCAAAGTTTGGGGTGTATATTATATGCAGAGTCATGCTGCAGATATTATTCATCCCATTCTTGATGCCATCTTTACTGAAGTGTTTCTACACTCCTGCAGGGCTATCCTAGCGACATGCATGTGTTGCAATTTGTGGGGACAAATCCCCAAATCAACCATCAGAATGGCGATCAGGGCCAGTCGTCAATACCAGTGTGGGATTTTCTCTGATATACGTCTTTGCATCAGGTACACGCACCACCACTGTTAGATTGTCAATGGTTAAGCAGTGATCTGCTGAACGCAACCTGCTTATCGATACTTCAGTGGTTCAGTTATCATGCTACTCTCCTTTCATTCACGAAAAAGCAGCTGTGCACCTAGTTTGAAGAACATAGGACCGCTGGCATCTCAATGGTCAGTTTTTCCCCATCTACTTTTACTGTTATGGGCTTGTTTGGCATAGATATGCCATGGTCAAAGTCAAGAGTTTTCCTCTGCAGTAGTGCATACCAAAGGCATCTTTTGTGTGTAATTGGCTACCTTGTACATACAACATTCACCTGCTCCCAGGAATGTCAGACATGTCGCTAAAATTCTGTCCTTCCCCAAGACTCCCAGTTCTCCAACACGTTGGAAATCTCACATGTGCCTTCATCGCATCTGCTGGAATATGAATTATGAAAAGAAAAAAAAAGGACGGCTGACAGTAGTTCGTTTTGTTGATTTACAGTAACCAGTAACAAACAGTATCTCCAGTAGCCAGTAACAGACTGTACACAACAGTGTCCAGCACGAGTTTGTTAGAGCCATTTTAGCGAGCATGTACGGAACATTTCAAGCTGTAAGAGAGGTGACAAACAACACAGCCGCTGCTAGACCCACGACCTTCACTTTATGCAGTAAGAACGCGCACACAAGAAGCAGAACGTCAGTTCAAGCTTACCATGCTCCACGATGCTGGTGAAAAGCAGGAGCCATCAGATGAAGAACATGTTGTCCTTCAGATCCTCGTGCAGCTTCGGGAATTCCGGGGGCCGCTGGGGCTGGGACGCCATCATGCCGTCGTAGTAGTCCCTGCCGCGGTACGCCGCAAGGTCTGCGTATTTGACGGGCGTCGTCAGCGACACCGGCTTGGTGCAGCGCGCGAACATGAAGCACAGGTTGTACACCAGCTTCTGCAGGTCGACCGGCTCGAAGCCGTGCTCGTCCGTCAGGCTGTAGTAGTGCGTCGGCCGGCTCCTTTGGCGTGTCGACCACAACGGTGTTCACCACCGTGCCAGGGAGCACGTTGCCGTTCTTCGTCCGCGGCTGGCTGTCGTCCTTGGGGAACAGCCGCGTGTTGTGCCGCTTCTTGGCCACGACCACTGTAATCGTCGGCGAGTAGCCGTCCACACTGATCGCCTTCCTCATGGGCTCCAGCTCCTTTTCGCGGACCATCTCGAACTGGCCGTCGCTCACGCCGTCACGGAAGTATATGATCTTCTGTGGCTTGACACCGTTCTTCTTCTCGAAGACGCCGATGAGCTCTTGGCACATATCACCGAGCTCCTTGATCACCTCGCAGCGGTGCGTCTGGGCACGGATTCTAGGCACGTACTTGCTGGCGCCAGGGCAATCCATGGACGCGACTATTGCGGTATGGAAAATGAGACAGCAAGATTAAGTCAAGTTTTATTCCTTGTACTGTTTAATATATATACACATAAAAGGATGAAAGTTAACACTCCGGAGGGACACATCCTTTCCAAAGGGCATGAACAACTTCTAATGGTAGTTATTGAATTGATCAGAACGTCGGTTCACAACACTTCCCCTTGATCAATTCCATCATTATATATAGTGCATCTAGAAACTCCTCAAAAAAAAACCCCGTGGAAAAAAATATGAGGAGAAATATATATAGATAAAAAATATGTCACGAAAAACTTATTTAAAACCCAATGGGAAAAATAAGAAGAAAATGATATGACATATAGTACTTGTACCAATATTGTCTCATTAAAAACCTTTTATGAGAAACCATTTAGGAAAAACTCATAAAGAAAAGAGTACGATATATATGATCTGAGGATCATTATCAGGTTATATTTTAGGAGTTTACTCCCCTTGAACCTTGCAAATCTCGAATTCATCTCATACCAATCCTATAAACATATTTCTGGAATAAAGATGTTGGTAGGGACTTTGTGAATAAATCTGTGAGATTTTCACAAGACTTAGTTTGTAAGATTTCTATTTCCCCGCTTTTCTGTAATTCATGGGGATAAAATAATTTAGGAGCAATGTGCTTTTAATATTGCTCTTTATATAACCTGATTGCATTTGTGTAATACAAGCAGAATTATCTTCATAGATAATAGTTGGTGATTCTAAAGAACTAATTCCACATGACTGTTGTATGTGGTTAATCATTCTGCGAAGCCAAACACATTCACGTGATGCTTCATATAATGCAATTATTTCGGAATGATTAGTGGAAGTAGCTACTAAAGTCTATTTTGAGGACTTCCAAGAGATGGTTGTTCTACTTTGTAGAAATACAAATCCAGTCTGTGATCTGGTGTTATGGGGATCAGATAGATAGCCAGCATTAGCATATCCTACTATAATCATATCTTGATTTTTCTGATAGAATAAACCAAGATCTTTTGTGCCCTGGAGATATCTGAGTATATTCCTGACACCTATCATATGCCTTTTAGTAGGGGATGCACTATGTCTAGCCAATAGGTTAACTGCAAATGAAATATCAGGTCTGGTGCAGTTTGCTAGATACATTAGTGCTCTGATGGCACTGAGATAAGGAGTTTCAGGTCCTAATATCTCTTCATCATCGACCCTAGATCTAAATGGATTTTTGTCTCTATCAAGAGATCGAACGACCATAGGAGTCTTGGAAGGATATGATTTATCCATATTGAATTTCTCTAAGATCTTCTGGATATATGCAGACTGATGTACCAGAATTCCTGATGGAAAATGCTCAAGTTGTAAACCTAAGCAAAATTTAGTTTTACCCAAATCTTTCATCTCAAATTCCGTCTTTAGATGATTACTTGTCTCTTGTATGTCTTGTGTAGTTCCAATAATATTGAGATCATCGACGTACACTGAGATGATGCAAAATCCCTTTGATGATTTCTTTATGAATACACAAGGGCAATCATCATTGTTTGAGTAACTCTTCTGAAGAAAGAATTCACTTAATCGGTTGTACCACATTCTTCCCGATTGTTTTAAGCCATAGAGTGACTTTTGTAATTTTACACAATACATGTTACGATTTGCATTTGGATTCGGGATTTTAAGTCCATCAGGGACTTTCATGTAAATGTCCGAATCGAGTGACCCATATAAGTATGCGGTCACTACGTCCATCAACTGTATGGATAATTTCATCTGTACTGCTAAAGATATTAAATACCGAAACATTATTCCACTCATAACGGGAGAGTAGGTTTCATCATAATCGATGCCGGGTCTCTGCGTGGACCCTTGTGCTACAAGTCTCGTTTTGTATCTCACCACCTCATTTTTTCATTTCTTTTCCAAACGAAAACTCATTTCGCTCCCACAGGGAAGACATTTTGAGGAGTTGGTATTACTGAAGTAAATACCTCTCTTTTCTTGAGCGAGCGTAATTCTGCCTCGATTGCCTCCTTCCATTTGGACCAGTCTGAGTGCTTGAGGCACTCTGTCATGGACTTAGGTTCTGGATCCAATTGGAGGTTGTTAGCAATTTTTGAGGAGAAATAAATATCGACAATTGTAGTCTTTCTGTTAAAAGATTCTCCTGAATCAATATAGTTTATGAAAATTTTATTATCATCTTCTAACTCATTGTGATTTCCCTCAACATTTGAGTTAGGTTGTTCCGATGTCCCAGCACTTAAATTTGTGTGCACATTTTTGCTGGGTTGTGGATGTTGAGCATCCGACAAATGTTTCTACTTTTGAGATTGATTTGCCTTTATTGTTTGAGGATTTAGTGTCCTTTCTTTCCGCGGACGCTTTTGAGAAGCTGGATCCTTTGTGACTAAAATTCTCCCCCTTTTGCTTTCATTGGGGAGTTGAGTAGTTTTGTTAGGTACCTCCACTCTTTCTGGCACATTAACTGCCAGAATATATGATTTTGTTACGCCTTTATGGTCAGTAAATGCATCTGGTAGGTTATTTGCAATGTGTTATAAATTTATTATTCTCTGAATTTCAGATTCAGATTCTTTAGTACGTGGGTCTAAGGATTGAATGCCTGTGACATTCCAATCTATTTCTCAGCATTCTTTGTGATACTTGTCTTTATCTCTCCCTAATGCCGGGAAATGATCTTCATCGAAGATGCAATCAGCGTACCGGGCTGTAAATAAGTCCCCTATTAGGGGCTCGAGGTATTTAATTATCGACGGAGAATTATACCCCACATAGATCCCTAATTTTCTGTGAGAGCCCATTTGTGTACGCTGTGGTGGTGATATCGGCACGTATACAGCGCAGCCAAATTGACGCAGATGGGAAATACTTGGTTGATTTTCACGTACTAACTGCAACGGGGAAGCCGTATGGTATGCAGTTGGACGAATTTGAATTAATTCCGCGGCATGTAAAACCGCATGACCCCAACAGGATGTTGGTAGATTTGAATTCTGTAAAAGTGGTCGAGCAATTAATTTGACTCTTTTTATAAGAGATTCAGTCAAACCATTTTGGGTATGTACGTAAGGTACAGAGTACTCTAAATTTATGCCTAATGTTAGGCAATAATCGTTAAATGATCGCGAAGTGAATTCTGCGGCATTATCCATTCGAATGGTTGTTATCCTATGTTCAGGATAATTTGCTCTTAATTTGATAATTTGAGCGATTATTTTAGCGAAGGCATGGTTCCTTGTGGATAATAGACACACATGCGACCATCTTGTAGATGCATCGATTAGAACCATGAAATATCTGAATGGTCCAGATAATGGCTGAATTGGACTACATATATCTCCTTGAATGCGTTCAAAAAAATTAAGTGGTTCATTTTGTATCTTAAGATGAGAGGGTCTTAAGATTAATTTCCTCGTAGCACATGCGGTGCATACAAAATCTGAGGATTTAGGAAATTTTATAATTTTTAAATCATGACCAACAGAATTTTTAATAATTTTTCTTATCATCCCTATGCCGGGATGGCCAAGGCGATCATACTAAACCTTGAATTGGTCTAATATATGTGTAGTACAATCCAGTTTTTAGAGAAGGGATTTTCTCAAGTATTTATTTTTCATATCCGTCATTTTTAGTGATGAGGAGACTTTCGTCATTGCACTCAACACAAGTTTCAACGTGGAAACCATTCTTACGGATATCTTTAAAGCTTAGAAAGGTACGAGTTGAATCGGAATACAAGAGTGCATCCTCTATTGTTATTTTTGTACCCATAGGAAGAATGATTGTGGTTTGACCAGAGCCTATGATTATAGCATCGCGTCCAGCGATAGTCATAATATTTTCTTTACTCTTTTTTAGAGTTTGGAAATATTTTATTTCCCTTAAAATTGTGTTAGTGGTGCAACTATCCACTAGGCATATTTCCTCCTCCATTGGATTGTCTTGAAAATTCTATATAAAGTAAAAGAAAATTCAGTACGAAGTTAATTTATATAGAACACATACATCATATATTTAACTATTATGTCTGAGGTACATAATTCAATAAAATACAATAATGGACAATATAGTACGTACAATATAGGCTAATGACATAATTTATGGATAAATTGGAGACTAATTGATGTTTCCATACATGTCTTGAGAATTGAATTCCACAAGCATGTCATCGATGTTCATGGGGTCATCATCTTTCTTAGCTTGTTCTTGGTTCTCCTTCTGAGGAAGAGTTTGAGAACATCCTGCCTCCAGGGTAATATCTGGTTGTTCATTGAAGTGTGCTTCGAATTTCGCCCCTTGGACTTGTTTGCCTTTGCCTTTGGATTGGAGACATAACTGGACTAGGTGCTTTGGAGTTCGGCATTTCTTTGTATGATGATTCATACATCCACATCTTTCACAAACTTGAGAGTTGTCTTTGAAGTCATTTTTTTTAAAATGACATTTGTCCTTATCAAACATGTTGTATTTCTGCTTGTTGCTTTGTTTCTATTTTTTTTTGAATTCTTTACGGTACCTTTTACGACCATTGAATTTGTTCTGAGTATTGGCATGAACTTCTGGTATTGCCATCGCGCCTGTTGGACAATTTTGATGATTCTTCATAAGAAGCTCATCATGCTTCTCAGCTTGAAGAAGTGTGTAAATTAACTCAGAATGTTTGGTGTATTTTTATTGACGACATTGCTGTTGCAATATACGCATGGAGGGGTGGAAAGTACACAAGGTCTTCTTAATCAGATCGGCGTCTGAAACAACCTTGTTGTAGAATTTCAACTTAGCATTGATCTTATGAATAGCGGAGTTGTAAGCCACCACAGATTTAAAATCCTAAAAACGAATGTTGGGCCATTCGCATTGTGCTTCGGGTAGCATGACCGCTCTTTGTTGGTCATAACGCTCCTTGAGAGAGGTCCATAGGGCTAGTGGATCTTCCTCCATGAGATACTCAATTTTGAGATCGGGGTGGAGGTGATGCCGTATGAAATGCAAAGCTGGATATTTTGTTCTTTCTGGTAGAGCCTCCTCACCTTCTTGAGGAGGATTTATGATAGCATCAAGACCACAACCTAATAGATTTATTTTAAGGTCCATGGCCCATGTTAGGTAGTTGCTCCCATCTAGGGCAAGTTCGGCAAAATCCTTTTTGGATATGTTTGCCATTGTCCTGCATGAATGATCATGCTTGTATTAATTTACTTGAGAGTAAATTGAGAAAATTCTAATGATGCTAAAATTGCATGAAATTAGGGCAAGATGATTCTTTAGTGACCCAAGTGTAGATCTTCTATACAGTATAGATGATAAAATTATCGCTAATATTTTTGGACTTTATTTATAAGGAAATGGGTGATAGTACAATCACCGCTAAAAATATAGACTATACTTTTTGAATTTTGGTTATGCACTATGAAAGTAGTCATCACGAAGCGGTGTAGACCTCGCAATAATGGGCGAAATAAATCGTCGCTATTATCATGGACTCCGTTTTAAAGAACGAACGATACTACAATCGCAGCCATTGATATAGACTCCATTACCTTATGCACTTGCCAAAAAAATTAGAAGATAATCACATATACGTGTGCAAACTTGCATAATTTTCCACAATTTTAAAGTAAAGTGAGGCTTTAAATAATAATTATAAGCGGAAAAGATAACAATTGCAATAATAATGTTAAATAAAGTAATTGCAAATGAATAAAGGAAATGCATAATATAAAACTATAATATATTATAGTATTACGGAGGTAATACACACTTAATACATATTGATATATGCAAATACTAAGACCTGAGGGTCTGAAATATAAATTACATAAAGCCTGAGGGATAATATGTGATTTGATAAGAATCTAAGGTTAGTATGCAATTAACAGTAAACCTAGGGGTTAAACTGCATAATTGCAATACTATATTCAACTGATGCTGAAAATCCAGGGGTATAGCGAAATCCAGGGGTTAAACAGCAAATATACGGCCCCAGGATATTATTATTATTATTTGCCTGGATTTGTTGGCGGGTTGGCCTGCCGGACCATCCAGCCCACCCATGCCCCTGATGCGGGCGTTTAAGTTGGGCGGTTAGGGGAAACCCTAACCGCCGCCACTGCTGTGATGTGGCCGGGTGGGGCCGCCGCCACCACCCGAGCCGTGCTTGCCGCCGGGGGATCTCCTCTGAAGCCGAGAGTCGCGCCGGAGCGGGGAGCCCAACCACCACCGAAGACGCCGGTGGGCGGGGAGCGGCGGAGGAGGGCCGCGCTGGGGTGAGGGACGGCCTCGGGCGCTGGGGCTCCACCGTCGCCGGTTGTCGAGGGGGCGGAGGAGGGCGCGGCTGGGCTGGGCCATGGGCGCCAAGGCGACGTCTTGCGTGTTGGAGAGGCAATGCCGGTTGCGGAAGGCTCGGCAACCGGTGGGAGGAGGTTCCACGGGCGCCGAAGTTGTGGGCGCGAGGACCTGCCGGCGTCCGCCGTTGCCGTGAGGGCTAGCCGGTGTGAGCGCCGCGCGGAGGTCGCGGTCCTCACCATGGAAGACATTGCCGCCGACGGTGTTGAAGAGGACGTGTATGGGGAGAGGCCGCCAGTGACTGATGCTGCGGATGCAACCACCGGGGAGGCCTCTGATGCTGCAAATGATGCTTGCGCCATGGTGAGGAGACGGCAAGGTGCTCCAATCCTTGCAGCCATCGTTGGTTGTGGAAGGGCGCGACGAGTACGGCGTCGCCGGCGAGGTGGTGAAGTCGGTGGAGAAAGAAGCGAAGAAATTGCGACGTCGATTGTTGCGAGCAGGTTGAGAATGCTCTGAATGATTCGTTCGGACATTGTTTCCTCATCTTTTTTCCTTCAAAGTTCTTCACTGTTCGTCCGGTTTTCTTCTCTATTTTGTGTCTTGGCCGGTGTGCTCTTGGTAAAGCGAAGTGCTGATGACGTATTGCGGTATGGAAAATGAGACAGCAATTGGATGCAAAGAAAAGATCAAGTCAAGTTTTATTCCTTGTACTGTTCAGCATATATACACATGAAAGGATGGAAGTTAACACTCCGGAGAGACACATCTTTTCCAAGGGGCATGAACAACTGCTAATGGCAGTTATTGAATTGATCAGAATGTCGGTTCACAACAAACTCCATCCACTATTTTGCTAAGGTGGTTTCTTTTTTTACGGTGTAAGGTATTTTGATTGGATGCGAATTTTACTCAACCCGCTGCGTATGCAACCCATACTAGCATGTGCACTCCCAAATTTTAAAAAAAAATCGTGAGAAAAATTAAATGCATTTATCATGCAATATGAGCTATATTTATAATATAAATAGTTTTATGATTCTAGTGTTTAATCAAACTATAAGTAATTTTAGAATTTTAATGCACATTTATATCATTTTTTTCTAATCCATCACTTCTTAATTTTTGGACTATTTTTTTCATGTTTGTATGTTCTAGAATATTTACTACAGAAGAGAGAAAAAATAATAATATTATTTAATATATTAACTAATTTCTGCTTAATTCTTATGTCTAAATCTAAAACTATCTATATTTCGGATCACTGAGAGTAGCTAGCTGCATGCGTGCACGTACTCGGAGTGGCGAATTCTCTTTTCCAAATTTAATCTATCTTTCTCTTCAGTATATGTGATCCATTTATTTGCTGTGCTGGGCTCTAGTGAGGTGATCGAGTAGTCACAAATTTCGAGGGCTCGACTGCATGACCCCCCCCCCGCTCCGCGTTAGGCTCACGGACGCAGGCAGGCAGCCGCGCCATTAATGGACCCCGCGCGCGCTCACACGTATGACGCGGCAGCTAGCTAGCTAGCTCCTTCACTTCACTCCCCCCATCACGTCCGTACGCCCCAGTTTAAACACGGAAAAAAGGCAGAATTAGCCCCCCGCCGAGTGGCAATGGCGGATCTAGCTCCCGGCGGGGGCAAATCCATTTTTGTCACCGCGATGCGCTGGGCAGGTGACACGTGTCAAATTCGCGTGCCGGGCCCGCAACAGGCCGAAATCGCGCCCTCAGCCCGCGACGGCGGCCTCTCAGCCCGCGACGGAGTGGGCCGCGGCCCCCATCCGCGATAGAGTGGGTTGCGGCCCCCATCCGCGACAAGTACCGAACGCCACGGTGACTGACGTTTGCTCGGTGAACCAAACGCCACGGGCTCTGGCGTTCGCGCCGGTGTCAGAAGCCGCTACCACTTCGCGAGGACAGAAGCCAATCTCGAAGTCTTCGGTGGCCTAACGCCAGAGCCCGTGGCGTTTGGTTCACCGGGCAAACGCCAGTCACCGTGGCGTTTGGTACTTCGCCACGTCAGCTCAGCGCGAATGGCGGATCGTGGACCGGGGGCCGAACGCCATTGACCGTGGCGTTAGCTCAGCCAGTCACACGCCACGATGGGTGGCGTTAGCCAGCCTCGCCCTCCAGGAGCGCGACGAGCGGGCCGTCACGGCCCAGGGGCGCGGCCCACCCCCGTCGCGGGCCCGACCCGTGAAATTGCACGTCGTGGTGACAAAAATGGATTTGCCCCCCGCCGGGGGCTAGATCCGCCATTGCCACTCGGCGGGGGGCTAATTCTGCCTTTTTTCCGTTTAAACACCCCACGCACGAACGCGCGCACACGCGCGGCGTCGCTATTGTACTTGTGGTATGACAGGTGGAAATATCCTAGCGTCTGAAATACCCTTTTGTCTCGAAAGAAAGAAGAATCTTCCGTCTTATGCCTCCGCGCTGGGAATACGTAAATCACAGAGACGTGTTCAAGGGGAAAACACATTTGACGTGCTTTTCCTTGCTCACTGGTGATAAACTACTGTAGCCTCGGTTTTTATCGCTCGTGACACGATCCTGGCTCTTATGATAATGTGGTTAGAAAACCCATCCTGACGAATTTCTACCCAAACCAACTTAGATACACCTGTACTCCCCCCCATCAGTCCTACACGACGCGCTGAGTCTGAAACAACCTTTCTTCTTTCAAAATTACTTTCCTCTTCATCAAAATTAGCTAAAGAAGATTCATCAGGCTGTGCGCGAGGTCGAGGGCGCCCACGGCGACCTGGGCCATGGACCCGGAGACTGTGCCGCTCGACGGCAAGGTCGATGGTTGCGGCGATCTGCGCCTCGTTGGCCACGTCGCAGAGGGTGTACGCAGCGTCCGGGCCGAGCTCCGCGGCAACGGAGCGGCCAAGGTCATCCTGCACGTCAGCGATGATGAGCCTGGCGTCGTTCCTGATGAACTCCGTCGCAGCCGCCTTGGCCATGCCGCTCGCGGCGCCGGTGAAAACCGCCACTTTACCAGCTAACCTGCACGCGTATTAGTTGTGAGCCGTGGAGAAGCTACTGACGAAACCTGACGAGGTTGCCACATGAACTACCCTGCTTTTCTTCGTGCGACAAACATGACCCGTTCGCTCAATTCTTGAGCTTTACTGCTTGCAAGCATTACAAAACCGGATCCTGATGAGATACCTGATAACAAGTTTCACGGCTCTGAACATCCTGCTCGCCACTTTCTTCACCGGAGTAGCGCAGTGATGAGTGATGGAAGCTGGTCTTTCGTATCGACGAGGTGGCAATCAGGTGGCTAGGAACCGATCAAGGAAGTAGCCCAACAATCAACTCGGCCCCACGAATATCCGCACGACAAAAATCAAGGTTTACAGCAGCCCAGCGGTGATTTTTATAGGAAAAAGCCCGCAACACATAACAGGAAGGGTCCTTCCATTCGAATGATTTTCAATGGACTTTTGAAAGATCTGTAGTCCTTATAAACTATTCTCATATGGATTTTTCCTATCCTTATAAAATGTTCTTATATGGATTTTTCCTACAAATCAAAAATGACAACATATCTTCCTTTACGCTCTATTTCATAGAGAAAATTTTATTGACTCGCACCTCTAGGTAATTCTTATAGTGTAATCAAACACCATTTAATATAAATTATTACAGTTTTCAATCATACAAGCTTCAACATAGCATGACATTACAATACTTATTCTTTTTATATTCTTGCATATCAAAGAGTCTTTTAAGTTTCAACTTGAACCTCCGTTATGTAGTATCCACGGTTTGAACTGTTAGAATTTTTTTGAGACGTGCGATGAACACGAATTTTACGCATCTAGATATTTCTTATCTTCTTTTGTTTAGATTGTGGAAGATCACTTTGCATCGTCTATGTTCAGATACACACCTAACTAATTTATTACAAAGTTTTACAATGAAAAGCAAAGAGGAACATTATGCAAGCCTAATACATCTTTCCCACGAAGAACTATGTAGCCACCATCTTCTCTAAATCTCGGATGCATTTGGAGGTTCATACTCTAGGCCAGATGAAGATCTCTATCGCGATGACCTCTAACTTTAGTTTAGATTGGCCCTTTTCCATTTGCTATCCACTCTTGCAAAGTGGTGACCAATAGATAAGTAGTCAACTGAACCTATGTCGCTTGTCTTGAATGTCGCATTATCATTCTATCCAACACCACCATCGTTGTGTGTCAGCCTTTCTCCAAATTTCTAGAATCATGACATGCTATAAGATGTAAACCTTAAAAAAACAGTTTTAGAATTTTTTACACACGGCACAAAGTGATGTATTTTAGGATATTTTTTGCAGGTTCACGTATTGCCAATATCTATGAAGTTACCTTTTTCACCAATTGTAGAAGTTTGATATACCTCTACTCCAGGCATCTATTTTATATATTATTAAAGTACGAGTTATCGTTTGATGCAGACCATCCTATCCAATATGATTCATCGGCTCAAGATTTTATTTGTTTTCAAAAATAAAAATTACTATAATTCAATTGCAAATTTAATTTTCTAATGATATCTTACTAATTACCACTTGCTACCTCTTATTTCAAATTCTATTCGTCCCCTAATAGCTCCCACTCACCGATGTAACGATCTAGAAGCTATGCTTTTATCTCACTGCATATACAAAAAGAAGAAGCGCTCACCGGTTGCCACGGTCATTGGTTTCATTGGAGCATGGAGCAAGGTACTAACAACCACGTGTTTTGCAAATGCGTTACATGAGGTGCAATCAGCCACCTCGAAGAACCATTATTTTTCTATTAGAAACAAATGGTTGTGTTATGCTAATCAGTGCTGCGACAGGATATTATCCGTGCTTACTTGCAAGTTAGGAGTATAATATTACGGTTTCTTTAAAATCATAATCTAATGGTTTTCTCTGTTGACCATCGATCCAATCGAACGGCCAAGACGTCAACCAAAACCCACCATAAATAAGCTCCCGTGAAACACACAATCCTCTCCCCCTTCCCTAAAACCCAGCCTCCACGCCCCAAAGCGCTCTACCTGCTCTTCGAGTCGGCTTCGGGGTACACGCTCTTCCACATGAACGGCATCGACGAGATTGGGCAGAGCGTGGACGCCGTCCGCTCCTCCATGCTGGACCTGAAGCAGTTCAGCAAGGCCGTCAAGCTCGCCGGCTTCACCCCCTTCACCTCCGTCGTCGACGCGCTCAACCAGTGCAATACCATCTCTGAAGGTACCGTACCCTCTCGCGCCCTAAATCCTCGCTTCGAGTCTGCCATGACGACAACTGAATGGCCGGTGGTTGCTGGTTTTGGTCATGCAGGCATCATGACGGATGAGTTGAGGAACTTCCTGGAGCTCAACTTGCCCAAGGTGAAGGAGGGGAAGAAGGCCAAGTTCAGCATCGGTGTCATGGAGCCCAAGGTCGGGTCCCACATCACCGAGGCCACCGGAATCCCCTGCTGGTCCAACGAGTACGTCCAGGAACTGCTCCGCGCAGTGCGGCTGCATTTTCGATCAGTTCATTGACCAACTCAAGGTGATTGATTTTACCATTGCGCTTATTCCTATTATATGCTTGAAATTGTCCCTTAACTAATCCGAAGAGAGAGTGCAGACTACATTGGGATAAATCATATCCTGCATGCGCTGTTGTTATGGGAGTTACTTCACATTTAGCGGGTCACTGATTGTTATCAGAGGTTTCTGCGGCAGTGGAAAAGTTTGATGTCCTGGCGAGACAATTGTCTAGCTTAAAAATTCTGATTTTGCATGGCTCTGGTCACACTACCAAGTTGATAAGCATCTATGCATACTTGTTGCTTGATACAACCTTATTTTATTGTAAGTTTACCTATACTATGAAGTGTATTGCCTGAAATTTTGCTGCTAGGGTGTATAACTCTTTTATTTCTGGCATGTTCATTGGCTTGCAATGGTTTTGTATCCACCATAGATTTAACAACATTGTTATTTTAGTTATTGTTTGTTTATTTGTTCCTTTTGTTTTTTGGTTGCAGCCATCTGATCTGGAGAAGGCTCAGCTAGGCCTGGGGCATAGCTATAGCAGGGCAAAGGTTAAGTTCAATGTGAATCGTGTGGATAACATGATGATTCAAGCGATCTTTCTGTTGGATACACTTGATAAGGATATAAATTCCTTTTCCATGAGAGTGAGGTTGGTTCCTCATCTTTTGCTTAGTTTAACTTTTTGGTGCTCCGGTTTAGATGTCATGTGAGCACTTGGATCAACCTCAATTTTGTTTTTTTGTCGATGTAGAAGTCTTTAGAATATCCAATACATTGGTGTTTTAATTGACATTTGTTCACTACACTTCCAGTTCATTGTATCGTTAGAGCATCTACATCCTATGCTATGTATGTTCATGACAGGTTATGGCATTTTTAAAAATCCTTTTACGATTGTTGACACTGTAACTACTGTTTGCCTTAATGCAGGGAGTGGTATGGATGGCATTTTCCTGAGCTGGTCAAAATCATGAATGACAACTACCTTTATGCTAAACTTGCCAAGTTTGTGGTAAACAAATCTGATTTGGCAGAAAAAGACATTCCAGCTTTAGCAGATCTAATTGGAGATTGAGGACAAGGCAAAAGAAATTGTTGAAGCAACAAAGGCATCTATGGGTAACAAATATGTCTAAACTTTATTTTGTTTCTTAGTAGTTGCAGTGCAGAGTAATTTCTTTGTGTTTTACCTAATCCCCTTTATATTTTCAGGCCAGGATCTTTCACCAGTTGATTTGATCAATGTCCAATAGTTTGCTCAAAGGGTCATGAATCTGTCATCCGAGTACCGTAAAAATCTCTATGAGTATCTACTAACAAAGATGAATGATATTGCACCAAATCTGACTTCATTGATTGGTGAAATGGTTGGAGCTCGGCTAATCTCTCACGTTGGCAGTCTTTCAAATCTTGCGAAGTGTCCTGCCTCCACTCTCCAGATACTAGGTGCTGAAAAGGCACTCTTCAGGTACTTGTTACTTATTCTTATGTATTTCAACACCCTATTTTTAAAGCTGTAATTTCTAATTTGTAATTGTCCCACTCAAATCTCGAGTATTCACTGTTTTGTCAAGTATTCAAAATGCTTCTGACATTTTGTGATTGCTCTCTCCATTTAACTGCAGAGCTCTGAAAACTCAGGGGAAATACACCTAAGTATGGACTAATATTTCACTCATCTTTTATTGGTCGTGCATCAACTAAGAACAAAGGCAGAATGGCTCGATACCTCGCAAACAAATGTTCCATTGCTTCACGCATCGATTGTTATTTAGGTTAGTTGAAGGACTTCCTTTTGAAAAATTACACAGTCTGATTCCCTTTTCTGATTGTTTTTCTCATTGGGCTATGAATTCTAGATTTGAATAGCTCCATTTTTGGTCAGAAGTTACGTGAACAAGTTGAGGATCTCTATGACAAGGGTGTCGCACCACGTAAGAACCTTGATGTGATGAAAGCTGCTATTGAGGGTATGACAAATGCAGTCTCGGAGAATGGTGATGGTAAGGATAAATATATTCATTCATTATTCTTGGTATCACTTAACTTGAAGTTATGTTTTGTAAGTACAAGTTAAATTGTAAACTTACACCCTTCCCCAAAAAATTCTTGTGCAGGCAAAGAGAATGGTGATGCATCTGTTAAGAAAAGTAAGAAAAAGAAGTCTAAAGCTGAGGCTAATGGTGAAGCAATGGATCTTAATAATGTTGCCGCAGAAGCCGAACCTGAAATAGAGAAGAAGAAGAAAAAGAAGCACAAGCTCGAGGAGCCGCAGGATCAAGAGATGGCAGCCAATGGTGATGTCGAGCAAGATGAAACTCCCAAGAAGAAGAAAAAGGAGAGCCGTGAGGCTCCAGAGAGTGTTGAGCCTAAGACAGGCACTGAAGGGAAGAAGAAATCCAAAACTGATGATGACGAGTAGTAGTTTAATGCCTAGTACTTCTGAGTGTTGAAGTCAATCATCAAGGATCTAATTTTTGTACGATTATGGATCCAATCGGGCCTCGACTATTGAAACTACTCTTTGAGCCCTTGATGAGGTTTATAATGTAGTGTGGCATGTATTGAAGCAGTGAAGCTGTTGGACTTCTCTTTCTGTATTCGGTCTCGCTATTTTGCGTTTGATGGCTCATACAACATGTAGCCCTGTTGCAACGTGGTGCTCGGAATTTTCGTCTCATTCATACAACTACTTCTTGAAGATAGCGTAAGGATGTATGAACGGGTTGGCATTGTTCGCTCTGACAGAAAGTACAGTAGATATATGTAATTGACACTGAGACGCTTATCTTATGTAGTAGTGGTGTTGTTTTTAACTTCTCAAAAGTCTTCGTTGCTTTTTAGGTAGTTTTTGAAAGATATTTTGAAGGAGTTAAGTGGGATGATATTTTCATATTATCAATTTATGTACTTCTCCATATTCTAGCTGCCAATGTTTCAAAAGACTGGATCGCACTATAGCATGCATTCATAAACAGAGGAAGTATATCACATATGCATGCAATGCACATTTTACATAATACATATCGCATAAAATATGTATCGACATATATAACCGAGAGGAGAGGTATATATTGCACGAAATATTTACTCACATATGTAACCAAGAGAAGGATCCAAAGGAAGCACCTTGCGTAATAGTGCAGGCTGCACATAGAATATGCAAAATAAGATGGAATATAAAATATTGAGAGGATGTAAAATATAATTATTTGATGATAATTAAGAGTGCAATTATGTAATTAAGAGGCTAATTATTACGAGAACGATTATATAGTGCAAGGTTCAATTTATTTTCTTATTCATTGGATCCATTCTTTTTGTACGGTCTGAATCAATGGGATTAAATCAAACTCGTGATTTTTATACTGGTATAAATATATACTAATTAAACATGCTAGAATTTTAGTTGTAGCTAGTTATTTTTTTCGCTAGTTCTTTTTGTCGGGATGGTGGAAAATAGACCATTAATGACTAAACCTTTTATGTTAGGAAAAGTCTTCTACTCGGTCGGTTGAGAGACGCTGCCATCGGACACGTTCTCCATGCTCCACGTGTCCCACCACCTATCTCTCTCGGTCCTTCATTTTCTCATGTGTCTTGCTACATTGTCTCTCCATTCTCGTCCCTTTTATATTCTTCTTCTCCATGACATGGGAGAAACATAGAACAATAGTCCTCTCTCCTCATGCCACTTTCTCTCTATCTTCTTCCCAAGCTTCTCATCCATCATGACTAATCTCCATGACATCCTTGTCTCCCCGAGGCACGTATGCCCTCGTCCACACCATCCCTGCCTATGTGCTTCCTCTCCTCCCACGCGCAAGGTGGTGAAGGTGTCGTTTGTGGTGGCTCGCTCGAGATCTCGCCAAGGGAAGACACCCCCAGCGGGCGGCCTGTCGGGGTGGTGGCCTGCACATCTCTGTCGGTGACCTGTGGTGGCGATGGTGCAGGGTAGATCAAGTGGAGTTAGTAGCAGTGATGTTGCACCCTGACATATCTTTTGGTGCAATAGGTTACTTGTTTTGTTGAGGGCAGAGATGTACGATGTTGCAATCAGGTGATGACTATCTGTTATTGCACAAGTGTTCTTCGATTTTTTCAATCGCCTAAAACTCTATTGCAGTCCCAAAAGATTTTTGTTTCAATGTTCTATGGCATTTGCACAAAGATTATCTGACCATGTTGGATCTGTTGCACAAGTGCATCTATGATGTTGCAATAGTGTAATTTTTTTGTTGTGTTAAACAAGCCCAATTTGTTGCAATCTTCTATAATTTTTGTTGCATACCGTCTCTAAAATTATTGCTTGTTGCATATGTCTACGCTTTTTGTGGCAATCACACAAATAATTTGTTGTAAGGCCAGCTCACTGCAAGAACATCTTGCCCTTCCCCATCTCTGAACACGAGTTGGAGAACGCGGCGGCTATGCACTAGTGCTATGGTGAGACGCCACCCGCGCCAGTGTGGCCCACCACACGTGTTCGCGGGGTTCCGCCCCGAGGAGGTGAGAGGAAAGAAGATGGAGCACGCAGTCGAGCATAGGCACAGCGAGCGGGATATAGAACATGGGAGGAGCCGCTGCAAGTGAAGAATCGCAAGGGGAAAGGCGCTGGGAGGAAGGAGAGGGAGATCAGATAGATGGCGTCGCTGCATCGAGTGGCGGAGGAGGGGGGTTGATCCAGATCGTCCCATCGACGCCTAGTCGTCGCCTTAATGTTACTAGTAAAGATAAAGGATCGATCGCAGGAGTGGTACAAGACAAAGAGGACCCGCCACCGTGATGGACCTTAATGCTTAAGTGTGCATGTCCTGCAACCATAGGCAAGCTGGCAACCTCACCGCACGACAGTTGACGACTCCGACGAGCCAGGACGGAGCTAGACCAAAATAGACCAGAGTTCACTAAAAGGGTAAGGATGTGTTAGCTGACATGGTCTAAGCCCATGGCGTACCATATATGGATTAGGATGGCGCATAGGCTAATTTTATGGGCTGATTGCTAGAAAAAAATTTATTGGACTCTAGTGCCTGAGCACTCCGTGGGCCTAGCCTGCTAACGAGGAGACAGAGCCATGGAAGAGGCAACAACTAGTAATGAAGTCGATGGTGGTGTTGATGAGGCTTCTGAGGACGAGAGAAGATTCGACATGGAACATATGCAAAGGTGCTGTAGTGGCCATGTTGGTCATTGCCTTGACATACGATAGAGTGAGGAAGATGAAGGGGTTACAAGACAATGAGAAGGACACCAATCATGAGATCAGGCTCATCGACCATTGCTGGTATTAGAGTAATAAGAAAGAAAGGGGTGATATGATCAATAATGGTGAAGTGTAAAAACAATAATTAACTTTTGAAGTGGCAAAAACCTACGAATATGTTAATAGTTAGATATGATTATTTTTCAATTTGCTCACGATCGATACTTCTCAGCAAATTCTCCTCTTCCTTTCCCATCTTTCCATGTCCGGCGGTGGCGAGCAGTGTTAGGGTTGGGGAAGAAGAGAAGAAAGGGAGTTAGGGTTGGTGGAGGCTTTATATGCCAAGAGGATGAGATCTGAACTATTGAATGAAGATCTAATGGTAAAATATAATAATAATTTCTTAATTGTAAAATAGATGGCTGTTAATTAGATAGCCCCAAAAACTATGACTTCCCCTTGGAAGTTTTCATGTTGATTAAAAGTTTGAAAGTACTTAATATACCAAGTCAACAGCTTCTTTCCCTGATTTTCGATGTTAATTTGGAGCCAACCTGAAGTCTTTTTTTTTCTGAACTTTAGAGTCAATACTGAATTGGATTACATGAGTGCACAACAAAGAGCAAAATACATAAGCAGGTTAAAAACCACCACTACTCGTCTTGCTACCGTGGATCTTGCTACCGTGGGACTATTGATCCAATCGGACGGCCGAGACTTCCCAGACTCGTGTCAACCAAAACCCACCATAAATAAGCCCCCGCGAAGACCATTCCCCTCTTCTCCCCTTCTTCCTAAAACCCTAAAACCGCCTCCACGCCCCCAAACCCCTCAGCCGCCGCCGGCGAAGCGTGCGTGGCGAGATGGCGCTCTACCTGCTCTTCGAGTCGGCGTCGGGGTACGCGCTCTTCCACGCCTACGGCATCGACGAGATTGGGCAGAGCGTGGACGCCGTGCGCTCCTCCGTGCTGGACCTCAAGCGGTTCAGCAAGGCCGTCAAGCTCACCGGCTTCACCCCCTTCTCCTCCGCCATCGACGCGCTCAACCAATGCAACGCCATATCCGAAGGTATCGTTATCATCCTCTCGCCTCCTCTGCGGGTGAGATCCTTGCTTCGAGTCCCCCAGCTTCGAGGCTCCCGTGACGAGCAATGGTGGGTGGGTGCTGATTTTGTGGCGCAGGGATCATGACCGATGAGCTGAGGAATTTCCTGGAGCTCAACCTGCCCAAGGTGAAGGAGGGGAAGAAGGCCAAGTACAGCCTCGGCGTCATGGAGCCCAAGGTCGGGTCCCACATCACCGAGGCCACCGGAATCCCCTGCCAGTCCAACGAGTACGTCCAGGAACTGCTTCGTGCAGTGCGGCTGCATTTCGATCAGTTCATTGACCAGCTCAAGGTGATGGATTTTACATTTGCGTTTAATTTCTATTATATGTTTTAATTTGTTCCTTAAAAGCTTATGAACTGTAGACTTGACTTGGATAAACCATATGCTGCGTGCTCATTGTGGTGTGAATTACTGCACATTTAGTGGGTTACGGCCTTTTTTGTTGATTTTAGAGGTTTCTGCAGCACTGGATAGTTTGATGGCCCGGTCAAATTACATCTGTCTAGCTTAAAATAATTGATTTTGCATGAATTTGGTGCATCGAGTTAGATACCACATAGTTGATGATGGGCATCTATGCAGGTTTTACTACCTGTTGCTCATGCACCATTTTTATTTTTGAAAGTTTAACTAGAGTATGAAATTTCGCAGATAGGTTGCTGACATGTTCATTGGACTGCAATGATTTTATGCCTTCCATTGGTTAAATAATATTGTTTTTTGTTCTTGTTTGTTTACTTGATCAGTTGGTTTTTGGTTGCAGCCATCTGACCTGGAGAAGGCTCAGCTAGGCCTGGGCCATAGCTATAGCAGGGCAAAGGTTAAGTTCAATGTTAATCGTGTGGATAACATGGTCATTCAAGCGATCTTTCTGTTGGATACACTTGATAAGGATATAAATTCCTTCTCCATGAGAGTGAGGTCGGTTCCTCATGTTTTGCTTAATTTAAGTATTTAACTGTTGACTGTTCAGTGCTTTAGTTAGATGTCGTGATGAGACCTGGATCAGCTCAATTTTGATTTGATGTTGATTACGATGTAGAAGTCTTGAGAAAATTCTAGACATTGGTACTAGAGTTGACATTTATTCATTACATTTCCAGTTTGTTTGTGGGGTATAGGTCGTGCCACCGTTTTTCGATTACAGGATTTAAAAAACAGCTGGAACACTTTGTAGTTTCGTTTGTACGACCTCTTCTTTATGCAATGATATTATCATTAGTGGCGTCAATTATATCTGGTCGGTATGCTATACTTACATGTTTGTGTTAGTTGTGTATCCAGTCATGGCACAGTCTGGCCTTCAGTGACATCATTCTTGTGTACACTGTAGTATCTTTCTCTATTACAGAGGTGTTAGCATGAAATATAATGTATTGTCTGTTGTGCTTTAGAGCAAGCTCTAATTCAATGTTATACTTGCCATGCAACTCAGTGTTAAATTCTCACGTCTAGCTAGTGCTGGTGACCTGAAAATGCAACTGAAAAATTGAACTTCAGTTATGCATGAATGATTCCATGAGTAGAGCACCACTTGGTGCGTTTTCATTGGTTGTGATTACAGTATATACACTGCGGTTGTTCTTAGTTTGCCAAGTCCCTTTCTTATATCCTTCTTAGGAGTATGCCAGGCCATATGAGTATATGGTACTGATAGATTATTTAACTCATCAACCCTGCAGTATATCCTATGCTATGTATGTTCACGATAGGTGTTATGAATTTTTATTTTACCATTGTTCACGCCGTAACTACTTTACCATAATGCAGGGAATGGTATGGATGGCATTTTCCTGAGCTGGTCAAAATCGTGAATGACAACTACCTTTATGCTAAGCTTGCGAAGTTTGTGGTAAACAAATCTGATTTGGCAGAAAAAGACATTCCAGCTTTAGCAAATCTAATTGGCGATGAGGACAAGGCAAAAGAAATTGTGGAAGCAGCAAAGGCATCTATGGGTAGCAAATATGTCCATACTTGATTTTGTTTCTCTGTAGTTGCAGTGCAGAGTAACTTCTTCGTGGTTTACTTAATCTCCTTTGTATATTCAGGCCAGGACCTGTCACCAGTTGATTTGATCAATGTCCAACAGTTCGCTCAAAGGGTCATGAATCTATCTGAGTACCGTAAAAATCTCTACGAGTATCTGGTAACAAAGATGAATGATATTGCACCAAATCTGACATCATTAATTGGTGAAATGGTTGGAGCTCGGCTAATTTCTCATGCTGGCAGTCTTTCAAATCTTGCAAAGTGCCCTGCCTCCACTCTACAAATCCTTGGTGCTGAGAAAGCGCTTTTCAGGTATTTATTGAACACCCTGATTTTAAGCTGTGCTTTCTGATTTGTAAATACCTGACGCTTGCTTGACTATGAACTGTTTCTGCACGTATTCAAAATTTTGTCCTTTATGCTTCTGAAATTTTGTGATTGATTTCTTAATTTCACTGCAGAGCCCTCAAAACACGTGGAAATACACCGAAGTATGGCCTCATATTCCACTCATCTTTTATTGGCCGTGCGTCAACTAAAAACAAGGGCAGAATGGCTCGGTACCTGGCAAACAAATGTTCCATTGCTTCACGCATTGACTGTTATTCTGGTTAGTTGCAGAACTTTGTTTGCAAACGTTATGCTGACTCTGTGTTCTGATTGTTTTTCTCATTGGGTTGTGAGTTCCAGATTTGAGTAGCTCCATTTTTGGTCAGAAGCTACGTGAACAAGTTGAGGAGAGATTAGATTTCTATGACAAGGGTGTTGCACCACGTAAGAACCTTGATGTGATGAAAGCTGCTATTGAGGGTATGACCAACGCAGTTTCGGAGGATGGCGATGGTAAGGACACTTCTCTTCATTCATTGGTCTCTCAATCACTTAAATTTCAACTCTCTTTTTTTGTGTAATTTTTCACCTTGCCCCCAAAAATTCTTTTGCAGGCAAAGAGAATGGTGCCACATCTGCCAAGAAAAGCAAGAAAAAGAAGTCTAGAGCTGAGGCTGATGGTGACGCAATGGATCTTGATAAGCCTGCCAACACTGGTGCAGCAGAAGCTGAACCCGAGACAGAGAAGAAGAAAAAGAAAAAGAAGCACAAGCTAGAGGAGCCCAAGGATCAAGAGATGGCAGCCAATGGTGATGTAGAGCAAGATGAAACTCCCAAGAAGAAGAAAAAGAAGAACCGTGAGGCTTCAGAGGACGTTGAGCCTAAGACCGGCACTGAAGGGAAGAAGAAAAAGAAGAAGTCCAAAACCGAGGACGACGATTAGTAGTTTGATGGGTAGTACCTCTGTGTTGCTCAATGAAATTAATCATCTAGTATCTAGTTTATGTACAACAATGGATCCTGTTGGCCTCAACTATCGAAGCTTTCACCCTTGGGTGGTGCTATGACATTTTGAGCCGTATATGAGGTTTATACTGTAGCAGGGCATGTATTGAAGCGGTTCAACTACTGCACTTATCTTGCGGTGTCTGGTCTTCCTATTTTGTGTTCGATGCTTCGCATAGTGTAGGCCCGTGTTTCAGTTTTTCGCTTGGAATTTTCGTTTCACTTCTGTTGACTGGAACTTCAGAATAGCTTGTACGTGTGTCCTGTAGGGATGGTATTGTTGGTTCCTGGTTTTGACAAATTAAATCTAGAATTACTCAGCTATATGCACTCACATAGCTCTTGTCTATCGTGGTTTGGGATTCTTCATGATGGTCATATGATTTCTGGCCAATGCATTGTCACAACGACTCAAGAATGCTAAAGGTCACGTTGCAGCTACAAAACTCACTTCTGTTGCAGAAGAACCGAAATAGCACTGTGTTTCTTCTTCTCACTCTTTCTTCCTTCCTTCTGGACTGAAATACTGTGTTTGCTCTTCCTACTCTTCCTTCCTTCCTTCAGGACCTGTTCGACTTCATGAACCACCCCGAGCCTTCCAAACCATCCTGCAAGCAACTGAGAGGGCTCTTGGCCAACTACAACGCCACTCTCCTCAAGCTCCGCCAGAAACGCCAGTGCTCCTTCCAGCCTGTTCGCCTTCTCATATGCGCCCAGTATCAAGGCGATGCACCTGTTGCATGGTTCCAGTCCTGCACTTCTCATGTTTCGGGTTACGCAGACAGCCTCTTCGATTTGATTGGAGAGGCAGTATGCGTTCACCAGGAGCGCGCACAGCTTCGTATCGGGCACTGTTCCTGCGAATTGTATGGCGTCGAAAACTCGTTGCGCCCCGTTCGAATCGCCTTTGTATGAGTAGGCTCTCAGCAATGCCTTGTAAACTTCTTTTCCCGTGAAGATCTGCTGATCCTCTGTTTGTTTGATTAAATCTTCTGCTTCGTCTAACATGTCAGCCCTGATGTATGCCATGATCATTGAACCGTATGCACGTTTATCGATCGGTAGCCCAAGCAACATGATTTCTTCGAACGTTTCCTTTGCACGAGTGATATCTCCAGCCTTGCTGTACATGTCGACCATTGCAGTCAGCATAACCTGATCACAGGGGAGACCTCTGGCTTCCATGGCATGGAATGCCTCCTCAGCTTCCCGCAACAGATTTTGCTTGCCATAGATTTGTATCAATTTAGTGTAGTCGCGCACATTTGCTTCGAAAGAATCCTCCAGCAATGCATACTCTAGTACCTACCAAACATACAGCTCATTTGTAAGGTTACATTGCTGATAAAATTAATGCTAACAGTCACCATTGATGCAAACCAGGAGTCCAGACATTTATAGTTCAACGTTTAGCAAATAGTTCAGATCAGAAGTTCAGAAATTTCTATTCGACATTTGCAAAAAAGATATGACTAAATAAAGATTCTGTCCCTGTTCATTCCCCAACAATTACTTCTCGCAATCTTTAGGCAGTGGTAGTGTCCACAATGATCATTTCAACCAAGCACAAGTGCACAACAAAGGGCAGCATCATTTCAACCAAGCACACCAACGAGGTAGCAACTAAACATCTCAAGTAGTTACCTTAAATACTTCATAAACATGGCTAGGGATGATTCCCTATGTGTTTGAGCACTTCAGTACGAAGATTTAGCATGACAGCATAGAACAGCTCAATTTCTGTTTGCTCCAAAGATTTAGTAACAAGATTGGGGAAACACTCACTGACCTCAGCAAGAAGAGGGCTCTGCATAGCCTTCAGCTCTTTCAGGACCAGCAACCAGTCCGCCCTCTTCGGCTTCATGGCCTTCACCCAAAACGCAAGAACCACGCCGAGATTCTCATCCCGGGGAGACAGGCACACGACGCGCGGCATCAGCGCCCTGCAGCGGTTGGGCAGCTTGGGAGACAGGCCGCGCATTGCCTGCTCCTGGGACTCGGACAGGTCGGACCCGAGCTCATCCCACCTGAATCTTGGCGCCTCCTCTTCCACCGCGGCCGCCTGCGCAGTCTCCGCGGCCCGAGGCCGCGCCTCCACTCCACGGCGGCCGGGCAAGCACGCGTGCTGCGAAGAAGCCCACGCGCTCGCGGCGCTAGAAATCTTTGCGCCCGGCGAGTAGAAGGCTGGGACTGCGAGCGACACCATGAGAGCGAGTAGAGGAGAGAACTCGCCGAAGAAGACGGGGGCGCTGAGGAAGAGGGCTCTATCCGAGGAGACGATAGAATCTGAGCCGTCCAACAGCGAGAGATTTGATCCGACGGACAGGATGGTCGCGTGGGTTTTCCCGGGAATATCCTCGCCGTAGATGCGTAATCCTACGGGCTCGCGCGGGGTGGGGCCCACCTCGTCGCGCCTCCAAGTATAAATAGGCAGCCCTCGCTTCCTCGCTTTCTCCTCTCGGTCTCTAGGGTTTTGGGATTTTAGCCGCCGCCGCCGCTCGCGACTTCGACAAGCCCCAACCTCGCCGGATCCGATGGCCGTGTCGTTCTCCGACCTCCACACCGCCGAGGGGCTCAAGGTCCTCGAGGAGTTCCTCGCCGGCAAGACCTACATCTCCGGGTGAGCCCAGTTACCCACTTTCCTCACTCACCGAGCGATCAGATCTGTTGGTTCATAGTGGTTTGCTGTGGATTACCTAGTTTTACATCGATCTGTGCTGTGATGGTGATGCCCATGATAAGAGATCTTGCCACTTCTACTTCGAATTCAGCAAATCTGGTGATTTGGTTGGATGCGGCTGTATTTGCTTATTGTTATTGCTTGTGATACTTGTGCAGAGATGCGATCAGCAAGGACGACATCAAGGTGTTCGCGGCGGTGCCGTCGAAGCCTGGAGCGGAGTTCCCGAATGCTGCCCGCTGGTACGACACCGTCGCCGCGGCCGTTGCTTCAAGGTACGGTTTTAACTAGTTAGTCCAGTATGTTGGGTCAGGTAGCTTGGCAGATATTTTTGAAGCTGGCGAGATTTGTATGGATGATTGCATGATGGGTTCACTAATTGCAGGTTCCCCGGCAAGGCTGCTGGAGTGAATCTGTCTGGAGCAGGTGCATCATCGGCTCCTGCAGCGGCTGCACCTGCTGCTGAGGCTAAGGTTTGCTCCTATCCATTTCATATTCGTTCTGTCAATTAATCTGTAGGTAGATTCAGCTATTGAGCCATTGCTGGTTTGTTTTGCTCTGAATGCTTTAACTGGGAAAACACACTAGTGGGCAGTGGAATTATGTACGCTATCGCTGCAAGTTGTGTTGTTAACCTTTCACTACATTGGGATGATATAGAATTATAGA